>PVHX01000606.1:18963-146750 GCA_004024805.1 Geosciurus inauris | reverse complement strand
ACTCCAGAGGGGAGTTCTTAGTATCTGGGTTTGAGTTTTGAGCTCTGGCACTGGTAGTTCCCGCAGCTGTGGCTTGCCACTACTTGTGGGGCCATGTTGCTATTGATGTTAGGCCCAGGTGGTTAAAAAATGGGATCTTCCAAATGGGGATGTTCTGGTTTGGCCACACTGAGATAGGTCTCCACAAGCACAGTTAGGGCTGGGATAGTTACCCACAGGGTGGGTCTTGAAGAGAAAATTCTCCTCAGCCACCCACCCTACCCTCTACTCGGCATTATTATCATGGCCCCAGTGTGGCCTGTATTCTGCCTCAGATTCTGCTGAGACAAAGGGAGCTGTGTTAGTTCCTGCTGGGCCCTGAAGAGACTCCTGAAAGCAGAAATAAAGAGACCAGTTACCAGAAGTGCCCTGGAGAGTAAACCAGGTACTCTGACAGCTTCTGCCCTTCATAGTACCCAGGTGGCTGGAGCTGTATGGTGGAAGAAAAAGAAGGGAAGGCAGCTCCACCAGGAGAAGGCCAAGTAGATTCCAGCTCCTTGTGAAGCTCCCATGACACCCAGGCAGCCATAGATGACTTCTACTCTGTCCCCCCTCAGCCCTCTGTCCCCTCCCTCTGTGGCACTAGTCATGCTACTGTAATCACTTGTGTGGCTGGCCAGGCAGCTGTGGAAGGGGCTCAAGACACACCGATGGTGGGAATGAATGCATCTGAAGGAAAGATGGACACCCACTGAGCAACCCTGACATGATGGGCAGGCACTAGCAAAACCGTCACAGGTAAGAGTCCTCACTCCTACCCTTTGAGTTTCTCCTGTCTTTTTATTCCAGGTATTCCCCACGAGCAATGAGCACTGGCTTTTAGGTGCATGTGACATTTGTCTTCACAGCCAATGTGGATGCTAAGGGCCTTACCCCAGTTCTGCCATCCCTTCTGGGTAGACTCATGCATGGAAAAGGCAGACCAGGTGAGCTTGCTCACTTCTGGTTTAGCTTGTTCTTGATCTTGTCCTCATGCACTCCCCTTTGATGCTGCAGATCATCACAAGCACTTATCTCACAATGATACAAAGCAAACTCAGCACTGGCTATGACAAAGGGGAGGCCTCAAAGAAACAAAAGCATTTCAGCTAGATGCCTACCAGGCATTGTAGAGTGGGGGAGGGGAGGAGGTACTATAGAGCCTGGTCCTGTGGGACTCATAGCCAGGTCCAGTGAGGGAGGTGGATGATCATGACACTACAATGTGAGAAGGGCTGGGATGGGGTGACTAATGAGTTACCCAAAGGCAAAGCTGATGACACTTTCTACATTCCATTCCCACTTCACACACACCCTCCCTTTTCTCACCCCTTGATTTGTAGAGTTAGTAGTTTTGGAGCCTGTCTCTTTCCGTAGGCTGACCTCTCTCCATCCAGGCATAGAGGACAGGAAGATGCTCAGGAGCTGGTCTAAGGTCTGACTGAGCTGATTAGATGTCCAGTTACTCCTAGAAGCCTGATTATTGCTCAAGATGATTGATTATGCATGACACTGTGACATGTGCTTTTTATCTTCCCAGAGACCTACCTCAGCTGTGGCCAGAGCTTAGCATTCTTAGCTACACTGGGCCCTGGGGGTACATTGGTGGGACCCAGAACTCCTGGATTGAGCTTGTTGGTTCCAGTCAGGGAAGAAGAGCTAAGTGGGAACAGAATGTCCTGTCCCCCTGGGCTTGGGTCTTCCTGTCTTGCTTCTCCAGCTCCTTGGCCCCCGGGTGCAGGATGCAGCCGGGTAGTAAACCCTTTCCTCTCTTCCCCATTGGACAATCGGAGAGAGGGAAATTTCACAGCTCAGCCCAGAGAGATAAATCCTGGGCTCTTGCTATTTTCAGAGCTTAAAATTGAAGCCCATGGATTGCTTCCTCAGCATTTAATTAGACTGCAGTGCCTCCCAAGGCTGCCTCCTTCCCACCCATGAGGGAAGGCCTGACCAGTAGGTTTGGAAGCTGACACCATATTCATGTTCTGGGCAGGAGGACTGGGGCCTGGAGTATTTTTACATATGGGAGGTTGTGGAGAATAAAACTGCTTGGCTCTGAGCCAGTTAGACTAAGTCAGTTGGGAGAGGGAGGGAGCAGGAAAGCCGTTATATCATCCTTGCTTCTTTGAACTGCATCATAAATCTACTAGACAGGAAGTGGGGGTTGGGAAGAGAGAGAGGCAAAGGAAGGGGACAGAGGAGACACAGTGAGGCTGGAGCGGGATTGGGACACCACCACTCTTGCAACCTTGCTCAGGGGAGGTCCTGTTCTGGGGTGCGGGCTTCACGTGGGACTGGGGGAGGGGCAGGTGAGAGGCACAGGTGTCCTCAGTCAGGTCAGGTATGGGCTGATTTATACTCCTGTGGTGACTTCCAGGTTGGCCTCAGCTCCTCCAGCTAATACCACTGTCACAGAGACAATTTTTAGGACTGTAAAAGGCATTAGAGACTCTTTAATGAGGGTTTTTAAGACATCAGAAGTAAATTAAAGTACCCAAAACCACATAGCTAATGAGAACCGGAAGTGGGGGTAGGCTCTCTTGACTTATGAGATGGCCATCTACTAGATCTTCTTTTCTTATCACTGTTTCTTGGCTTGCTTGAGGGCACAAGACTTTCATTCTAGAAGTAAAGCATAAAACACAAATGCCCTTGGGTAAAATGACATATTAATTTAATTCATATTAAGAGCTAGATAATTGATTTTTTTAAGTGTAACAAAATTTATTATTTGCTAAAACCAAAACACCAATACTCTTTAGAGCAATATAACATAACTTAGACACTATACAATGTCCAAGATTCAAGATACAAAAATCCAGGAAAATACGACCCACTCTAAAGGGAGAAGACAATCAAGTGATGTCAGCTCTAGGATGAGAAATGATTTTTATTACATTACTGGGTGGTGATTTTGATCAGCAGGAGGTCCTCATGCTCCATGAAGGATCATTCTAACCATGAGTGGGGAGGCATCTGCTTCATAATTACTCTGAGCTCCTCCAACCCCAGTGTTTATGAAAGTGGTAGAGGGAAGCTGAGATCTGTGATGTGCTTGAAATAGACCGAGCTGCCTTCCAGGGAGGAGTGGAAAGAGGACACCTAGCTAATGACCTCCCATATTCCTATATTTTACAGCATTTCTCCAAAAAGTTTTAGATACCTGCCTTGGGAACATCATTACTGTTGGATAAATCTTACACCCACTCATGAAACCAAGCAAACTCTCATGCTTCCTACTCTTCTTTTCCCTCCCATAACACTAGTAAGGCTGCCTCTCAAATGTTGGAACTGATATCTGAGAATCATATCTGACCTTCCTACGCACCACAGGACCCTGAATTAAGTTAAATAATAGCCATGGCCAACATTTATGCTTGCTTACATTTTTTGCCAAGCACTTCACTAGGTATCTCATGTTCTCTTGTTAACTATTATCATCATCCCTATTTCACAATGAGGAGATTGAGGCTAAGGAAGATTAAATGATGAGGTCACCCAGGAGTCAGGACCAAGATTTGAACCAAAGTAGACTTATTCTAGAATCTATGCTTCAACTACCCCATACTGCGTCAACTAGTGGAAGTGAGATTCTTTAAAGTACGGCTAGTGTGAAAATAGCCCAGAAGTTATAGTTTTTCTCCAATAGCAAGAATGAAGCACCTATTTTTTGGTACAGAGGCCATAGGAATCCACAGAATGAGGAGTTGTGAGACTCCAGAGAGCGTCTGAGAGCTGAGTGGGATTGCTATGTTCTATCCTCTGTGCCAGGTATTTGGCATACATTTCTGTTTTCTGGGCAAATAGCCTAAGTCTCTTCCCTTCACTTCTCTTTGGCAGGGTTGTGGACTGTTAATACCACATCACCTTTATTCCATTTTTGTCTCCTATCATCCAACTTATTTGTATGGCCCAAACCTGCAATTATTTGACATCTGCTAAAGGCAAACAAAGTTGATTCTTCATTCTCAGGAACAACTGATACAAGTTCTTGAGTGTTCCCTTTTCTCTTACTCCTCTTTATCCTCTTATTACCCCTTCTCTCTACTTACTTTAAATTTTATCATCTCCACTAGGAAGCACACAGTAGAAGGAAAAAATGCTATCAATCTTTTGCTATCAACTAATTTTTGCTAGTAGTTCCCTCTGGAAAAAGACTTGAGGCTTGGGGATTGCCTTTTTAACCTATGCATTCCCTTAAATCTAAGAGTCTAGATAATGTTTAACTTTTATCTTAGTTTGGCCTTGGTTTTATTTATTGAATTGTTTGTCATTGTTCACTGACAACCCATCCTTGGTAATTGATAATGATGAACTGCACAAGACTCTTGTTGTATCCCATTAAGTCAATTAATGCATGTAAAATATGAGAATATTACCTGACCCAGAACATGCAAAAGTTGTTAGTTATTGTTGATATTATAAGATATTGCTTAAAAAATAATACTTACTATCCAAGGCATCAATTATTTTTGTTATCCTGAGAGGTTTTTTTTTTTTCCCCCATTGTAGAATCTGGGGCTGAGTTCTAAAGGTCCAGAATTAAATATCTAAAACAGAGCAAACAGCAATTACCTTCTTAGGGGAACATTTACGCTTCTAGTTATGATGGACTAACTTAAATCAGACCAATCCTCCCTATAAGAACAACTAGAAAAACCTAGATTTTAAAAGGTGAGAAACATATGCTTGAAAGCACGAGACAGTTACTGAGACAGGGTCCAAGGTGCCAAAGAAAAGGGAAGTTCAGGGCTGGGATTGTAGCTCAGTGGTAGAGCGCTTGCCTTGCATGTGTGAGGCCCTGGGTTCGATTCTCAGCACCACGTACAAAGCAATAAAATAAAGACATTGTGTCCATCTACAACTAAAAATATATATATATATATATATATATATATATATTTAAAAAAAAAGAAAAGGGAAGTTCAGAGAGGTAAGCAGTTTGACAATTGCAACTATTTTCCCCACAACTCATTTGCTGATTTCAAAGTAATATTGAGATGCTAAGCAGCTGAGCTTGACTCTTTGCAGTATCACAGGACTAAGAAGATAAAAATTAGAATCCAAGGCTTGCCGAGGGGGAGAGGTCTTAGTAAACATCCAGGTCTTTTATCTGGGAACCTTGAAGGGTTATACACTGGCAGTAAAGTTAGTATGGAAATAGCCTGACACAGAGTTTGAGATTCAGATCTAAATAATTTCAAGGTCAGATTAGATTAAGGAAATATTCTGCTGGCATTCCTTTTTACCTATGCATTCCCTTAAATCTAAGAGTCTAGATAATGTTTAACTTTTATCTTAGTTTGGCCTTGGTTTTATTTATTGAACTGTATGTCATCTTTTACTGACAACCCATCCTTGGTTGACATTCATGACACTGCCTGACATAAACAAAATAAATCTATTCTGGAAGATAATTAGCATGTAAAACCTCAAAGTCTCACTACAATTTTTCACACATGGTTTCTGGCATTATGGTTTTTAGAATCACTAGGCATACCAGGTGATAGAATTAAATGACTGAAAACCAAGAGAAAAAATGTAATTATTCAAAGATACAGTCATGTATCACTTAATGATGGTGATACTTTCTGAGAAATGCATCATTAAGTGATTTCATCCTTCTGTGAATGTCATAGGGTATATTTACACAAAACTATAGGGTGTGTACCCTACTACAAACTTAGGCTATATGGTATAGATTTTTGCTTCTAGTCTACAAACATGCTTAGCATGCCTTAGAACTGTTTAGAATGTATGTATCTAAACATAGAAAAGGTATAGTAAAAGCACTAAGTGACAGGAATTTTTTCAGCTTCATCATAATCTTATGGGATCATCCTCATACATGTGGTCTTTTGTTGATTTAATATCATTCAATGACTATAGATGTAGAATCTCTTTTAATAAAAAGCAAATGAAAATCTAGGACTGAAATAAGAACTCAGTAGAAGGGTCTAAAAGTAGATTAGACACAACTGAAGAGGAGATTCATGAACTTGTACATAGGTCAGAAGGAAATACTCAGATTTCACAACAATTATAGCAAGATAAAAAGTTTAGGAAATACAAAAAGAGCCTATGTGGTACATGAGACTCATTGTAAACTTTTGCAATTACCTTTGTGTGTGTGTGTGTGTGTGTGTGTGTGTGTGTGTTGAACCCAGGGCTTCATATATACTAGGCAAACACTCTACCACTGTAAACATTAGTGTAGAAGGGAAGGTGAGAAACAATGTTACAATGTTACATTGAAGACAAAATGGCTAGGAATTTGAAAATTGACAAAAAACATAAAGCCACAGATTCAAGAAGTGCTATAAACCCCAAGCAGGTGAATACAATAAAAATCACAGTGAGGTACATCATAGTAGAACAGGTAAACAAAAATAAAAATAAAAATAAAAGCTCATTATGCACAGAGGCACAATACTTGGTGGATTTTTCAACAAAAACAATGGAAGCTAAAAAAAACAGTGAAATGACATGTTTAAAAGACAAAAAGGAAAAAAAAAAAGAATAACCACTAATTAAAATTCTATATCCACATAAAATATCATTCAAAGAATGAAAGTGAACTAAATCAATTTCTAACAAGCTAAATAATTTATAACCGGCTGATAGATACTATAGGAAAAAATTATAGAGTATTTTAGGTAGAAGCAAGGAAATGCAAAAAGGCTGAAAAACTTTGTAAAAGCTAAACATATGAGAAAATCTACATTAATATTGAGTGTATAAAATAATATCTGGAGAGTTAGAATATTTAAAGAATTAAAATATACAATACACAAAAAATGGAAGAAAATGGAATTAAAGTGATCCAATGTCCTTAATATTGCCAGGAATTGAAAAAATGACTCATTTATGTTGGAATTAAATAAATCAAGGGTACATATTGTAAAATTTATGTCTGGGAGTTTATATTTAATTCTACAAGAAGAGGAGCCTTGTGCTGATATTAGAAGATAGTCTTGATTTATGTACCTCCATCTTTAAGAAATTTATTATTTCAACAGTCTAATTTCTTTTTTTTACAGTTTCATAAGGAAATTTTAATAGCTTTCTTGTAGTTGACTAGTATTTAATTAATTTTCCCATATTTTTTATTTCCATATTTTTACTGGTGCATTATAATTATACACTATAGTAAGATTCAATGTATTTATACATGCACATGATACAGCGATATAATTTAGTCAATATCATTTTCCAGTATTTTCCTTTTCGCTCCTCTCCTCCCTCCCCCAGTCCCTTTCCTCTACTCTACTGTTCTTGCTTCACCCCCACAACACACACACACACACACACACACACACACACACACAGCTGTGTTTGCCTTTGTCCTCTCTAGCTTCCACATAGGAGAGAAAACATATGCCCTTTGACTTTCTGAGTTTGGCTCATTTTCCTTGACATAATGCTGTCAAGTTCCAACCATTTTCTTGCAAATGATGTAATTTCATTCTTCCTTATCGGCCTAATTTTCTAGCAACTTAAAAGATAAAGATTTTCAGCAGAATTAATTTACAGATTTCCTTATCCCATGATGCAAGATTATAATAATAAATAGGGGTGTTTTTTTTTCTCCTGAAGTTTTGTATATATTTATGGATGTAGATCTATAATTGACTATGAAAGAGAAGCTGAGATGCTTGAGTTATGGCTCCAACCCAAAGTTGACATCCCCGAGGACAACCATATGTTTCCACAGCAGGTGGACGTTGGGTCAGACTCTGTGTAGCTGAGTACGCGGGCGGCGGCAGCCTGAGTCAGAAGCACAGGCTTTTCAGCTACCAGGATGAAGGCCCTGAGCATCCGGACACTGGCCTCACTGCTGCCAAGTTAATAATACTGTTAAGGACCCCATATACTTGTATGCAGAAGCAGTCAAGGTCGTAAAACTTGGGAGATGGTGACCCGGCTGACCATGGCTGTCATTCCAGGTCTGCTTCTCAACAGCTGGGAAATGCTGGGCATTGGATACAACCCTCGGTTCTCGGCCCCATCTGTGGATGGGGGCCGGGGATCACCTCTGCAGAGTTGTTTTGGGTATTGGTTATGAAAACACTTGGCCAGGTGTGATGCAAATGTGAGGTATTATTGTTAGTTTTATCCTCAAAAGAAAATAACAATAGTGTTCTGATTACCATATTTTATTGTCAGGAAGATTTGTCCAGTACAGTAAGGTGTCCTGATGATAGAAGGGTTTTATGGTCAAAAATGTTTAGGCATCTCTGAACACCTGACTGCCTCTCAAGGGGCCCAGTGCTCACAAGTCTTTTCTTCCCCTTCAGAAGCAAACCATTTGTTAGACTTTAAAAGGCCCTAAGAAGTCCTGCAGTGAAGATGTCAGTTTAAATGTATTTGTCCAGTGTTTTCCAAACTGATTGGACCAGTGAAGCCTCTGTGAGATGCCCACCACACCTTCATACTTCATAACCTCCCTAGGTGGCCTCATCCATACCATGACTTCGATAACCCTATGTGAATGATTGCCAAGCTAATATTTCTAGTCTGGACTTCTCTAAAGATCCAGACTATTCACCCAGTTGCTGATGTCTCAGGGCAACCCAAACTCACTCTGAGTAAAATCAAAATCAGTACCCTCTACCCTAAGCCTGGGCCTTTTTCATGGTTCCCTAATTTGATGAATGGCCTCAGCGTCCATTAATACCATGAAACCCAAACCTTGACTCCTCCTTCCTCCTCATCCCTCATATCTTCCACACTTGGTCTATTTATTTCCTGCCCAGTTTATGTCTTATATATGTCTCTCGAGCTCCTTTGTGCCACCCTGGTCTAGGTCACTACAGGTTTTTACCTGGACCATTACTAGTCTTCTTGATCATTATCTTCCATGAAGGAGTAGGATAAATTTTCAGGAGTCTTATTCCCTTAACCCTTGGAATGGCATCTCCTTAGCCCCATGTTCTCTGTGACCCAGCCACCAGGATTTTTTCCTATTTCTTCAGAGGTCCCTTCCAAGGATCTTTGCTTGTGCCAATGTCTAGAATGTTCCCACCTATCCCCCACCCTGCTACCTTTGCCTAATTAACTTCCATTCATTCTTTAGATTTCAATCCAAACACCACTTTCTCAGAAAGGCTGCCTCAAATCCTGACTTAGTCAGGACACTGGTACAGCCTGGGCCCCACGATAGGCCTCTCCTTCAAGCCCCTTCTCAAATTACTCTTGTTGTTTGTTTATTATTTAAATTAATGTATTTCCCCCTACTAAATTTTTTTCAAATTTTTTTTTAGTTATAGATGGACACAATACCTTTATCTTTATGTGGTGCTGAGGATTGAACCCAGGGCCTCACACATGCTAGGCAAGCGCTCTACCACTGAACTACAACCCCAGCCCTCCCCCTACTAAATTTTAACTCACTTGCCTATTTTACTCAATATTATCAAACAAAAAGCCAGAAAACTCTTCAAGTAGTTTTAGAAAAATAACTTCCCTCTTCTCAACATATCTCACACTTCCATTTCTTCTCTCTTTCCTCACTGGTCTCCTCCACCTTCAGAAAATAAAAACTCACCTGTAAGCTAACAACCTCTTTTTGTGGTGCTGTGGATTGAACACAGGACCTCATACAAGGGAAGCATTTGCTCTTCCCCTGAGCTACATCTCTAGACCCAAACTAACCTCCTTTTATCTCCCAAGAGTGGACATTTTATGGACTTCTCTATACAGAATCCCACTCCCTCTGTTTCCAGTTCAAACTAACTGAGCAGGCTGCCCCAGGTAGCCCTGTCCATATAGCTCCAGTGTACCCGGCATGCCTGAACCATGTGGTACCTTATCTTTTATCAGAAAGGTTAATTGTTTCTATCTGACTTAAGTATCTGACCCAGGACAGTTTAGAGGACTAGTTTGTATCATTATTCTAGGCCTATTCCCCTCCTGAAACCCACCCTTACTGCACACACAGAGAAACAGGCTGAAATTTGCTTGGATTGTTGGAGGAAATGGAGTGCTGTGGTTTCCCTGTTTGCTGAGGTTGGGCTGTATTTTCACTTCAGCCCTGATCTTCCAACTGCGGACCTTTGCTAAGGCTGTTCTGTCTACCCAGGAAGGCCACCCCATGCCACACCTACTCATTTTCTTCCCCCCACTGCTCAGCTCCTTCCTACTTATCCTTCAAGCCTCAACTCCCTCACCATTTCCTCAGAGACTTTTTTTTTTTTTGGTACCAGGGATTGAACCCAGGGGCATTTAACCATTAAGCCACATCCCCAGCCCTTTTTAAAATATTTTTTAGAGGCAGGGTCTCACTAAGTTGCTTAGGACCTTGCTAAATTGCTGAGGCTGGCTTTAAACTCATGATCCTCCTGCCTCAGCCTCCCAAATTGCTGGGATTACAGGTGTGTGCCACCACACCTGTTCAGAGGGATCTTGCCTGAAAAATCAATTTCATTTAGTTCACCCTGCTATTCTCTCATAGCATATCACACTTTGCCTGTAAGATATAATCAGAATTTGCATTTCCTTATTTATGTATGCATGTATATGTCTACTGGTTGTCTTCTTACTAAAGGGAGAAACTCCCTCAGAGCAGGCACGTGTCTATTTTTCACCAGCCCTGTTTGCACACAATGCCTGTTCACAGCAGGCGTCCCAGGAATGTGTGTTGAAAGGAAGAAGCAGTGAATGAACCCATAAACGTACTTGTTCTCCAAACAGCTTGGAACCTTTGGAAATTTGCCCACCTTGAAAACAACTCCAAGCCCAAGCAAAACTTAAGGAAGTGTAATTTGAAGAAATAATTTGGGCCTTGAACTTGTCCCTGCCAATTCTCTATTTTTATTTATTTTTTCACCTGTTGGGTTCCAAGTGACCTCACCAGTCCCTAATCTCCTGGGGCATGTGCGTCCTTCTGCCCTGTAATAATAAGTTGCGGGGGAGGGGGAGCAGGTACAGTCCTGGTTTTAAAAGTTCACAGGTGGCTTGCCCTCTCCTAGCCGGATGGGATGGGCTAGAGGACAGGATTACACCTCCCTCCTCCTCTGCATCCCAGGCTCAGCTGTCAATGTCCAACCTGGTTACATAGTCTTCTGGTCCTGTTGGAACAGAATTGCTGTCCTCTCTCTCTCTCTCTTTTTTAAAATATATTTTTAGTTGTCAATGGATCTTTATTTTATTTATTTATATGTGGTGCTCAGAATCAAACCCAGTGCCTCACACATGCTAGGCAAGTGCTCTACCACTGAGCCACAACCCCAGTCCCTGCTGTCCTCTCTTGAGTCCGTGTTTTGACCTGAATTCATTCTCACCAGGAGTAAAACAACTTCAAAACTTCACGGCAGAAAATGTCAGCGCCCCACTGGCCCTCCCCAGTGCTTTTTACCATTTTAGGACCCTTGGGTTTGGTGGGCTTTTTTTCCCCCAAGCCAACATTGCGACTCTTTTTGGCAGGCAGTCTTTGGGGACTTTGGAGCTGCTTTGCCTACATGGTAAGAGAGCCTATAACCTCACTTATACCCGGAGCTCTTTTACCTATGGGACCAGGTTGGGACCACTCTGTGAATTTGAGGCCCAAGACCTTCCATAATGGGAATTGGCCACAATTTATGGAGAACAATATGTTAGTTGAATGATTTACAGTCTTTACCTGCCATAGCTCATTAGAAGGCAAAATTGACATCACAACCCCCTCCCTAGGCTGGCTGGACTTCTGCTGTTTGCTCCCTCATGGGGTGACCCAGGTCTTCATCTTTGAGGAGTCTGTGTCTCTGGTTACCATGGCTGTGGTTGCTATCATGGCCTGGTCGAAGTTAGCACCAGGCAAGGGAGAGACCCAGAGACGCCCTGTACACATCCTCTTGCCTGGCACCATTGTAAGCAAGGATAGAACCTCTTCCTGTGGATCAGGGTTCATTATCCTTGCCAGTATGAGGAGCTTCCAATAACTGCATGGTTGCCACAGATTAAGGTTCAACGGACTCTGTGTCCTTTGTGGAAGTACCTCCCTTCTAGGACTTAGAACTTCCAGACCCACAGAGCCGACAGTTGTGGCCACAGGAAGTGCAACTTCCCCCAAGTAGGTCAGTGGGAATGGTAGAACAGGCTACTCCTACCTCTACTGACTGCCCTTCAGTTACTCCTATTTCCGGGCTCCTCTTCCTCTGGCAGGGACGCTTCAGGTTTGATGAACCCCGGCAAGATTGATCTAGAGCTCTCTTCTGTGAGACTTTACAAAGATCTTACTTGGCTTCTGCCCTTTATTTGGCTTCTCCCACACCATTTCCAGTCACCTCTAGGAGCACTTCCTTGGTCCATTGCTTGCACCAATGTCTTCTTTCTAGGAAGCCAGCCTATGATAGACCTGCTGGCCATGGTCAATGGGGTGGACAAGGCACTCCAGTTTTGAATGGACAAAATGGGCTGAGGCTAGGGTAGAAGGGAGGAAGTTTGAGCTATGGAACAGACCTTGAAGTTGAAGTTGAAGATCCTATTTCTATCAACCAAAACCCTGCAAAATGGAACTCAGCTTTACCATGTTGCTGAGAGGGACAGTGCTTTACACTGAGCAAGCAGCAGCAGTACTCACAGACAGCTCATAGCACATTTTTAAAAATTTGGTGAATTTCAAAATTGATGAAGTTATTTGCATATAATGTATTATATAATAAGACAGTATTAAGATTGCTGCGCATACCAATAGCTAACACTTCCCTGGGTTCCTCTGGCCGCCCACAGCACTAATTACTCCTCGGTGCTTCTCTTTCATCCTTCCACCTGTGAGGATGGTATGAACATTAGTTATTAGTCCTATTTTATAGTTGTGGAGACTGAGGGACAGAAAGTGATTCACCGTAGGAGCAGCAGAGCCAGGATGAACCCAGGCCTGAGCCCTCTCTGTCCTGAGGATCCTCCAGCAGGGATACATGTTCCATCTTTCCCTGAGAAAGTGGGATGCCCGTGACATGCAGGGCATTGACCATCCTCATTTTTAAGTTTGCCCAAACAAAACTCATGGTTTATTGAAGTTACAAAAGGAGTCACTTGCTTGACTGGTCTTCCCTGAGAAGGCAGGAGCAAGCCCAGAAGTGACTTTGCACTCACTCCAATTCAGGAATCCAGCTGATATTACTGTAAGTTGATATGACAGTGATATAAAATTAAAATTACTGCACTGCTGTGCTGTCAGCTGCTTGCCTTACCTGTTCAAGATGTTCCAAACCCTCTTCCTGAGGCCAGAGTCTCCATTAAAACACACCTTCAGTTGGAGCAGTTTTGCTTAAAGAAGGTGATTAAATTTGGGTTCCAGAGAAGCAGTTTGTCAGCAATTTCTTGGTCACTAAGGGCATCTGAATTTGGCTTGGAGATTGGCGAGTTGAGTTTCCACTTCCTGGTCTACTCTCACACAGGACACTCTATGGAATTAGGGTCTTTTTTTTGGTACTGGAGATTGAACTCAGGGGTACAGCAAAAGCTCTTCGAAGGTAGGACAGGACCTGTGCTTTATTCACTGCTGGGTGTGGGACTTGCCACTTAGTAGGCTTTCTATAAATATTTATTGAATTAATAAGTGAATTGACATCTGACTAAAAGAGAGTCTGTATAGTTTGCCATTAAAAGCCCAAAGTCTGGAACTACATGCCTGGGTTCAAATCCCCATCAACTCTTTGACTGTGGTCAGGTGACTTCACCTCTCAAGAGCTGGGTTTCCCATCTATTCAATGGGCATGATGCTCACATGCTTCCCTTAAGATTGAAGAAAGGATTTCAAAAGTGTGGGAAGCCCTTGGAGCAGTGCTAGGCACACTGTTTTCTCACTGACTATGACATCAAAGCATTGCATTGGGGTTAGCACAGTTTGTTTCCTTATCCTCATGCAGTACTGGAGGAAACAAATTTTGTCATCTCTATTACTTGAAAACCCTCATCTCTGTTCCTCATTCAAATGTCCTGTCCAATGGTGTGGTTGGCAGACTGAGAGATCTTACTGTTTGCACAAAAAAGTGCTGAGATCTTTAAAAATCTCCCTTGTGAGAGAAGAGAAAAGATACCTTTTTTTTTTCCCCTTGAAGCAAAGCTGGCAATTTATCCATGACCTGCCAAAACTGCCCTCTAAGGCATCACTTCTTAAAATTGTGAAACCTTTTCCCTGTCAACCACGTGAGAATGACAAAAATCAAGAGTCATTCCCAAGAAAAGAGTGACAAGACTGGGATGGTCTCTGGAAGCCAGACATGTAATGCTTTAGCAGAAAGGGAGGGAGGAACAACTGGGCCTTCCATGGAAACACAGGCTATGAGCCAACAGTGTTGGAGCCAGTAGTCTCCAAATGGGTACCACTGGGCATCACTTCAGCCCACAGGGACTGCTTTCCACAGACTTAGAAAACACTTCCATTCTTCATTTGTTCATTTAACAAATGTTTGTTGAGCACTTATGATGTGCCAAGCACTGGAGAGGCAGAGTGACCAAGATAATTGTCTCTGAATACTTGGAGCTTACATTCTGCCATCTTTAACGTCCATTCACCACTCACTGAAAGCACTGCTCATCCAGGAAGGAGTTTGCTGAATGTATAGAAATTCCTCAAGAATTCTCTAAGACTAAGCTGTAATGTACTGAGAATCACTTTGCTTCTTTGGTCATGTGAGAAACATAGCAGAAATTCTTATTGCTGTGTATGAGTCTTAGCCTTGGCATTGGCCCCAGGACTGTGCAGAGGTCCACTGGATCTGTGCAGGACTGACCACATGCTCAAGAGTTAAGGTTCCATACCTCCTAGTCACTAGAATGGTCATTATCAAGAAAAGTGTTGGTAAAGATGTGCAAAATCCACACTCTCATGGATTGCTGATAGGATTATAAAATGGTGCAGTGCTGAGAAAAACAATATGGTGGTTCCTCATAAAATTAAATCTACTGTATGGTCTACTGACCCCATTTGGGGGTATACATCCAGAAGAATTAAAAACAGGACTCAAAGAGATGTTTGCATATCACATCTGTAACAGCATTGTTCAAAATAGCCAAGAGGTGGAAGCAACCCAAATGACCATGGATCCATGAATGGATAGACATAGACATATGTTATATGCATGCAATGGAATATTATTTAGCCTTGAAAAGGGGAGACATCTTGTCATATGCTGCAATGTAGATGAACCTCCAAGTCATTATGCTAAGTGAAAGAAGCTGGTCACCAAAAGACAAATATTACATACTTCCCATTTCTACCAAGTATCTACAAGTAGTCAAATTGATAGAAATAGAAAGTAGAATGGTGATTGCCAGATGGCTGCCAGGGTTGGGGATGTCATGTGGAATGAGGAGTGGTTTGTAGCGGTTCAGTCTTGTAAGTTAAAAAAATTCTGGAGATTAGATACACTACAATGTGATTTAACACTGCTGAACTGTACACTTAAAAATGGTTGAGATGGCAAATTTCAACTTAATTATTTTTTACCACAATTACAAAATTGAGTTAAGGCTCCAGTGCCCAAGGGCTCTGGCTGTAGCCTGGACCCAAGAGGAACAGGAAGGGAGTGTGTGTATGTACATGTGCATGTATAGGAGGGGCTGTGGGGCCCTTACTCTACCCTGTGGCAAAGGTCCTAGAAACCCAAAATAACCTGGTCACTAGAGACTTAGGATTATTTTTCTTGGAGGAGGTCCCCAGAGGAAGTGACTTAGTGCCCAGAATCTGGTGGGTTTCTAAGTTCCTGTCTATCACAAGAGAAGAAAGCAGAGCAGTGCAGAGAAATGTTCTAAGAGTTCAAATCCGATCTCACTTAGCAATGTGACCTTGGACTAAGGTCCCTGATTTCTCAGCTACCTGTTTCTTCATCTGTAAAATAGGGGCAATAATGGGTCCCATCATAGGTACACATTGTAGTCGTCTATGGAAACCCTTAGCACCTTGCCCAACATGCTATGTTAGTGAGTGTTTAGGAAGTTCAGGATCCTTTCTTTTGGAGGGAGTGGGATTGAACTTGGACACTTGGCCACTGAGCTACATCCCCAGCCCTATTTTGTATTTTATTTAGAGACAGGGTCTTACTGAGTTGCTTAGTGCCTCGTGTTTTTTGCTGAGGCTGGCTTTGAACTCAGATCCTCCTGCCTCAGCCTCCTGAGCTGCTGGGATTTCAGGTGTGCGCCACTGTGCCCAGCCGTTCAGGATTCTTGATGGGGTTCAAGTGCACACATATGGAGAAATGCAGGTTGCAATTAAAGAATTGGGACATTTGGGTGGCAATGTGCTCAGTGAAAATATAAGTACTTCTGAAGGCTGGAAGGAACTGATGATCTGACCTGACCCTTCCTGAATCAGAGGGCACACTGGCACCGTGCATTATCAAAGCCATTTTGTTCAGCTGTGGAGGCCACATGTCAGAGCAGATGAAATGACAGGATGGAAGGGTAGCTGGACCTCCCCTAGGCATATTGCATTCTT
This sequence comes from Geosciurus inauris, assembly GCA_004024805.1. Taxonomy (NCBI): domain Eukaryota; kingdom Metazoa; phylum Chordata; class Mammalia; order Rodentia; family Sciuridae; genus Geosciurus; species Geosciurus inauris. Next base: position 130,312 of record PVHX01000606.1, on the reverse strand, counting down.
CTCTGCACGCCCCTGGCTGGGTGGGAGGAGGTGGCACAGATTTGTTGGGGGTAACAGACCACACATGCAGGAAGCTGCAGGGCCTCAGGCTGGGTCCTTAAGACACATGCCATTTCTGACGCTCAGCACTTCCCATCCAGGCTCTGGCCTCCACTGACGAATCACCCAGACCAACTCCTCAGGGTGCATTTTAAAACCAGTTCTTCCAGCTATTAACCCTGCAAGTCCTGAGTGAACACACACCCAGGTGGTGCTAATTAGGGTGGGGCAGCCATCAGGACTCTAGAATTTGGTGCCAGCCTCCCCTGAAGGTCATGCAGGATTGGGGCCTTGGTGAACCAGCCACAAGCATGGCTCAGAACCTGCAGCAGATTGGGGTCCTCATTCTGCTCAGTCTGGTCCCAGGAGTGTGTCCCTTGACCTTGGGGAGCCTAGGAATCCTGCAAGGTGACTATTGCATAATCATAACACCTAAAACTGAAGGTTTTGGAGGAAGGAACACACACTGAGCACTAACTGCGAATGTACTCTACATTCACCATTTCCATTTCATACCAGCCTGTAAGGTGGGTACAATTATTATTCCCATTTTATAGATGAGGAAACTGAGGTGTTAAGGTGTTAATGTATTAAGGTGCTCTGGGTGTTAAGGTGCTTGTTTAGGTTCCCTGTATTTGAGTGATAAAGCTGGTATTTAAACCCAGGTCTGTCAGACTTCCAGTCCCACTCACGGCTGCTTCTCCTCCTTTCTACCTCACAATGAGGATGAAGTGTTCAATCTTAGTGTATTCTTCACTGCCTCTCAGGCTTATAGGTAACTGCTAGCATTAGCTGTTGATAAGAGCAATGTACTAATGATGTGAAATAGTCAAAACTGTAAAAAAACTTTCCACCTAACATAGGATCAAGCCACTCCTTTTTTCAAAATATCTTTAGTGACTTCTCTACTTACCAGATCATGTTCAAAATTACAATACAACACACTAGAGAAAGCGTGACAAAATGCCAAGTTCTGAGTTCCCTTTTTTCTTTCAAGGATGCTCTTTAGTCTGGAGAGGAGAAAATAACCCTACTGAGTTCAGGACTGGTGAGAAGATGCCGGAGAAGCCCCACAGGGTTGGAAGGGGGTCAGAGTGGCAGGTCAGATTGCTCAGAGGCTGTTGTTCATCTTTCACAAACCATAGCTAATGTGAGACAGCCCCAAAGAATGGAGTGGGCAGAAGTCCCAGTTTTCAAGAGGGAGAAGGTTTTGGATCTTGCAAACTACAAACCTACAAGTGTGACAGGGAACACCAATAAAGCTGTAGTGCATATTACTGAGCAAATAGTTTGGGCCCCTTACAAAGAGGAGTACAGCGTGCCATGGAGCTACAGGGTCTTTTGGAAGCAAGTCATGCCAGTCTCCCCGCCTCTCCTCTTCTAGTGGGTTTGCAGGGCTGGTAGGTTAGGGAAATATCAATGATACGGTACATCTGGAAATCAATGATATGGACTATCAGCAAAACAGCTGATAATCTCTACTGACTTTCTTGTAGACAAAACTGGAGAACTGAGCTAGAGATCCTCTTAGAAGAACTCATAACTGACTGAGTACATAAAGCTGGGGAATGCTGATTGATGGTAGCTCAAAGGGTGTTGCTAGTGGTGGCTGACAAGACTGTCCTGAGCCTGTGTTTTGGACATTTGGAATCAATAGCTTGAAGGGCAGAAAATGCAGCATTGGGAGGAATCATTAACAGATTGGATGCCACAAATGGGATTCAGACGTACAGGAATAAGGGGCAGGATCTAATAGGGTGACATTTAAGTGGAGTCAATGGAAAGTTGTGGAGTTTTGTTTAACAAATCAATGACACAGGGTGAAAAGGACTTAAGGATTTTAGCTGATTAAAATCTTAATATGAGTTCATAGGAATAAAGCCATAGTAAGTAGCTTATGGCTGTCCTCTGCCTTCAAGTTACCAGATCCTCCTTAGTATCATGGGCAGGGTCCTCAAGGTGTGATCCAGCCACCAACCGTGTGCCAGGTTCTGCACACCTCCATACCTCTGCACACTGTCCCATCTTCCTCCTCCTCTTTCTCATCCTCTTCCTCTTCTCTTTCCCCTTCCTCTCCCCTCCCTTTTACTCTCCCTCTCCTCCTCGTCCTCCTCCTCCTCCTCTTCTTCCTTCTTCTTGTTTACTAGGGATTGAACCCAGAGGTACTTTACATACCCAGTCCTTTTTATTTTTTATTTTAGGCAGGTTCTTGCTAAATTACTGAGGCTGGCCTTAAGCTCGTAATCCTCTTGCCTCAGCCTCCAGAGCCACTAGGATTATAGGCATGCACCACGACACTTGGCTCGTCCCATGTGCTTCCCCAGCACTCCTGCTGGATTCCTAGTCCACTCTTTTTTTTTTATAATATCTTTATTTTATTGCTTTTTGTATGCAGTGCTAAGGATCGAACCCAGGGCCTCACGTATGCGAGGCAAGCACTCTATCACTGAGCTACAATCCCAGACCCCTAGTCCACTCTTGAAGATACAGCTCCACAGCCCCACCTGGGTAGAGCCATTTGAGATGACATGGAAGACTCCCTTCTCTCTGCTCCCTTGTGGCACTGAGCATATTTTGTTAAACTGACTGACTCCCCCTTTCTTACAGAGCAGGGCTATCTTCTTCATAGAGTGCAGGTCAATCGATTTCTGCAGAATAGGTCTGACTGGACTTTAATTCTGTTCTTTGTTGTGTTTGTACAAATATGATGGACAGAATTGATTTCCTAATTCTGCTCACACAGGACGGGTCAGACAACTGGAATATGGGTTTTGGTTCTGGGTCTCCTGGGCAGAGCGATCTGACCGAAGGGCAGGCTAGATGGCAAAGGATCTGGAGAGGAAAAGTAAGGATGGTGGGAATGTCAGCCCAGAGAAGGGAAGGCTTAGGTGAGGGCGCCAAGGCCCCTCACCCTTGAGGGGTCGGCGACTTCTTCAACTACACGATGAAGCCTTGGACACGCATCTATGTTTTTTTTTCTGAGTGGGAGGCAGTACACGGTGGTGAGGCAGAGGCTGGCTGGACTGGGCCATGTGCATCTGGATCCCAACTGTACCATTTCCTAGCACAGTGGCCCTGGGCTAGTTATTTACTAGCTTCCTTGTCTGTTTCTTCATCTGTGAAATGGAAACACAAATATTACTGTCTCAGAGAAAGATGAAATGTGACTATACATAAAATGTTTAGAATAAAGTCTGCCATATTCAGTAAATATTAGCTTAAAAAATTCCAAGGGTGTGCCCCAAGTCTAAAGGAGTTCATTCCAGGAGGCCACAGGCACCAGATGGACAACCCTAACCCCTGCACTCTGCTTCTTTGTGAGGTCATATTCCTCACACATGCCTGGCCAGTGAGCCTCTGTAAGTCTAAGCCCTCTGTTCTTCCTTCTTTGCCTGAGCCCCATCCTCTCAAAGCTTCATTTATTATAAAATAATTAATTAAAAATGTATATTTACTTTTACCAAATGTGATGTTTTGATATACATTGTAGAAAGACTAAATCAAGTTAATTAACATATTCTTCCCCTCACCGACTTGTCATTTTTTTGTGTGATAAGAACATTTAAAATCTAGTTTCAGCTGGGAACAGTGGCACACACCTGTAATCCCAGCAGCTCAGGAGGCTGAGATAGGAGGATCATGAGTTTAAAGCCAGCCTCAGCAAAAGCGAGGCGCTAAGCAACTCAGTGAAGCCCTGTCTCTAAATAAAATATAAAATAGGGCTGGGGATGTGGCTCAGTGGTTGAGTGCCCCTGAGTTCAACCCCTGGTAACCTCCACCAACAAAAAAAAATCTAGTTTCAACAATTTTGAAATATACATTATTCTACCTCTGCTTTTTAAGGACTCATCCCACTCAAGCCCAGGCTTCCCCCTGACGTTTGTGGGGTCTGTGGCAGGAGTACCAATGGCAGCACTCAATCCATGAAAGTTACAAATCAAGCTAAAAATTGGTAAATATGTTCTACCTGCACAACTCCACAATCACCTGGAAACTGGGTTCAGACTGAGTACCAGGCTCCTTGAAATTTTGTGCTCAAACACCAAAGCATGGGGGAGCTGGTCCCAGTTCCACCCAAGCATGCAGATATACCCCAGGCACACCCCTCACCATTAAGGGCTCCACAGATAGTTGTGTGTTCTGCAGCCCTTGTGGTGTGCAAGCCACTTTCACAACCTTACCCTTCACCTTCCCTTCCCCTGTGCCCAACAAATGGTCAGAAAAACAGACCAAGGAAAAGGCTAGCCAGGGCCTGTGAACGTGCTCAAGGCCATGTGGGCAGGAGAGTCCAGTGTCCTGGACACCCAGAGCAAAGGTACAAAGTACCAGCACCCCATGGTTCTTAGAATCCTGGTCTTTAAAGCTGGGACACAGAGCAAAGGGTCCCCACTCAGGCCTGAAGGTGCTACCATTCCTTTTAACCCTCAAAGCCCACAATGCCCACCCCATACAAAGGACTCAGAGTGGAGGCCGTGTTTGCTTTCAAGCAGCACCACTGGGGAAGAGAGTGGCAGATTTTTTTGTCCCAGGATCAGTTTACAGAAAGATACAGGGTAGAGTGGCAGCTTAAAAAAGCACAGGAGAGCAGGGGTTATGCCAGGGGTCTGCACCAGGGAGAGGCCACCTGAACCTGAGAGGGTGTTGGAGGAGGCGCCTGTGGCTCCAGGACTTCAGGTCTGCAGTGTCGCTCCTGGGCCTACTTGCCCTCAGGTCCATTCCTAGCCTCCTTCCAGCTCTGAATGGCAGGATCAGGCCCTGCAGGCTGTGCATCCCAGGAAGCCTGGCCAGGGGGCTGCTACCCAGGGTTTGAGCCACTTTGGCAAGAGATTGCAGGAGGGGAAGCACAGCAGCCCCTCCCCCTGTTTTTTTGTTTTTACCTTTGGCAACAGCTGTATGTCTCTCTTGACTCTGGCTCCCCCTGTAGCTGCCATTTACTCCTGGTCACCCTGGTGCTTGGCTTTGGTGAGCCCACATCCCCACCTTGTCCTTCCAGCTTCAGGTGGTGGCATCCTGTTACTGTTGATCTCTTGCTATCCCCTGGCTCATGTCCTAACCTTTTTTTTCTTCTTTTAAAATCACCTAGTCCTTGCATTCAGTTTCTCCTGTCTCATACCCTTGATTGCATATATCACCAATTTTAATATGCGGACCAAAACTGAAACATAGTATCACCCCCATTTACATAGAGAGGAAACTGGGTTTCAGAGAAGCTAACTGATTTTTTAATGTTACCAGCTAATAAGGGATAGAACAAACAAGGTTTGAATCTAAGTTTGGTCTGTTTTTTTTCCAGTATGCCTTACCATCTTCTGGAAATAATTCTTGGTCAACTGTTTTTTCAGAAACGTCTGAGGTGATGTGAGAAACCCGTGGAAGGAGATTTGAGGGGTTGAGCAAGGCTTCTGGCCACTTAAAGTCACTCCAGGAGTCCCTTCCGTGTTGCTAGCGAGCCATGATTAAAAATGATTCTTTAAACTCTCTTTTAAATCTGAATAGAAAGAAGTTTGACTGAGTCCACAAGCAGACTGTCATTCAGACCACTGGAAATAGGTTTAAGTTGTTAAGCTTAATGGAAAGCTCCGTGAGACACCATGCGTTTTTGAGAAACAAGAAACCAGGCTAAAAGGAAATGCCTGATACAATTAGACAATATTAAGATTTAATCCCACTAATACCTGTGCAAACAATTTTCCTCTCCTGCTCTGTTTTTTCTTCACTTATCACTTCTCTTTTAAACCTAGAGACCAGTGGCTCCTTGCAAATGGCGTGTCATCCCAAGCTCTCTCAGGGAGATTTATTCCCAAGGCAAAGAGTGCAGAATCCCTTACCCCCACCCCCGTGCTGGAGAGGAGGTGTTGAGAGGGAGTAGCAAGTAGGTGAAAAGAGGAAGGGAAATTAAGTTCATGGAATCATTCGCCTCAATTTAAAATTTTTTCATTTTTTTCTTGAAAAACTACCTGAAAAATCAGTCCAAACATGTGGAGTAGAACCTAGATTCCAATGTGAGATATGCTCTGATTTATCATAAATGTACTAATGAACAATTGTTCAGAGTGGTTATCTTCCCTCAAAACAACTTTGGGAACTGCTGCCTTCAAAAGCATGCCATGAGGGGCTGGGGTTGTAGCTCAGTGGTAGAGCACTTGCCTTGCAAGTGTGAGGCACTGGGTTCGATCCTCAGCACCACATATAAAAATACATAAATAAAGCTACTGTGTCCATCTACAACTAAAAAAAAAAATGTAAAAAAAAAAAAAAAAGCATGCCATGAGCTGGGCATGGGGGAGCACACCTGTAATCCCAGCACTTGGGGAGGCTGAGGCAGGAGGATCATGAGTTCAAAGCCAGCCTTAGCAAACGTGAGGCACTAAGCAACTCAGTGAGACCCTGTCTCTAAATAAAATACATAATAGGGCTGGGGATGTGGCTCAGTGGTCGAGTGCCCCTTAGTTCAATCCCTGGTACCGCCCCTCCCCCCCCAAAAGCATGCCATGCAGCCTGGCTTCAGGTGCCATGTGATCCCTTCCAGGAAGGGGCCACACTGGCATGCAGACATGGCGGCCCTCAGCCTCTCAGACTTGCCTGGTCTGGCTCTTCTGATCCTCCACATGCTCTGCTGTGCACCAGACTACAAATGCCCTGGTTGGTTCAGGTAACAATGTGGTTCCAGGGAGAGGGAACTCGCTGGAGTTAGGATGCGCCCCACACATCTGGCAGACGCTATTCTGGAATGGGCTCAACAGTACCTTTCTCTCTGCTGCAGGTCGTATCTTCTTTCTCTTCATCATTCCTTGAATTAACCCAAAAGGCAGCCAGGATCTCAGAGTGGATAGTACAGCTCCTCCTCTTCACCTTCAGAACCTGGGAGTGGAGGAGGAACATCTGTTCCAGTGCTTGGTGGAGGATTCTGAGTGTTTCCCCTGCAGCCCGCTGTCCTCACACCTCCCACCAGGACCTCACTTCCTCCTCTCCTCCCCCCATCACCTATGCTCTGTTTGCTGGAGAAGAAGACTGTTGTCAAAGAGAACACAACAACGATCCAGTCTATCTAGCTTTGTGCTTCATTAGCAACAAAAACGATTTCCCAGGAATCAATAGTTGGTGGCTTTGAAGATCCTACCCCCAAACCCCATCTTGTTAAATGCAGCCATCGTGTTCAATATTTGCACCACAGTCAGGGAGGGGTTAATAGGATCCAAATTCATCCTGTAGGCTACTGTCTTTTATCAATTCTAATAAGTCACCAGTATTGGCAGGTTGCAGGCCAATTTTTCAGAACGGCCAATATTTAATAGACTACCTCAGATGATTAAGTGAAACGATTTCTTGGAGCTATCCCAGAGCTAGCTCTAAAAGTTGTCTCAGCTAATTATCTCAGAACTAAAGGGGAGAATCATAATGCCACTGGCAGGTTTAAATCTGATTTCTGCCAACATCAGGCCTTCTTAATCTGGGCTCCCCAGTTCAGGTCAGGTCACAGAGGGACAGTGAGTACTTTCAGGTTTTATACAACATCGTGTACATTGGTATCAGTTTTCATGAGCTTCCTAAGTGATCCATGACTCTATAGAGGATGAAACTACTGCTCTAGAGTTTGGGTACCATTTCTTTTACTGGTTAATTATTTATTTTCATTTTCATTTTTGCTTTTATCCCCTTTTCCTAGGCAGTCTTTGTATATGAACAACAGGACCCAAGAATGCTGGGTGGTTTATCAGACTGTTTTTGCAGCTAGGAAAGACATTATTTGGGAAGCTAGGACCTCACTGCTCACCCTCAGCCTCACCCCTGCATGATGCTAACACATTCCAATCTAAACCTGGAAGTGGTGTGGCAAGGTACAGTGAACTCAAAATACAGCCAGTTGTGGTGGTGCACACCTGTGATCCTAGCAGCTCAGGAGGCTGAGGCAGGAAGATCTCGAGTTCAAAGCCAGCCTCAGCAACTTAGTGAGGCCCTGCGCAACACAGCAAGATCCTGTCTCTAAACAAAATATAAAACAGGGCTGAGGATGTGGCTCAGTGGTTCAGTGCCTCTGGGTTCAATCACTGGTACAAAAACAAACAAACAAACAAACAATCAAACTAGAGGCAAACCAAGATCTCTCCTCCCCTCACAAAGCACAGTTAAAGCCAGATTTCCAAACATCTGAGGACAGTGTTTGTGTCTCACTGAGAATAAATTATACTTAGTTTCTTCCAGGGAGTCTTTGCCTCCCCACACCCTGCCAATTACCTGCCAATTAATACAATCAAGTAACTACCTTACGAACAGCTCTTAATTTTGATTGTCAGGTTAATATTTTTCCTCCTCCACCACCCCATGATTTCCCGAATTTTCAAGCCTCGCGCTTTCCCACCTCCCCCATCACTCAGCTGAAGAGGAGGCAGAGCTGGAGGGAGTAAAGAATATTCATGTGAACATCTGAGGCAGGACTTGTGCCTACTTCCTTCCTAAATGTAGTAGTCAGATGCAAGCAGTAAGGTCAACCAGGGCTGGGGAAAGAGCCTTCCCAATGTCAGAATTGCAGTTCTGGGTGACAATTAGCTCCTGAAGAGATCTGGTGTCTCCACAAAACAAAGCCCTTTTGTTCAGCAAGCTCAACATTCTAACACCTACGCACTCATTCCCTCCTCCCTGCAAGCCCCACCTGGGAGGAAGTTAGGTGGGGCGAGCCGCTGCACCTGCACCTTGCTGTCTCTCACACGCACCTGCGTCTCTGTCCACTTTTGGCCCAGTGACTGGCTCAACTCAGATGGGGGCAACCAGGAGGAACTTCTTTCCTACTGCCAGAAGCCTGGACACCCTTTCTTCCCCTTCCACAAGCTATGTGACCCTGGACAAGTTTCTTCATTTCCTTCCCCCGCTGCCAAATGGAGATAATGATGCGTACATCACAGGGATGTCGGGATGATCAATTTAGATGAAATGCAATGAATAGCATTCTATGTTTTGTTTCTTCTTCATCTGTTAAATGGGGACAATACCTAACAGTAACATAATCCTACTTATTAATAGCTGACTAAAGCCAGGGCTCTGTGGAAAGCTGCAAAGGGTGATTGTGGCCAATTCTTCTAAAAATGTCTGGTTTGGAGGTTGAAATTCTGAAATGCGGTGTCAGTGAAACATAAATAAGAACTATATAAAGTTTTCCTAAAGTTTGTCCTTTTGAAGCCATAGAGACTTTGTGGGTTCTGGAATCAAATATGTTTGGGGAACAGAGGCATAATATTCTTGAGACTCACATTGCACATTAGCATCTTAATGTTCTGTGACTTAAATAAAGTGTGTAACAATGATTAACCCAGTGTCGGCACCTTTATTTGACCTTGGGACCCTCATTTATGTCACACATTAATACACTTTGAGAAATGCTAACCTACTCCACTCTCAGTGTGGGCTATTCCAAGGATCAAATGACCCAATTGCTGTGATAGTTTTAAAGATGGTTTTAAAATTGAATTGGGAATCTAAAATAAGGGTGTTCCATGACTATGCATTTAGTCATTATGAATTATTATTTTTACTATATTTCATGAATTCTTTTTTATCCTATGATTAGTGTTTAAATTCATGCTTTATAGCAAAAGGTAGATTCTGTATCTCCTAGATTCAGATATACCATCACCTGAACATTTTGTTTAGAGAAGAAAAGGTCATTTTGGATATATGTGGCTTTTTATCTAGTCTTATGGTACTCGAGATCATCAGGACACACACACAAAGAATTATTGCTAAAGTATTTTTCACCACCCTCAGCTGAAGGTGAATGGGGACATTTGTCTTTTCATAACAGCTGTACACACCACTCTATCTTCATCCTCAAGGACCAACGCCTCCCCAGTTTCACATCCAGTGGCAGATTCAAGTGTGTATTATTTACACGTCCTAGACACTGTGTATACATTTTTAAATTTAATCCTTATTACAACCTTTAAGTTAGGTATGATTTCTTTCATCCTATAGATGAGGAGACTGAGGTTAAAAGTGGTTAACTTGCTTACATTAAGATGTAGAACTGGAACCCAAAGGCCAGGTCTACTGACAGCAAAGCTTGTGCTCTTTCTAATCCTTACATCACCTTCTCTCCTCTTCCCCCAGATGCCTGGGACTTTCCATGTAGTAAGAACGCATGCGCCACAGCTTCTCTTACTTCATAAAATTACATCTGTCTTAGCAAAGAAAGAAAACCATGTGTGATCATTTCAATCAATGCAGGAAAAACATTTGGCAAAATTCAGCACTCATTCCCGATAAAAGCTCTCAGCAACTAGAAACATGCTTGGATTTATAAAGTCATCTACCAAAAAAACAACAGCAAACATCATACTTAATAGTGAGAGATTGAAAGCTTCCTCTCTAAAATCAGGAATAAGGCACAGACATCTACTTTTTCTTCTGTTCCACACTGTACTGAGGCCTTAGCCATGGAAATCAGGCAAGAAAAAGAAATAATAATCATGGTGACCAAGGAGAAAAAGTAGAATGTCCCTGCAGATGTTCTGATTCATTATACAGAAAATCTTGGGATGGGACATAGCTCAGTGGTAGAGCAGTTGTCTAACATGTGCAAGGTCCTGGCATTGACTCTTGGCACCGATAAACAAAACCAAACCCCCAAAGAATCTGCAAAACAACTGATTATACTAATAAGTGAATTTGGTTAGGTTGCAGGTTACAAGATTATTATAAGAAAAATGTGTTACATAAATCATTATAGCAAATAATTAAGAAACAAAAATTTGAAAAGTAATTTCATTTATAAGACCAAAAACCATATGACAACTAGAAATAAATCTAATAAAAGATTTCCAAGGTCTCCACACTGAAAACCATAAACTATTGCTGAGAGAAATTAAAGGAGACAGTTAGATGGAAAGTTATACTGTGGTTATGAATTAGGAGGCTCAATATTGTTAAAAATGACAATCCTCCCCACATTGATTTATAGATGAAGCATGTTCTTTTTTTTGGTACAAGGGATTGAACCCAGGTGCACTCAACCTCAACCACTGGTCCACATCCCTAGTCATTTTTAATATTTTATTTAGAGACAGGGTCTCACTGAGTTGCTTAGGGCCTCACTAAGTTGCTGAGGCTGGCTTTGAATCCGAGATCTTCCTGCTTCAGCCTCCCATGCCTCTGGGATCACAGGCGTGTGCCACCACACCTGGCCAGATTCAGCATAGTCTTAATCAAAATCTCAAGAAGATCATTTTTTAAAAATCAAGAAACTAATTAAAAAATGTACATGACAATGCAAAGGACATAGGATTAAAGAAGCTACTTTTAAAAAGAATAAAGTTGGAAAACTTTCCCCACCGGATTTCAAAATGGTTGTTATAATACTAGTCATCAAGATAGTTGACATATTGGCAAAAAGACTTGACATATAGATTATTTTGGGGGAGGGGCAGTACCAGGGATTGAACTCAGGGCCAGTTGACCACTGAGCCACATCCCCAGGCCCCCTTTTTTTTTTCGTATTTTATTTAGAGACAGGGTCTCACTGAGTTGCTTAGTGCCTTGCTTTTGCTGAGGCTGGCTTTGACTTGTGATCCTCCTGCCTCAGCCTCCCAAACTGCTGGGATTATAGGCGTAGGCCACCATGCCCAGCTTGCACCACAGCACCTGGCTAGAACTGACATGTAGATTGATGAAGCAGAACGGAGAGTCTGGAAATATATCCACACATATGGCAATAGGAGGTTTTTCATAAAGATTGCAAAACAATTCAATGGGGAAAGGAAAGTTTCCCCCCAAATTGCACAAAACAACTGAATACTATATAGGGAAAAAAATGAATATCAACTCTTATTTGCCACCACATACAACTATTTACTCAAAGTGACCATGAACCTAAATGCAAAACATAAAACCACAAGGATACATAGGAGAGAATTTTTGTGACCTGGGAGTAGGCAAAGATTTCTTAGATATGTCACATAAATGACTAAATTGGTTGCATCAAAATTTAAAACATTTGTCTTCAAAAAATACTGATAAGAAAAGCCAAACCACAAAATGGAGAAAAACATTTTTATTACACAAAAATCAGATAAAAGATTTGTTTCTACAATATATAAAGAATGCTCACAACTAAATAAAAAAAAAAGAAAAATTTTAAATGGTCAAAGCAAGCTGGGCACGGTGGTGCACGACTGTAATCCCAGTGACTCGGGAGGCTGAGGCAGGGGGATTGCAAGTTCAAAGCCAGCCCAAGTAACTTAGTGAGGTCCTAAGCAACTTAGCGAGACCCTGTCTCTAAATAAAAAATAAAAAAGGGCTGGGGATGTGGTTCAGTGATTAAGTGCCCCTGAGTTCAATTTCCTGGAACCAAAAAATAAAAAAAGTCAGAGCTTATGAACAGATGCTTTATGAAGGAAGATTTTAAAATAGGCAATAAGTGCATGAAAAGGTATTCAGCAGTATTAGTCATCAGGGAAATGCAAATTAAAACCACAACACACCACTTTTAGAAAGGCTAAAGCTAAATATGGATCATGCTAAGTATTGGTAGAATGTGGGGCCAATGGCGTTCTCATAAATTGGTGGTGGTACAACTAATTTGAAAAATAGTTTGGTACTTTCTTCAAAAGTGAAATATCCACATCCCAATGACTCAGTCATTTTACTTCTAGGTATTTGCCAACAAAAATGAAAACTCATATTCATAGAAGGACTGTACATAAATGTTCATAGCAGCCTTATTGGAAATAATCCCACATAGGAAACAATCCCAATGTCTAGCAACAGGGGAATAAATAAATAAATTGTGACATACTGATGCAAATAGAATGTTACTGAGCAATGTAAAGGAACAAACTATTGTTATATACAATAATCTGGATGAGTCTTAAAATCATTATGCTGGATAAAAGCCAGATACCACCCACCTAGCCCCTATCATACATCCACTCATATAAAGCTTTTTTCCACTTAACCACTGAGCCACTTACCCAGCCCTTTTTATTTTTTAATTTTTTTTTTCTTTTTTCCCTTTGGTACCAGGGATCAAACTCAGGAGTACTCAACCACTGAGCCACATCCCCAGCCTTAGTTTGTGTTTTATGTAGAGACAGAGTCTCACTGAGTTGCCCAGTGCCTCATGGTTGCTGAGACTGGCTTTGAACTTGCAGTTCTCCTGTTTCAGCCTTCCCAAGTCTTTTTAATTCTTAATTTTGAGAAAGGTCTTCACTAAGTTGCTTAGGGCCTCGCTAAGCTGCTGAGGCTGGCTTTGAACTTGCAATTCTCCTGCTTTAGCCTCCCCAGCTGCTGGGATTACAGGTATATAAAGTTTTTTTAAAAGCACACTATAGGAGCTGGGGTCGTGGCTCAGTGGTAGAGCACTTGCCTAGCACATGTGAGGCACTGGGTTAGATCCTCATAAATAAATCCTCCACATAAATAAATAAAATAAAGTTATGAAAATATATATGTATATACAGCACACTATATAGTAGAAAGCAGATTAGTAGATTAAAGGATAGATTACATGCAGCACACAAAAAGTTTTGGGGGTTATGGAAATGTTCACTATCTGGATTGCAGTGATAGTTCATGAAGGACAATATTTGCTAACACTCAAGTGGTCTGAATTTAATTTTTGCAGTTAATTGAATGTCACTTATATCTTAATAAAATAGAAAATAAAAACGCACCTGTCCTGGGCCGATTTGTTTTGAGCCCCTGGTTTATAAGAGTGAAATCATCAATCAGGTGAAACAGTGAGAAGGTTTTAGAACAGAGGAAGAGGGCCCACTACCACCCAGTCTTCTCTTTTTTAGCACAAAAGATTTTATAGCCATGGGCTGAAGGCACTTTAATGGGCATTTTCCACTCTCCTGGTGTCCTGGAGGACAAGATGTGGAGGTGCTTGAGATGCACGGGCTGATGAATGTGCCAGTGGGTGGCAGTGGCAGGTTGGGTGACCCAACAGGATAAAAGGCCCGATGGCATCCAGAGGCTGCTGACGGCTGGAGCTGCCCACCTCCGCCTTGACCCACTTCTGTTTGGTATTTTCATCAGTGACTTAGATGAGAATGTCAATGACATATTTACTTTGAGCACATATGGATTGAGGAGTGCTCAACTGTGTAGGCCCTACAAAGGACAAAACTTGGGAGGAGAGGATTTGGTGGCTTGGAGCTTAAACAATAGAAAAAAGTCTGAGGCTTATTTGTTCACCAATATCTCATTTGCAATCTTGACCTGATGCAGAGAGTTGGGCATAAAGACAGAACATGAGGTTCCAGGAATGGTGAGGATAGTGTCCCCTGAGGATGAAGGACTTCGACTGAGCTGAGAGCCCTGGATGAGTCTGACTTCCTATGGTGCGAATGTTCTTGTTCCCTACAATATTCATGTTGAGGCCTATTTGCCTCCAAAATTCAGGTGTTGCCAATACGACGTACAAACAGGTGAGGACTTTAAAAGGTGATTACGGCTGAGAGGGATGGCCAGGAAGCAGAGGCAGGAAGGTCACAAGTTTGAGGCCAGCCTTAGCAAGTTAGTGAGACCCTGTCTCAAAATAAAGAAAATGAAAAGGACTAGGGATGTAGCCCTATGGTAAAGCATCCCTGGGTTCAATCCCAGTATCATAAACAAAAAAAAAAAAAAGGAAATTAGGCCATGGGGGCCCTTCCTCCATGAGTGGGATGCTTAGTTTTTCAGCTGGCTTGCTCCTCTGCCATTGAGGACACAGCCATCTGTCCTCCCTCTAGAGGATGAAACCTTCACTGGACACCAAATGCTGGTGCCTTGATCTTGGACTCCCAACCTCCAGAACTGTGAGTGAGACGTTTCTGTTCTTTATAAATCACCCAGTCTGTGATATTCTGTTGTAAACAGAAGACCACGCGGGGCTTGTGTGGTCTGGGGTTTACCCTGAGAGAAGGGCAGCAAGGAGGATCAGAGCAGGAGAGTGACGATGGCTGGATTCATGGTTATACAGATTTCTCTGGGAGCTCGAGAGGAGTCAGGGAGACAGGAGGCTGGACACCTAAGAGACAGAAACCAGGGCCCGAGATGGACAAAGGGTGTAGCAAACCTGCTCTCAACCTCGGCCTCAGACCCTGTCACAGTGCCTGTGACACTTAGTTGTACCCCAGGAGGGTGGAGGCAGCAGCTCTTGACCTCTTGTCCCTCAGCCCCACCCCTCCAGCTCACACTGTTGCTATTCTTGTCCCTGAGTATCACCGTGAGCATTGCATGTCTGGGCTTATCTCTGTCTGCCCCAGTCCTCACCCCTCATAAAAGCATATGGATTTTGGTATCATCCTATCTGGCTACAAATCTGGCTCCATTACTTTTTTTTGTTTTTGGTACCAGGGATTGAACTCAGGGGTACTCGACCACTGAGCCACATCCCCAGCCCTATTTTGTATTTTATGTAGAGACAGGGTCTCACTGAGTTGCTTAGCACCTCGCCCTTGCTGAGGCTGGCTTTGAACTCGCAATTCTCCTGTCTTGGCCTCCCAAAGTGTTGGCAAATCTGGCTCCATTACTTCTTAGCTATCACCTTGGGGACATTACTAAACTTTCTTGGCCTCAGTTTTCTCATCCATGTAATGGGGATGAAAGAAGCTCAGTAGGATGGCTGTGAAGATTGCATGGGCTATATATGTAAAGTGCTGGGTAAATTTTAGGCCTTTTCTCGGCTTTTCCACCAAGGAATCAGAATTGCTTTTTGGTCCTCAACCTTTGGAATCTAGTAATAAAGTTAGGAAATGTTGGAATTGTTAAAAATCAAACAACCTCTAGGGCCAGGGTGTCTCTAAGAGGATGCAGGTTCCAGTGCAATCACACTGTGCCATCAGAAAGAGCATCATAAAGCTTTGAGGGTATCGAGGGCCTCGGTGGCCCCTCATTTGGGTGGGATAGGAGGGCAGCAGCAAGACTTCCCTCTCCTACATGGAGCAGGTGTCCCTTCTCAGAACACTTTACTTGGTGCTTCTCAATTGAGGGTGATCTTGTCCTCCAGGGAACATTTGACCACGTCTGGGGACAATTGATTGTCATGACTATGAAGCGTTACTGTCATCTGGTAGGTAGAGGCCAGGGATGCCTCTAAACAAACACAACGTGAAAGACAGCCCCTCAGAGTACTAAACAATTACCCAGCTCCAAATGCTGAGATTCAGAAGCTTCAGACTAGTAAGAACAAAGGGGTTCTAATCACAACTCTGTCATTAATAGCTGCGTGACAGTGGGTGCGTTACTTACTTCTCTGTTTTTACAAATATAAAAAGGAGATGATGATAAAAGTTAGTACCCCATAAGGCTATCAGGGCATTAAGTGAGTTCAACATAAATCCCACGTTTAGGTCAGTGACTGGGTCATAAAAAAACCCTTTGTAGGAGTTGGGGTCTTGCCAGGTGTGGTGGCACACATCTGTTGTAACAGTGACTCAGGAGGCTGAGGCAGGAGGATCACAAATTCAAGGCCAAGTTCAGCAACTTAGCAAGGCCCTAAGCAACCTTAGCAAGACCTGTCTCAAAAAACAAAACAAGGGGCTGGAATTGTGGCTCAGTGGTAGAGCGCTTGCCTCGCATGCGTGAAGCGCTGTTCCATCCTCAGCATCACGTGAAAAATAAAAAAACAAAACAAAACAACATCAAAAAACAAACAAAAAAAGAGCTGGGCATGTGGCTCAGTGGTAAAGGGCCCCTAGGTTCAATCCTCAGTACCAAAGAAAGAACAAAAGAAAGGAGTTGGAGCCGGGCGCGGTGGCTCAAGCCTGTAATCTCAGCACTTAGGGAGGCTGAGACAGGAGAATCACGAGTTCAAAGCCAGCCTCAGCAATGGCGAGGTGCTAAGTAACTCAGTGAGACCCTGTCTCTACATAAAACACAAAATAGGGATGGGGATGTGGCTCAGTGGTCGAGTACCCCTGAGTTCAATCCCCAGTACCAAAAAAAAAAAAAAAAGAAAAGAAAGAAAAAAAAAAAGAAAGGAGTTGGGTCTTGCAGAACCTCACATTGGAACTGCCACCAGGGTCACAGCTCTTCTACCAGGGACCACATTCCAGTCCTACTGTAGATAAGCCCTGTCTTATCTGGACTGTGCATCCTCAGTCTCTTCCCCTGCTACAACTCCCAGGCACTTTACCATGTTGCTCTCCTTTCTGAAATGATTCTGTTATGTCAGTTTCACTTAAATACTTCCCCACCCCCCAGGATTGTAGTGAACACATACAGTATCGAAAAGCAAGGAGGGCGCTGGGATTGTGGCTCAGCGGTAGAGTGCTTGCCTCCTTGCATGTGGGAAGCACTGGGCTCCATCCTTAGCACCGCATACAAATAAATGAATAAATAAAGGCCAATCAACAATTTAAAAAATTTTTTAAAAAGCAAGGAGGGACAGCCTGCCATGAAACCTGTCTCAGATGGGCTGAGCGGGTTGGCTTTCTAAAGAGGCATGTGCTGTCCTTGCCCCCTTACAGTGGGGACTTCCTGACTTTCCTTTAGCAAAGGAGGGGTCTCAGGAGGGTGTCACAGACAATGTGGTTCTCTGACAAGGGCTGTGTAGAAAAATAGTTTTCCCCTTGGCCTGACAATTCAGTGAAACAAAACACTGCTTTCCTTGAGATTAAGTGGAGCAGTTGCTGAACCTCACAGAAAAGCCACGTGGCTGAGCAGGTGACCTGGCACCTGCCTGCTTCCTTCCCCCTCCTCTGTTGGTCATTCCTTTGATTCACTTTGTTTACATCATTTCCTAAATTCCTCAGAGAATAGCCCCTTCTAGAAACAGGATCCTATGGAAAAGCTCCTTTGTCTAAGGACCATGCTGTCCTGTGGAGCAGCTGTGTGACAAATTGAACTGGGGACCCTGTTGCTGCAGGTAGCAAGGGCAGCCTCACTGGAACTTTCCTAAGTCCCAGGGGAGCCCACCTAGGCACTCTCTCACGGACCTCTGAGGGAGCCTGTTAAACCATAATCGCTTCAATTTGGTCCAATTAACCTCACACTGGGCTAACTTCTGCCGGTGGCTACGTGTTGCCAGCTACTACTGACTCAGGTACAGGGGTGAGCAGGTTCTCAGAGACACAATTTTGGTAAACTAAAGCAAAAGCGTTAGCCATGTCCTCCAAGCACGAGAGGATAAACAACCCCACTGGGACATGCTGATCTAAAGGGCACATTTCAATCCACAAATTGTCATAATAGCCAAATAAAGTGGAAACAAAGCACACCCACACCAGCTTCGAACAAGGTTGATTTTTGTCTTGTCTCATCAGTCAGAACATAGGGCATGGACATTATTTCTAGCTCTTGTGACGGTAGACTGCACCAAGCCCTTTCAAGTCACACAGGCCTTTTCTTACCCAGTGTTCTTTGGGAGTCTTCACTCTAAGTTTCTTCTTATGTTACAGGGATGCCCAAGGGGTCTCCGACAGAGTCTGCTGTCTACTTTTGTACTTGGCGTCCTGTTGAGGGATCCGCCTCACCAGCGGGTGTCCTTTTTTCTTGTCTTTCAACCGTGGTTTGTGACAGAAGTCCATGGTTTACAACTCAATGATGGAAAATGGTGTAGAACACACCTGAAGAGTTGGGGTCCACTTAGCCACCGTGTTATGTAGAGAGAATCAGAGCCCCAATTCCAAATCCTGCCCCACAGAATGCTGGGGTCCTCAGGGGGTGATAGTGGGGATTTTGACAGAAGCTAAGCAAATTCTAGCCCCCTTCTCTGATCAGAGACCTCTATCTTGACATATTTTTAACTTAGTTTCAGAAAAGTGTATGGATCATAAGGGCAGATTTTACGAACTGAACACAGCTGTGCGACCAACAGATCCAGAAATACTTCGAGTCCCCCAAGACTCCCTTGTTCTCCCTTAAAGCACATCCCAGAGGGACCACTCTCTTGACTTGTAACAGCATCTCACTGATATATCACAATCATCGTGGCTCCCCATAGTATTTTTATTATTTATTTCTTTAGGTATTGGAGATTTAACCCAGGGGCAATTTACCACTAAACTACATCTTGAGTCATTTTTTAAAATTTTGAGACAGGGTCTCACTAAGTTGCTTAGGGCCTTGCTAAGTTACTGAGGCTAGTCTTAAACTTGCGATCCTCCTGTTTCAGCCTTCCAAACTGCTGGGATTACAGGCATGCACCACCATGACCAGCTCCCCATAGGATTTTTAAAAATGTTTTTGTTTTTAGTTGGGTGTGGGGGCGCACACCTATAATCCCAGCGGCTCAGGAGGCTGAGATGGGAGGATCACGAGTTCAAAGGCAGCTTCAGCAACAGCGAGGCACTAAGCAACTCAGTGAGACCCTGTCTCTAAATAAAACACAAAATAGGGCTGGGGACGTGGCTCAGTGGTTGGGTGCCTCTGAGTTCAATCTCCGGTACCAAAAAAAAGTTTTCATTTTAAAACAATTACAGAGTCACAGGAAGTTACAAAGAGAACACAGACAAGCACATGAGGTTTTATATTCTTTTCAAATGTTCAAAAACATTTTTTTGGGAAGTTTAAAAACCAGTGGCGTAGTAAAAAAGTGGATGGATTTCAGAATCGGGTCCCACGGGAGTGAGTCTGAACTATATCCCTTACCATTTTGTAACCCCATAAAGGTCCCTTGACCACAGCAGGTGAGAACAGTACTACTTTTCTGCTGTTGGTTGGATTAAACTCAGAGAAAGCTTGTGACCACATGAGTCACCTTTAGGTACTGCACGGAAGCACATGGTTTGTGGAAGGAGCAGCCTTCTGCCGGTGCTGCCCCTGATAGCAGCTGTGTTTGGTTTCCAGTTAAATATGGCAGGACACCCAGCTCTTCAGCTCTTCCATGGTTCCTCTACCTCCCACGCTTGAGGCAGCGTCTCCCTCCAGCTGTTTGGGCAGGTGGAGTGAGGAGGAGGAGGTGTTGCAGCCTGGGCAGAAGGGCCAAGCAGCGCTGACCAGGCAGGCCCGGGAGGTGTGTGTCCATCCCAGAATTCCCAGGCCAGGCCTGCCCTGGGCCCTTCACCTGTGGGCTGGTCATTGGGAAATCCCTGCTCCTGTGCCACCTGGGAAGGCCACCACACCCCCTTCCCATTCTGAGGGAAGGGTGTGTCTCTCCCTTGTTAAAATAGAATTCCCACTGAGGAGGGGTAACAAAAGGCAGCCCTCAAGGAGTGTCCTTACTAAATCCAAAGGTATCCCACCTCCTCTCATTAGTGGGAGGGGAGCTGAGGGTCACTCTCAGCCAGCAGGCCCTTAGTCATACTGAGGACAAAAGCCAAGTCCACATGACCTATCTTGGAGGCCTTAACCTGGACAGACAGAAGCCTGGAGTCACCTGAGAGATAAAATCTGGATGGGCCAGATCCACCAGTGTTAACAATGGCTGCAGGTTGGCTCCTGTCCACTGTGCCCACCCCAGACCTTTACATGCCACACCTCTAGACCTGGGAAGGGAGGTGCGTGGGCAGCTGCCTTCAGGGAGGCCTCCCCACCAGATCCTACAGCTCTTCACCACGGACTGTGCCTCTGGACTTAGCTATCTCATAGAGAACCATGATGATCCTAACAAAATGAAGCTTCTTACTGGGGCCTAGGTTCCTATCCTGCCCGGGGTCACTGTCACCAGAAGAGGGGCTTCTGTTTATCCCCTGCAGAAGATGCCCTGTTGTGCTCTGCAGGGGCGTGTACCTAGCCCCAGGGGCCTCCTCCCTCTGTCTTGCAGGTGCTTTTCAGTTTGAGCACTTCCCTTGGGCCCACCCTCTGGGGGTTGTCAGTTCAAAGATGGATGTAGTGGTAGGACCTGTTCCTCTGGGTGCCTGCCATCTTTCGGGTGCCAAAATGTGGCACACACTAGGGCCACTTCTGGGGACCAGAGTATGACCCAGCCTGCACCTCAAGGCAGATGCACGATTCTGGGAATATCCTCCCATCCTGTCTCAGTGGTTAATCTCAAGGTGGCAAGTCTGAGCTTAAATCCAGGAAGCTTGGCAGAAGAGGCCATGAGGTTAGTGGTACTAATGATGGTAATAACAAGAACAGATGGCAGGGAGAGAGGCAGTGAGCAACGTGGAGTGAGGACCAGTCCTGGAGGGTGGTGTTGTCTGGACATCCTCCTGGTACTTATGGGAGTCACTTATGAATGCGAATATGTGCGTGCCTCTGAATCCTCCAGGACCCTATGGAGGTCATCATGCTAGGGTTATCATGTCCTTCATCCTTCAAGTAACTGGCCTCTGGTCATGTAGCTGAGGACAGAGCTGGAATGAGAACCCAAGTCCATGTGACTCCAAACTCCTCTCCTTTCTCTGCTTCCTGGTCCCTTGTCTGACATACACAGACTCTTAACCTTCCCAATTTTCTATTCTGGACAGAGTTTATTCTCAGATGATTACCTACTGTGTTTGTTGAGAATGACTGACATCTGTTAAAGCTTAAAGTGTTGCCCTCTGTGGGGCATTTGTGCTTTATCGGGAGCCTGAGAGACAAGTAGTAACCAACACTTGGGTAGCGCGGGTGTTTCTCAAAGTGACGATGGAGGATTGCAGCTTGTGTTCACTGTTTGCGTTCATTATCTCATTGTTTTATAGCAGCCTTTCTAAAACTGGAGTGTGCATCAGAATCATCTGGCAGGGACAGGGGTTGTTAACACAGATGGCAGGGCCTCACCCAGAGTTTCTGATTCTGTAGGTTTGGGGTGGGGCTTGAGAATTTTGCACTTAAAATAAATTCCAAGCGATATTGGTGATAATGGCCAAGGAACAACACTTTGAGAACTATAATCCCACCGAATTAGAAGAGCAGTCATCTCATCGTTGTCTCCATTTTTTTAGATAAAGAACTTGATGTTCCAGGATGTTAGATGACATGGTGGTTGGGTAATAGAGTCATCAAAAGCAGAGGTAGAACTTTAACCCCAGCTATGACTCTACATCTCGTATCCTATGCCATTACTTCTCATCAGGTCTGTGCAGTATCAATGTTACTGCAATGATAATCCAAAAAAAAGGTACATGGGCTCCTCTGGATTGCCTAAGTGACCACCAAGACCTAAGTACCACCTGCTTTCCAGGATGTGCAGCTGCATTACTAACCCTATTACCCCAGTGAGGTGGGCGCCTGGGCCCTCTCACAGCATATGGCGGGGAACAGGCCAGACTCAAAAGTCCACGTGCACAGGTGTGCAGATGGATCACACACAGCTGTTGTTTCCATCCAACAGCTTGCAACAAGAATTGGCCAGCAGGACGAGAACCTTCTCTTCAAGTGGAAAAGGCAGAGGTCTCAGATGGCCACAGCTAGAGCTGGATTTCCAGGTCACTTGTGACCAATCTTTGCTTACGTTTGAGTCCAACAACCCTGAAGTACCAAAAAGCCCTGAAGCCATCAGTGCCCAATTGACTTGGGCGCTCAGGCATCCTCAGCATTGTTGAACTCCAGTGCAGAAACGAACAGGGACCCGTGCCGAATCCACCACTGAATCCAGGGTTAGAAATTCTGTTTCGGCAAAGCTGGACACCTACCTAAGAGCCCTAGCTTAAGGGAGTTTTTATTAAATTTAGTTGGTTTAGTTTGGATATATCAAGAAACAAACTGAAAATCATTTCAATCAATACTCAAAGATTTGATGGATTTTTGTTGTTTTAAACATAGGGCCATACTTTTTAAATTTAAGAAGTGCTGCTCTATCTATATTTCCCCCGTTAAGGTCCTAATGAATATATATCCCACATTGAGATGCCAAGGGATGGAGAAGGCAGATCCCACTGTGGGGTGCCCCTTTTCTCTAGCCTTCAAGTACCATGGTTTTCTTTCAGAGGTGAAACTGAGTTGTAAGAACATGAAGAAAAGCTTTGATAAATGAAACTAAAGAACACAAATGGCAGTAAATTAAAATAAAAAGGTATCTAAAAAAAGAATGTTCCCACAAAGCCGTGAAAGGTGTTATGACAGGGTAAAGGGTCACGGGTCCCAGTCTCCCCCTTGCTCCCTGGGTTGGGTTGGCCACTGTCAGGGGCTTACAGCCAGTGGTCCTGGTGCAGTGGGAAGGGTGTTAGATCTGAAGGTAGGCTCTGTCCTATCTTTCCCTTGCGTGAATTTAAGCCACTCACTTAACTTCTGAGCCTCAGTTTGTCTATAAAATGGGGATTGTGCTCAAAGTGCTTCCCACCACTTAATTGAGGTAACGTAAGTGGGAGCTTGTCTACACTGTGAAGTGCCAGGCAAATGTGCCCATATCATCTGTCCTTTTCAGAACACTAGCTGGCTGCACCACCAGCTACTGGAATTCTGCCCCTACCACTCCACACAGAGGGCAGCAGCGGCCACTTGATCCCCAACACTATGAAGGGTCAGATCATGAAGGCCACATACCAGGGATCCCTAGGGAGGGTAGATTCTATCATGCTAGAACTGGGTGGAGCCTTGGAGGGTTTCTGCCCCACCCCTCCTTGTGGGAGACAAGGAAATGAAACCAGAGACTCTGGACTATGACCTTCTTCATTCCAGGAGGGGAGTTAGTGGCAGATCTAGAAATTACTAGCTGGGAGTCTTTTTCAAGAAATTCTCTCTTTTCCCCATTCTTTCTCTTATATGCAAAGATGAAAAAAGGTGCCCAATTTTCTGGAAGTCCAAGGCCCACTTGGTAGAGAAAATGAAGCACACAGAAGAGCCAGAGAACTCAGCCTGAGAAGATGCAAAATGCTAGACAGGAGTCACACAGTACTCCAGAGTGGAGGGCAAAATGGCAGATGATAAAAGGAATGAACCAATGGAATATTTCCAAGGCTTTCAGCGGATTTGGAAGGAAGACTGATGTATTCCTATTAAGGATATGCTCAGAGGACTCTGAAGTTCACTTTTTCCACCTATTTTTACCTATTAAAATTGTAATTCCAAAAGATCATTTGCAGGGAAGGGTGGGGGTGGGGAACTGTGAGGATAAGTGGAGTGAGTCATTGCAGAAAACCTGAGCAGCGGGGTGGAGACAGGTCTAATGATCTGGAACAGGAAAGGCTGGGCCCTCTGTTAGTCATAGGATATGTCAATCACAACACCTTGACAAATGGCAGTGAACCTAGAAACACCTTTCCCGCTGGAATCAGGCACCCGAATCTCAGGACATTTTGAATTTAAAGAAAAATTATTTGGCTGGAAATTAAGGGTGCGTTAAAAGGAGAAACATTAACTTCAGGAATATGTAGGATCCAGAGAGGTTGAACATTCAGAGACGAGTGTTTAATTTCTTTCTAACTTATGAATCATACCATTGGAAATCCATTTGTATATGTTGTTGCATGAATTTGAGAGGGGAGGGAGTTGCTGGAGATCAAACCTAAGGCTTCATATGCTAGACAAGTGCTCTACTGCTGAGCTACATCCCCCGTCCTGTATGACATTTTAAATGGTAAATGGCTTCAGATGTTTTTTTTTTTTTTATTTTTATTTTTTTTTTAGTTGTGGATGGACACAATGTCTTTATTTTATTGCTTTGTATGTGGTGCTGAGGATCGAACCCAGGGCCCCACGCATGCGAAGCAAGCACTTTACCACTGAGCCACAACCTCAGCCCATGGCTTCAGATGTTCAAACATGCCGATACGTATCAATAAATACAAAAGCAGTCCAAACAACTTTTTTTAAAAGATAATATGCAGTTGGAGGCCTAGAATTAATTTTTCATCAGTGTG
Organism: Geosciurus inauris; assembly: GCA_004024805.1. Lineage (NCBI taxonomy): Eukaryota > Metazoa > Chordata > Mammalia > Rodentia > Sciuridae > Geosciurus > Geosciurus inauris. The sequence goes on along the minus strand of PVHX01000606.1, from coordinate 105,629 downwards.
GTTTAGTCAAGAGATTATTGGTATTTAGAAATTTGACCTATCTTCAAGAACAATGGGGTGAATTAAATAAAAAATGAATCTCAATTTTGGATGCAGGTTCACGTGGATCTTTTTAACTTCATTCTCGTTGACGGTATAAGCGAGGTGGACTTTGGCTCTAGCAGACAATTTGGTACTGTGTTAGCCAGCTTTGCATTACTATAATACATACCTGAGATAATCAACTTACAAAGAGAAAATGTTTATTTTGGCTCATAGTCTTGGGGATCCTAGTGCATGACTGGTTGGCACTGTTGCTTTGGGCTTGTGATGAAGCAGCATATCATGACGGAGGAGAATTACGAAGGGCTGGGGTCCCATTGTCCCCATCTTCCCTCCCAGTGACCTAAGAATCTCCCACTAGGTCCCACCTCCCAATAGCACAACACTAGGAACAAAGCACACAGGCCTTTGGGGGACATTTCACATCCAAACTATAGCAGGTACTGATTCTGAAATGTATCTCCAAGGAAATGCCATGTCTTGTAGGTGGTCAATCCAGTGAAACTAAATCAACCTCATGGGACAGATGCTTGATAAGTCAGCCGTGCCCTCAGGCTCAGACTCCAAGAGGCAGCTAGAGAAACTAACGCATGATTCATATCGCTTAATCTATGACTCTCTTCTTAAATTGTGACTTCATTTCCACTAAATAGCTCGGCAGTGTTTCAAATCTGTGACTTTGTGGCACCCAGGGCAGTTCAGGGTTAGGAAAGAAAGGCTCTTTCTGTTTTCTTTTCAAACCATACGCCCATGTGCATCTGGACACCTCCCATTCCAATTGCACATGAGATGTATTATCTTTTCCCCAGCAGCCCCCATCCCATGCATACAGACGACTGGATCACAGCAAGAAGGTGTAACCATGTGAGCCACATCTGAGCACACTCACTCTAATAAGACCTGGGTCGAAGGATGCTGCTTAGTAAATCTCTCCAGGTTTCCAAAGCCCAGTTATTTGCCTGTGTTAAAATAAACTGGATGTGTACACTCTGCTTCAACTTCTTCCAAGCAGAGGGCAGAGCTGAAAGGAAGCTCAACGCCTGGGTCACTTCCTCCCCCTCTTCACACATGCCAGAAGTCTGACTTGCCAAGTCTTCCAGAGCCTCTGAAGAGGATCCAGTAGGAAGTGGGCACCCCTCCTTCTCTAGTAACCTGACTAAACTGTTCCACCTGCATTGGCTGAACTCACTCTTCCATGTTTAGACCAAGTGCCTCAAATTTCCTTAGGCAGGTAATTAGTTAGCCCCTGACTAATTAGTACACACTAGTAGGGTAAATTGTTAAGATGTGCTAGAAATCTCAGATCTAACACACATCAGTTGGAGCAAGTGGACCAAATGACTACCTGTTGGATGACCCTCCTAAGACAAGAGACAAAGAAGCCAAGCTTTGCTGGAAGGTGGGCATGCCCTTGGTAGCTGGAAGATGAGTACATCTCAGCACCAGGACAAATGACAGGGTGAAACATGCATGGCATATATCTATCTCACATGCCAAAGAGCTGCTAGTGGTTATTGATAGTAACTTGTGAAGAATTGTGGGGAAGCCTCCAGGTTTCCTGGAAAACAGATCTGTGATTGGTTAGCCAGGTCTGCTGTGAGCCTAGGCTGGAGAAATGACAGCTTCTGGCTTCCTGGGAAGGTCTATCTTAGGCCACAGCCAAGAATTCTGAGATCAATTCTTCCAGCATAGACTCATGTCAAATTTCACCTGTACTCGAGTCTCCAGAGGTTTGCCCAACATACAACACCGACTAAAAGAAATTACTTGAAGTCACAAGAGAAAGAAGCCAAGATCTGATGGGGCATGGCTTGGAGAGCTTGAGGAACGTCTTTGAACTTTCAAAGCTTCCTCAGACTTTTACTGTGGACACCCACCATGATTTCCAAAGAGGGGGTGGCAGTAAGTCTTTTATGTTAAAGGAGAATTCATCACCTATTTGCTTGTTTTTAGGAATGAGGTAGAAGGAAGGAGTTGTGGAGGCTGTGCCTTGCCCAGGAGTAGTCATGAAGGAAGAAAAATATTCTTTGTCATATGTAGCAATGTCAGAATGGAGGAAAAAAAAAATCAGGCCAGATGCCTGAGGCCCACCTGGAGGACAGGTGATAAAGGAAGTGGTTGCTGAGGCTGGCTTTGAACTCGTGATTCTCCTGTCTCAGCCTCCCAAAGTGCTGGGATGAAAGGTGTGCACCACCGCACCTGGCTCTGTGTGACTTTTAAAAATTATACTGAGAATGTTTTCTGGCTTTTTTCTTATATAATGATGATTAAGGGGAAATATTGGTAATTTTATTATATAGGTAGCAACAAAAGAAGCTGACCTACAGTCTGGGCAAAGGGGACCTCCATGTAGTTCTGAAAATGTCAGCTTCACCGTCGAAGACTTTGCTATTCCTCCTTTAAAAATGGCTCCTACATCCATAAACCTACATAACTATAGAATTGGACTATAGCCTGTTGAAGGATTTTGTTCCAAATCTGAAAGAAACTGTTATATGTGTGTGTGCATGTGTGCTATTCCTGAATATTACAGGATCTAAACTGATATATAATTTCTAAACCATAAAAATTCATTCCAATTAAACTTGCTTTTTCAACAATAAGTGTTGGTGAGGATGTGGGGAAAAAGGCATGCTCATACATTGCTGGTGGAACTGCAAATTGGTGCAACCAATCTAGAAAGCAGTATGGAGATTCCTCAGAAAACTTGAAATGGAACCACCATTTGACCCAGCTATCCCACTCTTTGGTCTATACCTAAAGGACTTAAAAACAGCATACTACAGTAATGCAGCCACATCAATGATTATAGCAGCACAATTCACAATAGCTAAATTGCAGAACCAACCTCGATGCCCTTCAGTAGATGAATGGATAAAGAAATTGTGGTACATATACACAATGGAATACTACTCAGCATTAAAAGAGAACAAAATCATGGCATTTGCAGGTAAATGGATGGAACTGGAGAATATCATGCTGTGTAATAAGCCAATCCCTCGAAACCAAAGGCTGAATATTTTCTATGATTAGTGGATGCTGATCCATAATGGTGGTTGGGGAGAGAATGGGAGAAATGGAGGAACTTTGGATAGGGCATAGGGGTAAAGAAGGAAGGGAGGGAATATGGGAGGAGGAAATATGGTGGAATGAGATGAACATCATTACCCTTGGTATATGTATGAAGACACAAATTGTGTGACTCTACCTTGTGTACAACCAGAGAAATGAAAAATTGTGTTCCATATGTGTACTATGAATGGAAGTGCATTCTGCTGTTTTAAAAAAATTAAAAATTAAAAAAAAACTTGCTTTTTTTCTCCATTCTAATATTCCTCCATAAGCCACTTGGCTCCTTTAAGTCTTTTAAAGAAACCCAGATAAATTCTTTTCTTGGCCCAAATATTCTTTGAAGAATGAAGAAAAACAAAATATGTCCCTTTTCCTTGAAAAATTAGCTGGGCTGTTTTATGAATTGGAAATCTTCAAATTAAATCATTTTGTTTGACAGAAGCCAGAACACACATATTCGTTCTCATATTTCCTGTCTCTTGGTGAGGTGGTGGACCTTTCCAGAGAATTGCCATGCCAAAGTTCTACATGATCTGGTCTATAAACCTGTTTTCCAAGCCTTCCCTCCAGTTGTTTGTGGAGAAACATGCCTTTCATGGCAAATGAAAACATATCCTGTGTGAAGTTCCCTGTTCTTTGCTCTAAAATTAGAACATTTTGGGTGGGGGAGTGGACTCCTCGAGCGAGCGGAGGACTGACTGTACTTCTCAACGCTCCAATTAGACGGGACTTTCATACATAATGTGGTTTGCTTTTATTTTCTCCTGTAACCTAGGGACTTTGTAAGAAGAGAAAAAGGGAGATGCGTTCCTATAGAGGGTGTGAGGAGAGAAAGTTCTTGTTCTTGGTTGACAGTTTCTATTAAAACGGGAAGCTTCCCTCTCCCCACGCTGCATGCCTTCCACCCTATAAATATGCTGGTCTTCTGTTTTCTTTATTTTTCTAAAGGGAAAGGGAAAATAGTAGTGGATGGATGGATAGATGGATGGAAGGATGGATGGATAGATTATATGTATGTTTAATTATGGGCAAGTTCTGAAAACTTGTCATCTACTTCTGAATCTTCCTTGCAAATCAACCTCCCCCTGTCTTATTCTTCCCAGTGTACCTGTCCCCAGGACACTGAAGTGGCCTGACCTTTTGATGTTTCTGAGCAAAACCATGGGAATGAATGTTGGTTGCCAGGGCCACAGAGATGGAGTGAGATACAGAAAAGGGCTTGTGTCCAGGTACATTGTGCTTCTGCTGGGGCTAGGATGCCAGTTCTCCTTGCCCTTTGGCTTTGCCACAAGGGAAGGAGGAAGCAGAACAAACCTTTGTCCTCAGTCCCAGGTAATGTGAACAGTTTTGCCTGGCCAATAGAAGTTGGCCAGGTCCATTCCATGCCTGTTCATTTGTTTATTTCCTCCTTTATTTAGGTCTTAGGGTATATGATCTAAATGTTAGCTCCTCCTCTTGTCCAAGGTGATCATATAGCCTTCTGAAGTGCAGGGGCTGGATTTTTGTTTATCCAAGTCCCTCTTGAGAGCATGATACAATGTCTGGTATGTAATCAGAGTTCTATAAACATTTGAATGAGCAAATTCTCGTAGTGTGGAGTTACTGACAAGGACACTGTAAGACGCCTATCGCAGTAATGCCAATGCAGACCTGCATTCAAAGGCGACTCTGGCAGCTGCAGCTTGCAAGGTGAGGGAGAGGACAGTGACTACTGTGGTGCCAGGTGGAAATGACACCCAGTGACTGCAGACAGGTGCAGACAAAGGTATATGCACACACACTGAGTCTCTTAAGCCCAACTCAGCGCTTGACACATAGTTAACAGATGCTCATTGGTGGAGTTTGCATGCTTTCGGTCCAGTAAGTACTCATTTCTGAGCATGTTGCAAGTTTGGGCTCCCCTATTTTTGAAATCAGCCATACCACGCCAGAAGCCACACTTTGGAGGGGGCTTCTCTCTGCAGTCTTCAAAGAGGCTTTGAATGAGATCCAACAAATGCCCCTTTGCTCTTTCCCATTCCCCACAGCCCCCGGAGATGTGAGTTAGCAGCTTACCTATGCTGTTGGCAATGCTGGTTAGCGATTGTAGTAAAACAACTAAAATGAATCTCGGGTGAGGTCTGAGATTGCCTCACCAGCCACTTCTGTGGCTACTGTGGGTCTAGAGAACAAGATCTGAAGCCTGGCCCTAGGAAAGGGATGAGATGGTGGACGAAAGAGGAGAAGGCTACATTTATTCTCACTAAATAAAAGATTGAAAAGGCCCAACCAAGTTCTATTGTTTGCTGTGGGGGAGGTCAGAGAGAGGGGGATGAAAGTCTGGAGTCAGCTTTGGAGTCACCAGAGGAGCTAGAAATTATTGGGAGAGTTTACTGCTCTGTTGAACAATTGAGATGACGTTGCCAAAGGGGAAAAGTTCAAAATTGGAACCATGTTGCCGAAGTTCTTCGCAATCCTCTTTTCATTCATTTGACATTAAAATATGGTATCAACAAACATTCTTGGGCAGTTTGGAAACCTAATGACACCAACAGGTCTCAGGGGAGCCCAAAGAGGGCCCTGTCCTCTAAAAAATCCCAGGTCTCTGTTTTTAGTGGCTGGTTTGAGTCCAGGGAAGGGAGATTGCTTGGGTGTCTTCTGTGCCTTGTGTGTGGGACCCAGATGGATAGCTGGGGGAGGATGGCGGTCATGGGTACATTTCCTAGCTTGGCCTCTGGAACTTGGCCCCAGGATAGGGTGGGAGTTTTGAGAAACTAGAGAGAGCTGTGGACATTTCCTCATGTTGGCCCCCATTTAGCATTCATGGGCACAGGAATGGGGAGCATTTCAGAGGTGTTAGGGATTCCTGAGTCCACTCACGGGCCTTAAGGATTTCATTATTCCTTTGCTCCCAAGGTACTCCCACCTCCTATCCAGAATGAAGTCTAAGTTCTAAACCACGGTTCAAATCTGTAGTGTAGCCCCCAACCTCCCCAGTCCCATCTCTCACTATCTGTTTGGGAAGGATTTAGGGACTATTAATAGCAGATGGCCTGGAGTCTCACCAAAGCAGGAGAAGGGCCTACTTAGTTGGCCCCATCTGCCTGGCAGGCCCCACCCAGCAGAGCTCCAGACCCAGGTGCTTGGTGCTAAAAAGTAAAAGGGAAATTCAGAAGATTCAGGAGGGAACAAAATGAATTTAGAAATAATAATGGACATGATTATAATACACATTCTTTGCATGTGGCACAGAGTGAAAAGTTTTCTGGCAAAAGCCACCATTGTTCATATGTATGTAAAACTCTAGCCCCTTACAGTGGTTTTGACTCTTCTAGCCTCTCTCTCTTTTTCTTAAACCAGACGGCTCTTTGCTCTTTTTGGAACAATTTAGGCCTTGTTCTTAGTTTTCACTTGGGATGTTAAAAAATGCTCTTGGGAAATAGTCCCACCATTCAGAAATTCCAAATATATCCACGAGCTTTTATTATTCTTCAAGGTTACAGGAATTTTCCTTGGAAGCTATTTGCATTTGAGTAGAATTTTTGCCTTTCATGTTTTCTCTTGCTTTTGAAATGAGTCTTGCTAAATTGAAGTCTCTGAGCTTATATTTACTTATTTATTTGGCCAAATCTAGTCTGTCTAAATATGCTTTGTCATTAAAAACCCAAAAAAGTAATTTCAGGCCCTCTTCCTGAATCTCCTTGTAAAAATTAACTGGGCAAGATATGACAGTGTGCCATTTGTTACCTTCAGCTTCAAGCTGGCATTGACACTAGAAGAGGAAGCCAACTGAACATAAAAAGACATCGTTTGGCATCTTTTTCAATAATCTGAACAAAACCTCGAAAGCCATTCCATCTTCTGGACCCAACTTTGTCAATGAGACCCCAGAATATGCCAAAGTTTAGAGGCTCTTTTATCTTTATGCTGAGATGTTTCTCCAAAGAGAATGGAATAGATGGGTGTTGCCAGCAGAAACCAAAGCGCGTACAACTTGAGACCCCAAGGGGAGAATGCTGAGGGTCTTGCTTCTTGCCTGACATTTTGGAGTGGAAAATAACAATGTTGGCACAGCAGCCTCTCCCAGACGACAAGTGTCTTCACCCCAGAGCCATTTCGTCCAGCAATCCGTCCCGCTGAGGCACTGCAGAACTGTGGAGGCCCAACATGGCACCAGGCACTGAAAACAGGCTCCTAGAGTACAGAAGGGGTCCTGGGAAGAAGAATTAACTGTTCACCATTCCTCCTGGGAGTCAGAGCACTGCCTGACTTTTCAGGGGGAACCCATGTGGAGCATCATTGAAGGAACCTGTAAGAGATGCATGAGAGTAGAAGGCCATTTCTTCTCCCGACATTGATCCATAACTCCATGGAGTGTCTGCCTGGATCCCAAAGATGCTCATGTGCTAGGTTTGGTGGGAAGGTCACAGATTTGGGGTCACATGATCTGAAGTCATCATACGTTTCTCCTTTAATAGCTGTGCATCCTTAGGCATGTTGTTTAATCTCTGTGGACCTGTAAAATGGGTAAATAATGTTTGTTGTGACTTCCTCTGGGTTGCTGTGAAAAGTGAGTTGGTGGTAATGAAACCCTTTGGTAACCTGTGAAATACCACAAATCAGTGGTGATGGCATTCTGACTGGGCTCTGCTGAGATCTCTGCTCTTCAAAGGTACCCTGGCCTCCAGATAGTTCATTTGGGGCTTGTATCAATGGAGACATTGGCTTCATAGTTATTTTTTGAGGTCCATCAGTCTGGGCTGGTCTTAACTGTTCACCTGCTTCATCACAGGACCCTGAATAAGCCACCTACCTCCATGCCTCAGTTATTCCCTCAGGAAAATGGATCTAGTTCTGTGTTAGTTGGCTTTCCATCACAAAATACTTAATATAACTTATAAAGAGAAAACGGTTGTTTTTGGATCACAGTTGTGGAGGTTCTAGTCCAAATTGAACACATTCATTGCTTGGGGCCTCTGGTGGGCATGCCTGATGGTGTAGGTAGCAGTAGTGCTTCATAGAGCAAAAGCTCACTCTATCTCAAGGCTCAGATGTAAGGGAGAGAGATGAAAAGACTGGGGTCCCATAATCACTTTCAAAGGATCTTCCCAAACGTCCCATCACCTTCCAGTATTGCCACATTGAAGATCAAGCCTTTAATATATGTGCCTTCTGGAAGACATCTAACATCCAAATCATAACAGGCACATAGCTCTCCTGTTTCAAGAAGACCCAAGAGGGCAAATCAAGTTTATTTACTTGGCCAGAAATTTTTTTTTAACTTATTTATTTATTTATTTGTATGTGGTGCTGAGGATTGAACCCAGTGCCTCACCCATGCTAGGTGAGCGCTCTACCACTGAGCCACAAACCCAGCCCACACTTGGACAGAATTTATTGTGGGCCTATTCTGTGCCCAGCACTTAGGATAGAATCATGAATTAAAAACAAAACAAACAAACAGAAAAAAACTCCTGCCCTAAGAAGAAGAGTCAGACAAAAAATCAGTCATGTTCAGATTACAAAAGAAAACTAGGGACCATGTCATGGAGCCTATCATAAGCCCTGCACTTAAATAGCAGGATTAGAAGAGATCTTCTTGCCAGCCTAATTTCACCAACGCCTCTATAAAAGGGGCCGTGCTGTGCCGGTCTAGGGAGAAATGGTTAAAGCAGGAACTTTCACTCTTCTTGCACAGGTTGGTTCCCCATAAGGCACAGAACCATGGTGCAGGCAGTTTTATACATCATGCAGTGTTCACAGGCTTACTAACAGGGAGTGTCCTGAGCAGCCTAGGGTGGAGATGCCATAACCTGTACTGAACATAGCGGGATGTCATACTTGTACATTTTGCCGACTTGCCCCCTGGAAATTGTTTCTTACTAGGGCCAAAGTAACACTCAACAGTTTCAATAAGGCGGTAGTGAATGATCAACCTGCAGCACATTTGAGGAAAGTCTACTGTGGCCTGGGTTTGACCTTCCCTGACTCACCAACTTGGGGACTTCCCAGTCACACCTTCACATAGGATGAAGAGGCTTCCTCCTAGCCTCTGCCTGCACCTAAGGAGGACATCATTTGGACTCTTAGCATATGTAGAATGGGCGAGGGGCACTGGACAGGTAGGTGCCATCATGACCATCATATGAACATTCATTCATTCAATCTTCCACTCACTCATCCCCTCCCCCAATGATAGAAAAATAAATGCACAAAAGTTGTTACTAGAACTTTTGGTCAACCCAAACCTATGTCTGTATCTACCTCTGTCAATCTATTGTTTTGGCTGACTCTTGACAAATCCTGCCTGGATGGGGACCTGCATCTCTCTTTAGAGTATGGGACCCTTTGTTTCAGCTTTGGACATCAGAAATTCTCAAGCAAAAGAAAAATTCCAACTTAGTTCCTGCTGTTCAGTTGTTCATTCATAATATTATTCTGCAAACACATTCTGTGCCTGGGACCATGCCATGGTGTACCCCATAAGGAGCAAAGCTGACATTTGACTCCATCTCCTTCTAGGTGGGCTGGGGGAACCCATCAATTGCTGGTTACTTGAAACCTTTCAAGGATACCTAGGTTGAAGACTCCAACTGGAACATAGTTATTCTGTACCAGTACAGCACCACACAGACAGGTGTAGCTTCACATTTGTAATAAGGGTCCCACATGCTACCAGATCCAAAAGTGCATTTGACTCATCTCTGATAACTTAACCATCAGGATTGTTTTAGTGTCAAGTTTATCTTGCTGATCTCTGATTCTTTAGCAAGTACAAACTTAATTATGCTTCTATTTTAATACTAAATAGACACATAGTCTAAGAGACAGATCCCTATAATCAGAATATTTGCTAGATGCTATCTCATTATTTGACCTGACTGGATTCAGGACATTTTCTCATTTTTTATAGAGTAACTCATCATTCCATGATATTGGATGTATACATTTATTTGTGTGTGTGTGTGCAAGTTTTTTCTTTGAGAATTTTTTTATTATATTGAATTTTGCTGGAATTTTCCTTCTTATCCAAAAAGGTGCCCACTTTCATGGTTTAAATGGATAATGCATTGAAATATTCAATTTAACTTTATTTTTTTAAAATGCAAAGTCATATGTTTTTAAAACTTTCCTCCTGTTCTTGGCACTGCCAATCATAAACATTCAACTCAGAATGTCGGCCTTGTTCCTGAAGTTGGAGTCCATGTGTTTTAGTTTCCTGGGTATGTTTCTTTTTTCATCTAATTAAACCTTAGCATAGATGAAAAGTTTTGATCTCGTGCAGGAAAAACACAAGAGAATCTTCATTGTTGCCAAATATTACATTTTTAAAGTCTTGTAGTCTAACCCCAGCTCCCTGATGTAATATATAAATCTCATTAACCTTATAAATATGATTTTTCAAGAGCAAGGAACTTTTCTCTTCTTCCTTTATTATGTCTAATTTGCATACCAGCACATAGTCCAAGTGTTGGCAGATAATAATATTTTAAAGGGCATTGAAGTATAAGAATAACTGCGTACTTGCAGATGTGTTATGAAATATACCCTATTAGTCACTTTATATTTGAAAGGCAGAAAAATAGGCACCTAGCAACAGCATGCTGTCACTCAGGATTAGAGAAAAGCGATTTTACAGCCAGGAACTATTACCCCTTCTTTTAGGGAATGCCAGGCTAGGATATTTAACTACACAAAAGATCTCACAAGGAGACTTGGCTGCTGATTGTCCATATTCACAGTGAATGACAGTAATGACTTCCCCAAAGGATACTTTTGGTGGTAGAGAAGATAGGGCTTATTGGGAGCTTTCCAGACATGTTCATAAGTCAGATCTGTGCAGAGAGACCCAAGGCTCCACTTGCAAGCCTCTAGAAAGCACGTGTCCTTCCTCCTCCTCTTCCCCTCTGAGTGGATTCCTAAGAGGGCCCCCTACCCCAGAAATAAGAATCAAACACTTAACACCCATTCAGGATCCACCTTCCTCCACCAGCCATGAGGGACAGGATAAAAATGTGGAGCTCATGTTAGCACTGGATCAGACTGACTTTTCAGAAGGTTCTTTTCTTGCACCAGTTAGGACAGGTGAGAAGGAATAGGAGACATGTGAAGGAGACGAAGAGAAGAAGGAACATTCAAAGTGACACTCATCTGGGAACCCCTGAAGGCACTTGCATTAGGGCCAGTGTAGTGGGAAGCTTCAGGGTCCCTAAGGTTGTCCTTGTGACATCACTGACCCCTGTGGTAAATTCGGGTTCTGAGACTGAAGACGCAAGCCCGGCCCTCAAGAAGTTCCCTCTTAGATAGGAAGCTTAGCACTTCAGGAATGTCCCAGAAGCAGGATTTTCTCTTTGTCATAACTACTTGACAGCTGGTAGAAAGTCACATGGGATCAAATCAACCTCTTGCCTTCAAGTCTCAGCCTATGGTGGTCATTAAAGAAATAAAAAGAGAGGCAGTGAGGATTCACACACATGGGGAGAGCCAGGGCTGGAGTGGAGATGGACTTCTGCTCCCTTCTTAGTAGGGCAGAAAAAGAAGGAAGAGAAATCAATCAATCAATGAAGGAACTAAAAATGGTCTCTATGAGAAATAGATGGAGATAATGTTTTCTCAACATTATAATTAAGGCCATGGAGAATGGTTAAAATGGCAAAGTTTGTGTCACAGAAGAACTAAAAAATAATATATAATATGCCCCAAATCATGAAGTGTGTGTTTTAAATGGATAAATTGTATAGTATCTGAATTTATACTTAATAAAATTTTTAAAAAAATAGTATCTGCAAGCAAATATGTTTGTTAGTGCCTGCACACACCTGCTGGTTGATTGTTAGTTGATCTACTTTGGGTGGAAATTATCAGAATGAGGGCTGGACAGGGAAGAGGAGAAATTTTACCTGTATGCCTATTACCAAGGGTGTCCAGAAGAAAGAAGCAAAGGATGATAATGTTAAAATAATACCATAAAATTACAGCTTTAACGTATTTCTGGAAAGGGAGGATTCTCTACCAGGAAGCCCATGCCCGATTCTACTACCTAGATGCACTTTGTTAACAAAGTCAGGCTCATGAAGTCCATTCTACAGAAGACCATATGAAGCTCCTGCTGTCCCTTTGAAACATACAATTGTGCTTAGGACCTTTGGTGTCAGCGTCCTTTTTCCTACAAGTACACCTCCAAGGTCAATGGGGTGTGGTGTGGTGGAGGCAGTGCTGGGTCTGGGTCAAAGACCTGCCTTTTCACCTGGAGACTTGCCTGCAGCTGCAGCAGTCATGGCCTGGGCTTCTTTGGCCATAAAATACAGATGAGAATACCTCCCTGTCCTCTCCTTGGAGTGGTGTGAGGAGTAAAATCCAAACAAGCTAACTTGTGAAGTGTTCAGGAAACTGTGATTCACAGCCTCGGTGGGAACTCTTCTGCATATACATAATAGAAGCTTCATCAAGTGAGAAGGACACTCAGATACCTTTCAGAAACTATGGCAAGATCCAAAACAGGGGTCTGGAGAGTAGAGACCACAGGCAGTTCACTCCTGATGGCTTCTCTCAGCTCATCCATCTTCTTTTATTCCCACCCCACCTCCCCTAGACTGGATTTTGTTGTTCTGCCTTGCAAGGCCCAGCATGTCTGCCCCATGGCCCCCGTGAACACATACCCACTGTTCAAACCATGAACCTACTTTTATGTTAAGTCCTCATCCAGTTGGCTCAGCCCAGGCAGGTGGTGGGCTCTCCTAGTCCAAAGGGACACGAGCATGGGCAGGGTGAGACATCCTTCTACAGTTGTTATGGCAACATCTGGTAGTGAGATTGCAACAGTCAACAGGAGAGGAAGGTTGGGTTCCGAGGACTTCCTTCCTGGTGTCCCCACCTGGCAGTCTTCTGTGGGTTCTATCCGGTGAGCTCTGTGGAAGCGGGCTATGGCGGGGCAGTGTGGCAATGTGAACAAATGTGAGCTGGTGGGCCCTGAAGGTATCTTGCAGACCCTCTGAAATGGGGAACAATCTTTTCTACTTGGGTCGGGGGTCCATGAAGCATTTCTTACAAATAAGGGTGGGTACAAGACAGAGAAGCCCATTTCAAGCCAGCAATGATTCCAGGGCTGCTTTTCTGGTTCCCTCTGTCCTGGTCCTGCTGCACTTTGAGCCATCGTACAATGACCAACTCTCCTCCCAAAGATAGCCTGGTGAGGCCTGCACTGACCTCCCCCATGAAAGTTCAGGCTGCTGAACTAACCAAGGCGGCAGATCTCCTCCTCCCCTTTCTTGCACTGTGGTCTGCAGTTTACCCATTCCTCTCCTGGCCCTCAGAGCTGTGGGAGGGTGAGCAGGTGTTGAGAGCACCTTTGTCCCTTTTAAGTCAACTTCATTATATGGGAAGGCTCCAGCTCTTGCTGTGCAGCTGGCAGCTCCTCCAAGGCCAGAGCACTGGGCAGGCTCGCGCTGGCCTGTTTGAGGTCACCGGGGCTACGCCAGGCCTGCTGTCTCTCTTCCAAGAGCTGCTTTTCCAGCGGACGTACCAATAACTGGACGCCTCAGAGAAACAGCAATAGATAAGGGAGCCACTCTGCCAGCCTCACAAAGGTTTAGGGACTCAAATGTCATGACCTATCTGAAGTTCAGCAATCGGTTTGTGATTGGGCCCACTTTGCACAAGGGTACAACCCACTGTTCTTGCAATCATTAACTAGAGGGACGCTGCAGGTGGGGGAAGGGCGGGTCAACATTGAAGCAACGTGATCTGATGGGGGTGCTGAAAATGAACAAAGGTGTGAATTATTGCACAGCTGCTCACCCTGGCATTTATTGTGACTTTAAAATCTGTGAACATATGGTAACGGCTGGAAGCATGGAATAGCAGTTGGAAGCTTGTAGACTTAAGGGGAAAAAAACCAGCCACACTTATATTCCCCATTTGCCTCTCTGCAAAATGTGGTCATCCTGCCAGCCCTCTGTGCTCCCAAGTCTAGAGAAAGTCCAGGACAATATGTCCCCCTTTGTTCAGTCCATCCCCCTTACTTTTGTGCAAGTTTTACCCTCTTGTAAGTGAGGATTCTGGTTCTGGGTATTTTCAAGCACTCTGTCCTTCTGCAGTTTTTTTGGATCTTGTTCGGTACCTCTTCTTTGGTTTATATGACTGATGGAGATGTTGGGATGATACTTTGTTTGGGATCCATCGTGGTCCTGGGGAATTCAGGCTGAGGGCTGCTTTTCTTGCCAGTTGAGGGAGACCTGCTGTGTGGCTAGGCGATATGCAGGCCCCCTCTCTGGTTATCCAGCAAACCCCACTTCTTCTCCGTCTTCTCTGGAAACTTTGGGATCATCCTGGTGGCGATGGCCACTCTTCTCTACGCTGGGACTGACTTCTGCTTTGCCAACTTCTCACATTACTGTATTCGTGTCTCCTAAGTTGTAAGATCCTGAAAGTTCAGACCATGCTTTTCTCCATTTGTCCCCTGACACACTCAGTGGTTCCTGAGTGATGCGAAAGAGACACTGGTTGTCTTTCCTAAACTGCTTGGTGAGGGAGCCCTTTGCCCCTGACTGCCTGCTCAGCTAACACACTCATTCAACTTTGTGTGTCTACTGTGGAGCACAAGGCCTTCGAGCAAGGATAGATGCGATAATTCTCAAGAGGATTCCCTGATTCTTGAGTCCTCTCCTTTCCTATCCAAGTTGACTTGGGATCTAGGGGTGCTCCTTGCATGGAAGCCAGCTTTACTCCTCTTAGAGCTGGTTGCCTGGGAAAACAGAGCTTCCCCCGGATGCTTGCCCTCTCACATAGCAAGCTCTCCCAGAAGGACCAGTTCAGGCAGTACCTTCTTGTCTGAACACGTCTCTCTAGAAAGCCCCTCACAGAAAGTATTAGATTCTTATCTTATATCCACCCTTGGCTTCTTTCTCAGTAACAGAACCACAATGTTAGTCTAGCTAGCATTAATTCAGTGAAATGATTCTGTTTCCTGGCCTTTTTTTTGCAAAAGGTGAAAGTGGAGTTATTGGCTGCGACTTCTAGAAAAGCCTTCCCATCTTTTTACCTCCTCTTGTGTGGGCTGTAGATGTAATGGCTGGAGCTGCAACAGACATACTGAGGCTATGAAGAAAAGACCAAAAGAATCACAAAGACTCAGCTCTAATTTTCTTGAGCTACTGAATCAATACCAGTAATTTTCCATGTCTGCATTTCTCATGACACGACAAAAATAAGGCTTTATGTGTTTAAGTTACTATAGTTAGTTCTGTTACTAGCACCTGAAAGCAATTCCTAATTGATACCCTACATTAAAGAGAGGGCAGTTGGATGATTACTCAAAGGCCTTAGTAACAGAACCAGGCTTTCTTGAAGCCAGAGTTCTCAGAAATTCTCTCCTTGCTGACAAGCCCTTAAGCCAATCTTATACTCCGAGTTTAGTGAGATTCTTTTTGGTGTTCCCAAATTTAACTTCTCTAGTGAAAGTGAAACACGAGAGCCTTCCGGCTCCCTCCCCAGAAGCAGTTTGGAAAAGCAAATCATCATCTCCCTTTGACATACAGTCACCTGCAGAAGCACTGCTGATACCAGGCCATGCACTGCAAGTCCAAGTTCTCCAACATCTGGCAGCTGAGCTGCTCCTTGGTTTTTTTAAGCACAGGTAAGACCAAGTATTTAAATATTCCAAATTTAGTTCCTTAAGCATTATATTGGGCTCCTTTACCTTGGGCCACAGCTGCCAGCAATTCAAAGCTCTCTTCTGTACAGACATTTTCAAATTTTTATCCAGCCTGTGCATTGTCTCAGTCTCTGACTGTGGTGAAGTCACACTGCAGGGATTTTACAGAGGCGGCCACTATTGTATCCCTGTCCAAAAGGTTTCTCTTAGGTTGGAACCCCTTTAAAGGGCCTGTACCTTTTGGTAGCCAGGTCCTCTGCTCAGGCAGCTGGTTTGTTTTTGTCTTTTGCAGTGCTGGGGAATGAATCCAGGGCCTTGTGTATGCGAGGCAAGTGCCCTGCCACTGAGCCAAACCACAGCTGGGGTGGGGGGCAGTTTGAAGCACAGTGGTGCCGTGGCACTGGAGGCACAGTGGACACAGCATTGATAAGGTTAGCAAACCCTGGCCTTCTTGCTACTGCATACCTGGCTGGGGTAGAAGCCCAGTGGCAGGTTGACTCTGGAGAAGATGCACTCCATCCTCAAAGGCTACCCTCCCACTTTGTGAGCCTTTTCATGCCTGCAGATGCTGCCCTGGACCTGAAGCTCTTACATAACCCTCTACCTGTCTCCCTTCTCTGGTCACCCCCCAGCTTCCTGCTGACTTCTATAAGGAATGTATGAATGCAGTCACAGCCTATCAGCACTAGAAGGGGCTTCAGAGATGGACTCATCGCAGTTTCTAATTTGATACATGGGTAAACTGAAGTCCATAGCAGATTGGAGACCTGCCTCAGGATATCACTAGCTAGCAGCCTAACTTTGAGTCTTGACCCTAGACCAGCATGTTTGGCACAGTAATAGATTCAAGCTAAGTATCTATCTAATCTTTTTTTTTTTTTCAATTAAAAAGTTTATTTAACAAAAAGTTTAATATGAAAATGTACATGACCCAATTTTTATGTAGTTTTGATCTTGCGGATCCCCTATAATGGGCTTAAGGACCTGAAGTTTTCTCTGGATCACCCTTTGAGAACTGCTATCCTCAAAAGTAATATTTTAAAAGTAAGATTTAGCTGGACATGGTGGTGCATGCCTGTAATCCCAGCACTTAGGGAGGCTGAGACAGGAGAATCGTGAGTTCAAAGCCAGCCTCAGCAATGGCGAGGCGCTAAGCAACTCAGTGAGACCCTGTCTCCACATAAAACACAAAATAGGGCTGGGGATGTGGCTCAGTGGTTGACTACCCCTGAGTTCAATTTCTGGTACCAAAAAAAAAAAAGTAAGATTTGAAGCACATTGTCTTGGGGCTACATATATTCTTGCCTACTACACAGAACAAAGGAGAGCAGCAGATGGAAGAATACTTCTAAATATGCAAGAAAAATTCTAAATATGTTTTTAGAATCAGTTCTATTGGTTCCTTTTATCTCCCTTTCTTCTCTTCCCTCTTTTCTTTTTATTTAGAAATCCTTTGTTGTGGGACTGGGTTTGTAGATCAGTGGTAGAGCTCTTGCCTAGCACATGTGAGGCACTGGGTTTGCACCACATAAAAATAAATAATAAATTAAATAAAGGTATTGTGTCCATTTACAATTAAAAAATGTATTTTAAAAAATCCTTTATTGCTCCATAAAGGATTTAAGATAGCTTAATCTGCCAGTAAATCTATATTCCTGTTGACAGAGACATACTTAAACATCGGTAAATGTTATTATTTGGGGGGGATGGTGTTACTCCTGACCTTGCACATCCTGAAAACTCTGCCCTAATAGCATCCTAGAGGTTAATCTAAAACTTTATCATTAGCTTTTTGTTTATTTGGCTAAGGCAGCCTTTTGAGAAAGAGGCTTGAGTTTAGACACAATGTCAACATGGGGAAAGGTGTGAATACCTTTGGCTCCTTCCACCTCAGCACAGGAATGAGCCTCTCTGATTAGGGGACCCATCCAAGGAGGGAATCCTGAGGGACAGAGACTCAGGATAAGGAAGTACTGCAGGACCCTAGAATGTGAGGTGCCCTGATGAGAAGTAGCCGCTCTTTCCTTGGCTTTTTTTTTTTTTTTTAGCAAAATGTCCAAAATACATTTTATTTATATAACAATTTTGTTTAGGGCCTCTCCTTGATCCAAGGTCTTTGTGTGTTTATACTAGACCAGAGGTCTTTGGATCTGACCTCAAACCTCAGGTCAAGGATAATGAAGCATTTGCAGTACTGCTCTCGAATTTAACAACCCAGGCCAGATGGGAAAAATAAAATCTACTTCAGGCAAGGTGATCCTGGGTGCTGACCAGCAACATGTCCCAGTTGTCCTTAGCTCACAAGGCAGGTGAATGGCACAAGGATGTGTCATCCAGCACAATCTAGGTCAGGGGGAGAATCATAGACTGGAAGTCTGTGGGTACTCTCTCCCCAGAGAACACAACAACCCCCATCCTTTCCTTTCCATTCTCTCAGGCTTTGGGGCTCTGGCTACCTGTAACTGGAAACAGAGAGGGCATGATCATTAGGCAAGGCCAGCACAGAATGGCCCAGCTCTCCAGACTTGCTGTGCACCACGTGCTGAGTTTGGCTCTGACTGTGCGCCAGCTGAGTCTCCAGTTGTTAGAGTCCCGTAAGGTTGCTGAACTTCTCCTCAAGGCTAATCCATCCAACCACGTGTTTCACAAACAACAAAGCAGGTTCATTAGAGGTTTTACACGTACATTCTAATTTGAGAAAATTTAGAAAATACAAGGAAGAAAATGGAAACGTCATCTTATCACCAGAAAATCCTCAGTCGATTTTGGTGGAACATCCTTCCTGCCCTTCCTGGCTCTCTGAAGCTCTTAATTTGCAGCTGGAAAGGATTCCCCTCAGGTCTAAGCATTGGCCACCCCCACCCCAGGCAGTGATTGGCAGTTAATATCTTTGGGGAAGAGCCAATTTGTGTTTGGATTCTTGGGCCTGGAGGGTAAATGGAGAGGAGAATGTGCAACCAGGCCCTCTTTCTGCCTCAGGGATGGATCTCACCTGGCAGAGAGAGATACATGCTTCCCAGTTCTGGGCAGAATTCAGTGGGGCTCCCTCAGAGCGGGGACTTCAGGTATGGCTGCTCTGCTCTGCTGAGTGAAGGGAGGGAGGATGTGCTCCTTCACTAATGTATTGCAACTGCTCTTTCTTCCCTTGGCAGGCCCTTGTCATGGAGAGTGGTCTCAGGCAGGGAATGGATAGGGGGTACTGCCTTCTTGGCCAGGGGCCACCAATGATGGCTCCTAGCGATCCCTTCAGTGCCTGCCATTGATGCTGTTTTGGTATTCCTTTTAGATTTCCTCATTCGAAGTCTATATTTAGTCTTTTCAGCACTTGAACACGCACAGTGGTTAAATATGGACTCTAAAACGTCATAAACCAGCAGCCTACTATTCCATTTAAAATGTGTGGAGAAATGTAGCGAGTGCTCGCTGGCTCTGATGAATCACCTTAGGTTTCTCAGCATCTCTCTCTCTCTCTTAATTCTCCAAATGGCACGGAGAAGTGGTTAGGGAAAGTTGGGCTCCTCTGAGGTTGAGCCTGGCCAGCTAGAGGATGCTCTCTCTGCTGGCTTGGCCTCTCTGCAGGCAGTTCTGCTGGCTTTCTGTTTATTTTGCAATTAGCACCAGAAGAGACTCATGGGGATGTTTTTCCATGGGGGGCCCAGAGTTTATATCTCAGAACTTCCCCTCTTCAAAGCACAGGGTTCTGTAAGGAAGGTTTAAAAACAATAGCTCTCTGTGCTATATATTCCTGATAATAAGCCTTGGTAATTGCATGATCTACAAACGTGAGCCTTCCTGTATTCAGAGTCCTGTCTTTCTTCCCCAGTGAATTTCATCTCAAGGATATTTTCTTCAAAGCCTTGTGAGTAGCCTTTTGGACCATGCTGGGTTATACCTGTCCACCTTCTCAAGATCTGGCTTTGCCAATACTTAGTGATGTCATACTTGAGTCTCTAGCACAGAATCTTGTTTGTGTGGCCCCTGGGCTCCATTTTACCAACAGGGAGGGCTGATCCCCTGCCTGTTCAGGTCTCACCAGAAGCCTAAAAGGCAGCTTCAGGTTCTACTTTTACAGAAGCATAGGAAAAAAAAAAAATCAGAATACCATCAGAAGCAAGGATGGAGGCTTGTGGTCTATTTGGAACCAGGATTCTTCAGGAAGCCTCGAGGAGCATGGTAGGGCCAATGGCCCAGCAGGTGCTGCTTCCTGGTGCTCCCCACTCTCTGACACCATCTCTGGAAAAGGTTGTTAGAAGCAGCAAGCATACAGGCTGGTTGATGAAAAGCCTGTTTATTCCTAGTACACTGGACACTTTGTTCAGGAATCGTTCATCCATTTGAAAATATTGCCCTTGAAATGGTGCCAAGGTCATTGCCTGCTGGGGTTATCGGCAGTGTGTGTGCCAGCTCTGACAGGGGCATTTTAATAGGTGTATCATTTCCCTGCCAAAGTGACTAAAGAACATGGAATAGTTCATTTGTATTCAGTGTTCACCCTGCATGTATTCATAATATTCCATTTCTGTTGGGACTTTAAGAGAAAAAGAGAAAGAAATGAATTAATAGGTTAGGAGATGAGGAACTGCTTTCAAAAGGAGTTTTGAGTGGTACTGACTCACTCTGCTGTTCTCCATACCCACTCGACAGTCACAGCATACCTCCCTCTGCAAAGCACTGGATGGCTTTCAAAAATGTTTATATTCATCTCTCCTCTGATTCTCAAATCAACCTTGTAAGTGAGGACGGTGTGGCCCTTTTATTTTAGGTAAGAAAACTGAGGCTCAGGGAAATTCAGTGGCTTGTGTCAAATAAGACCAAAGAATTAAACATGATGGATCGAGCATTAGGACCAAGTCTCTTAATGCCTAGGTTTGATGATGTTCATCCCATCGTAGTGAGCTGGGCAGCAATGAGGGTATGGGGAGGGGAGGGACCTAGCTGGGTTTGGTCAGAGACCCTATGTGTGGTTTGGATTATGAGGTGTTCCCCAAAAGCTTGTGTGTGAGACAATGCAAGAAAGCCTAGAGGAGAAATGATTAAGTTATGAGAGCCTTAACCCAATCAGCGAATTAATCACCTGATGGTATCAATTGAGTGGTAACTGAAGGCAGTGGGGGGGGGGCATGGCTATGGGATATATATTTGTATCTGGCCAGTGGAGTCTCTTTCTCTGCTTTCTGATCATTATGTGAGCTGCTTCCCTCCGCCATGCTCTTCTGCCATGATGTTCGGCTTCACCTCGAGCCCCAAGGAATACAGCCAGCTGTCTATGGACTGAGACCTCTGAAACTGAGTCCCTAAATAACCTTTTTCTCCTATAAAATTTTTCTGGTTGAGTCTTTTAATCACAGCAGTGAAAAAGCTGACTAAAACACCCTAAAAGTGAATGTACATAAACAGCAACTTTATTAGCTGTAGCCCTCCATGTCAATCAACACAAGGCAATAAACAGTTTCTCACCCTGACAGCCTTAAGGAGATCTACCTGCTGAGCGCACGATGATAATCCACTCAGGCGTGTCAGGCACTATGGGGACATCTCCACCAGAGGCTTCAGGAGACCAGAGTTCTAGTGCCAGCTCCACAGTCCATAGTTCCATGAAAAGACTCTGAGCACATGAGTCTGTAGGAGACGTTTGGTTACACCTGTTCACTCACTGATGATATACACAGCCAAGTTTTATTGCAATGGATCAAAGCAGGCCGACCAAGTTTGTGAATGCAACAAAGCAATAGAGTGTAGCTAATAATGACAAATGACAGATGAAGGTTCTAGAAGATTCGAGACTGTATGGAACATTTTGATGAAACCTCTAAGGTAAATGGACAGAACTGTCTGTGGGCTTAGCAATAACTACACCTGTGGCAGCATTTTTATTGACCCACATTTTGCTTACTCATAGAAAATATTTGGTAAAACTAAATACACGTGTTTCAACTGAAGAACATCTAGAAGCTTTAATTGATTGGAGTCTCAGTATGACCGGGGTAAACAAAGACACTAACACACCTATGGGCTGTCCCGACAGAGATGGAGGGCCTAGAATCAGGCCACGCCTTGGTTTGCTTACGCAGCCAAGCATGCACATGGCTCTGAAAGAATGCTCTTAATAAGTTCAGTGACAAACTGGAGCCAGGGCAAGTGGTTGGGAAATCATGGTCTATGCCAGGAGTTATGTGGCCTGTCAAGAAGAATCCTCAGTGGGGTGACATGATGGTAGTTTCCATATAATTGGATGGTTAGGAGAATAGGAAACAGGGAATCTGGGCCAGCTGCAGGGCCGGAGCTGTGCCAGTGAATGGAAACTTCACAGAGTTTAGCTGTCAGATGGCCAGGAAGCCTGCGAGGCAGGGACCTGCTTTTCACCAGGCCTGCTGGGCAGCCTGCCTGCTGGTACAGGGGTCCTTCAGTGGTGGGATTGGGGCTAAGGGCAGCTCTGATTGACACCTGCAATCCAGGAAAAGGGAGATGTGTGAGTTTGTTCTAAGTAAATCAAGTGGGCTGGAAGATTTATGAGCTTGCATTTATTTGGTACCCTTTCTTTTTCTTCCTTTTAAAACAATTTTAAAAGGGTTGAGCTTTCTCTCTTCCTTTTAGATGTTTTCTGGTTACTTTGTCGATAAGCTGAACTAGTCTGGAAAAAAGAAATTAATCCTTTGAGCAGAGCTTTCGGTGTCTGAGTAATGAACTCTGTGTCTAGAGAAGCTCTCTGGTGAAATGTAGCTCACCTCAGGCTGAAAACACTGCAGAAATGAGGCCCAGTGTTTCAGGGACCAAACCAGGGTGGCTTCCGACTGCGGGTGTTTCCTGAGGGCACATTTGTGAAGGAAAAGGCCTGTGGCCCACACACTTATGCTGTTGTTCCTCCCAAGCCACAGCCGGGTTTCCCTGAACTTCCTCCCCACCCCAGCCCTACCTCCCCAGCTCTAAGAATTACTATTGCCTCTGAGCATAGCTGGATCCCCATGAGCCAAGTTGTATTATAGGGCCCTGCCCCTACCGCCTACCCCCTACCCATGCAGTAGCTGCTTGACTCAGGGGGAACCATCTACAAGTGGGATGGACTCATCAGGGACTATCCTCTATGAACTGCACTGGAATTAGGCCCAGTAGTCAGGTGGTTTGTGCTGGTTGCAGCTGGGCATGAAGTGGAGCCAGTGTTGACAGCTGCCATTTTCTGACATGTGCTTTCAATCAACTAGTAACATCCCACTGGGTTCAAAGAGCTAAGAGGGAATGTGTTGGGAGTATGGGAGCCCAACACTTTCCTTCTTTTCTCCATAACTATGATTTCCCTAGGGTATAATTGCTATGAGAGCTTGCCTGGATGGTCTTAGAACTCATGACTCTTTACACATATAGGTGGTTTTTAAGATCAAAGTGACTGTCATAGCCAGGTGTGCTGGCACACACCTGTAATCCTAGCAACTCGAGAAGCAGAGGTAGGAGGATCATAAATTCGAGGCCAGCCTGGGTAACTTACTGAGACCTTGCTTCAAAATAAAAAATAAAAAGGGCTGGGAATGTAGGCTAATGGTAAATTGTCTCCAGGTTCAATTCCCAGCACTGCCAATAAAATTAAAAAATTAAAAATTTTAAAAAAAGTATAGTGACTATTGTGAACAGAGATTATGAGTCTGAACTGGGAAGTACCTGATATATCATCCTTTTAGAAAAAGAGATCTGAGTGGGCCAATGGGTTGTGTTAGAGATCAATCTCATGAGGCTTTTGAGGCTGGCTATCGTGGCGCATTCCTGTAATCCCATCAACTCGGAAAGTTGAGGCAGGAGAATCGTGAGATCAAAGCCAGCCTTAGCAACTTAGCAAGGCCCTAAGCAACTTAGTGAGACCCTGTCTCTAAATAAAATACAAAAAGTGCTGGGAATGTGGTTAAGTACCCCTGGATTCAATCCCTGGTACCAAAACAAAACAAAAAACCCCTTTGAGATTCTTTTTATTTTTGTTTGGTACCAGGGATTGAACTCAGGCCCAACTACTTGGGCAGTCAAGACAGGAGTATCACAAGTTCAAGGCTAACATGGGCAATTTAGTAAGACCCTGTCTCAAAAAAAAAAGGTGCGGGGGTAGGTTTAACTGGGAAATTAGATCAGTATTAGAGTGCTTGCCTAGCATGTGCAAGGCCCTAAATTCAATCCCCAGTAATACACACACACACACACACACACACACACACACACACACGAAACCACGTCACAGTGTAAAATGTCTGATAGGCTTTCCAAAGCTGACCTATCATGGCTTCAAACTAAACTAAATTATTATGAATTTTTTTTTTTTGATACTGGAGATTGAAACCAGAGGTGCTTAACCACTGAGCTACATCTCTAGCCCTTTTTGTATTTTATTTAAAGACAGGGTCTCACTGAGTTCCTTAGGGCCTTGCTAAGTTGCTGAGGCTGGCTTTGAACTTGTGATCCTCCTGCCTCAGCCTCCGGGGCCACTGGTCTTACAGGCATGCACCACCATGCCTGGCTATATTGAATTCTTAAATATTCCACCAAAACAAACTCTTCTAATCTCCTGACATCCCTGTATGGGAAGCCGTAGCTTACTCTTTTTTAATCTTCATCCATCACGTTCAACCAGTTGCACATCTTATCTGCCTACTGTCCAGGACATTTCTTCAATCTATCTGTTCCTTTCCACCCCAACTATTGGTGCAACTGAACATGCACTAAGCCAGAGCCAGCCAGGCACATGCTGGCTCTGCATACGTGAAGATCAGTAGGGCAGTCGGTCTTACTACTTAAATCCTGAATTACACCCTGGGCCAAGAGGTGCAGCTGATTTTCCTGACTCCATTTCCACATCCGTCCCTCCTTCTTATCCACATAAACTGCTTGAACACCGTTTTCTTCTTCCTGCAGCATGCAACCCAAACCTGTGTTTTTCAACAGCCTCTCTGTGCCCATTGTGACTGTGCCGTCTTAGCTCCTCCTGGCCCTAAGAAGCGTAGATTCTAGAAAGATCCCTTGCAGCCACTTCCTGCCACTGTGGCCTGAGTTAAAATTTCTGGCTCCAAGTGGCATGTGGGCAATGGAGCTGGGGAAGCAAGGAACTTGGTGAGTTTGGCAGAACAAGGAGCAATAAGGAAAACTGCAAGTGCATCCTGTCTTAAGAAGGTCCTTGACCACCTCTGATCAATTCAGAGAGGCTTCAATGACTCTTGAGAGGATTAACCCAAAAGACGTCAGGGAAATTTCTGTGCTTTTGCTTCCCAGGGTGGAAACCCTTGTCAAGTGTAAAATACAAACAACACTTGGGGTGGAATGAGAGCTTTACGATGATACAATTCAGCATCTTTAGAGCTCCATCTATCAAACACTTTCAAAATATTTTATTTAATCTTCACAATCATTGAAATGCTTAAAAAAAAAAAAAGAAACACTTTAAGATTTCTCTAGCAGAAAAATCACTAGCAACTTCCAGCACATTCAGAAAGATGTAGTCTCCAGATCTGTCATCCTCTTTCTCTCTATTATAGAATTCGTTTTAGAGATATTGACCAGAAAGAGATGAAGTGGATGTTATTAGCTGCATTTGCAGCTGAGGAAATTGCAACTCAGAGTGGTGCAGTGACTTTTCCAGAATCATAGCAGTAAATGGTAGAGTTAGCAGGCTAAGCCTAATCCTCCCACTCTCGTCCTATTGAGGATATAGTGAGAATAAAGGAAATGGTGACAGTGAGGGAAGAAAACCCATTTTGTCCCCCCACTACTCCTGCCCTAACCCTTGCCAAGACGTCTGGGGAACAGGAGGAAGAACATGAGTGGATAGGGACATGCTGGAATTGGAAGAGCTGAGTCTGTCTTGGAGACTGGGGTGTAGAGCACATGGCAGTGTGAAGGGAGTGGTCACAGTTCTAGAAGCAGGGTCACGGGGGACCAAAGAAGACCAGGGTCTCCCAAACACCTTTAGGTGTGGATTTAGACACCAGATTTGCTCCTTTAGTTTTTGAGCATCCATTAGCTGGTGAATATACTGCAACTTGCTGTTTGGGAACTGTCACTAACCTTATCCTCAGTCCACGGATTTCTAGAGGAGCTGAATCCATTCCCAGATCAGGAATCAGGAATGGACCTGGGCCTAAGCTAACCAATCTATCAAATTAATCTGAGCAAAGTGATTGGCTCAGGAATGGGCACTGACTCAATTAGAGCCAATAGGATTTCCCCCTGGTTTTCCAGAACAAAGATACTCATTTTCTGTTAAGTGAGGATCTAGAAGGGTGTAAGTTTGGATGTTACCATGTCCACCTTATGATCAGGAGTCTCCTTGAGAATGGTTTCAACAAACAGGAAGCAGAGCAGAGAGATGGAGAGAAGTGGGATTCTAACTTTATTTGAACTTTATTTGAAATTCAAACTTTATTTGAAATCTGTTATACAATGACCTTCCCTCCTTAATTTTTCAGTTATGTGAGTCAACAATTTCTGTTTTGCTTTTTGTTTTTAAGCCAATTTGGGTCATGTCTTCTCTGAACTGCAGACAAATGGATACTGTTTCATAAAGCAAGATTTTAACTTTATATAAATGGTCTGAAGAGGTAGTTTGCCACATAGATTTATTATCATGGAGCTTATATAGAAGTATGTTGCAAAGGGCTTTTGCTTTTGACTAAAAGCATCAACCAAGTGGCTGGCATCAGACTATCCTTCACTCAAGAACAATCATGAAAACTATGCTTAAAAACACAGCTGTTTGAAAGCATGAAGAAATGTCAAGGCAGCCAGGATTGGAGGAGATGGGATCTCTGAGAGAACAAAATATGATACCAATTGAAAGCTCAGGGTGTTGTGGAAAGTGACAAGCTAATTTTAAAATTTATATGGAAAGGCAAAACGTCCAAGAATAGCAAGGACTATTTTGAAGAAGAAACAACATTTTCTTAGCACTACCAAAAAGGAAGAGTTAGAACTTGGTATTGCCTCAAGTAGATGAAGAGACCAACAGAACAAAAGAAAGAATCCAGACACAGAAATAGATATTTGATTTTCAACAAAGGTGCCACTGCAATGCAGTGAAGAAAAGATGATCTTTTCAATAATTAATGTGCTGAGTCAGCTGGATACACACTGGAGGAAAAACAAGAACAAACCTTGACCCCTACCTCACACTATACACAAAAGTCCATTTCACTTGCATTAAAGACATAAGGATGAAATATAAACACTAAAGCTTCTAAAAGATAACATTAAAGAATAGCCTTGAGGTAAGTAGTCATTCTTAGACCAGAAGTCACATTTATTCTCTTAAAGGAAAATTGTGAAAAATATAAATTTCCATTCAAAATATTAAATAATCAGCCAATTGACTGAATTGGACATTGTTAAAAATACATATTTTTATTTATTACAAGAAAGTGTAAATGCAAATCACAGAGTGGAAGAAGACATTTGCTGTGTATATATATTTGACAATGGACTTGTATCTAGACTATATAAAGATTTCCCATATGCCCATAAGAAGACTGCAGACTGCTCATTTTTAAAAAGGGGGACCAAAGACTTAAACTGCCCTTTCAGAAAAGGATATCCAAATGATGGGCAAATACATAAACAGATGTTCAGCCAGGCACAGTGGTGTACCTCTATAATCCCAGTGACTCAGGAGGCTAAGGCTGGAGGATGGCAAGTTCAAGATTAACCTGGGAAACTTAGCAAAACCCTGTCTCAAAGTAAAAATAAAAAGGACTGGGAGTGTAGCTCAGTAATAGAATATCCTGGAGTTCCATCCCCAGTAAACACACACACACACACACACACAATCAGGGAAATGCAAATTAATACCACAATGAGACAATACTCCACATGTGCTATGTGACCAAAATTTAAACAATGGATAATTCGAAGGATAGAGGATTTGGAGCATCTAAAATGCTCATTCCCTGCTGGCAGGATATTAAGGTGCACACAAATTCAGAAACCTGCTTGGTGGCGGTTACCAAAGTCAAACATTTCCTGTGATCATTCGTTCCATTGTGGAGTATATATGCAATATTAATATCTTATAATTTTTGTTTGTATTTTCTAAGCTTTTGCTCCATAATTTGTTATTCTATAATTTACTACATGACTGCTTATAACTACTGGATCATCATTGTGATTTATACCTTTATCATTCTAAGACATCATCTTGTGTAATGTTTCCTGCCTTAAATTCAATCTTGCTTGATTTTGAGGATGCCAATTCCTCCTTTATTTTTTTGTTTTTTGACTTTATATATTCTTGACAATCCTGCTGCCTCCAGGTGTCCAGTATTTTGGTGCACAAGGCCCTGTCCACTTTGTGCTGGCCTATCAGTTGGTGAGGTCCTGTCCTTGAACTTTGGGATTCACCTCTTAACTACAACTTGGAGGGAAAGTCCTTTTCAGTCTTGTGTCCTAATATCTGGAGCAGGATCCACCCAGCAAAGTGGTTTAGACCCCTAGTTATCCAATTTGTCACCCAGCTCTTCCTATTTCAAAGTGCACAGGTGTTTTGGTGGTCCAAATCCGTGATGGGGGTTTATATGTTCCTCGTAAGAGTTCTAAGTAGATATGCTTTCTTACTCTTCTCAGCATTTGTCTGAAGTGCCCTTCCCCTTCCTCTCTACCTGTCCAAAGCCTAGCTGTCCTGCAAAGCCTCATTTGAGTCCCATCTCCTTGAGAAAGCCACCCCTGATGAGACCAGTCCTCCAGAATTGCTCCTTCTGTTTTACTCAATGCTGCCTTTTCCTCCCATAGGATGACCTTAGGTTCAGGTAAATAGAAAATATAGTTAAAAAAAGCTTAACTTGGGGGCTGTAGCTGTAGCTCAGTGGTAGAGCGCTTGCCTTGCATGTGTGAGTCACTGGGTTCAATCCTTAGCACCACATAAAAATAAGTAAAAGATATTGCGTCCATCTACAACTAAAAATATTAAAAAAAAAATAGCTTAACTCATAAGGAAAATGCCTTATATAACACAAAGTTCAAAGGCACAGTGATTTCAGGGTTGGTTAACTCAGAGGTTCCACCGTGTCTGGACAGGCCCATATCCTTTCCATCTTTCCATGTTGTAGCCTCAGCATGTCAACCACTCCTCTCATGGTTTCAAGACAGCAGCTTCCTAAATGTACCCAACAGGATCCAACAGCTGCTGAGGGAAGAAGTTGGGTACCTTTTTCTTTTTGGTACTGAGGATTGAACTCAGGGGCACTCGACCACTGAGCCATATCCCCAGCCCTATTTTGTGGTTTTTTTTTTTTAAACATTTATTTTTTTTTTAGTTTTAGACGGACAGAATATCTTTATTTTATTTTTATGTGGTGCTGAGGATCGAACCCAGTGCCTCACGCATGCCAGGCGAGCACGCTACCACTGCGCCATAACCTCAGCCCCCTATTTTGTGTTTTATGTAGAGACAGGGTCACACTGAGTTGCTTAGCTCCTTGCTGTTGCTGAGGCTGGCTTTGAGCTTGTGATTTTTCTGTCTCAGCCTCCCAAAGTAATGGGATTACAGGCATGAGCCATGGTGCTCGGCTTGGGTACCTTTTTTAAAAAAGCTATATTTTTAAAAGTTTTAATTGACACTGAATAATTATATAGATTTATAGGATTCAGTGTGGCATTTCAATATAGGTATACAATATGTAATGATTAGATTAGAGTAATCAGCATATTCATCACCTCAAACATTTATCTAATTTCCTTGTGTTGGGAATATTCAAAATCTGAGTCTCAGCTAGCTATTTTGAAATATACAATTAATTGATGTCCACCATAACCATCTTACTGTACTATAGAACACTAAAAGTTATTTTTCCTATGAGGTTAGATGCTTTTTGAAGGGGGAAGAAGACTTCCCACAAGCCTCCATTACACTTTCCATCTTATATCCCTTGACCAGAATTGCAACCATGGTACAGCCAATGCTAGAAAGAAAATGAAAATCCCATGAGTGGCTTGGGCAAAGCAAGAATCTGCCGCATAGCAGGGAAGGGAACCAGACTCCCTTAAGACACATGGACAGCCCAACTGCTGAACAAAACTGAAGAGTTGCTAGCTAAGAAGTCCAGGGAGAATGGACACACGGTGAGCAGCCAGTGGAGCCTGGTGTAGTGCTCAAATGCTCTTCCAGGACTTTGCCACATATGGCCTGACACCATCCATAATGCTTCCTTGTAAAACCCTTGAAAACCTGGACCAGGTGTTATTCATTTCAGCATCTCCAGAGAGATGGCACTTGATAAATGTCAATTCAATCACTTATTGAGTGGTGTTAAATAAAGAATAATGGATGACAGGTTGTTGTGGGGGCAGCACAGGTAGTAATCAAGGGAGAGAAAATACTGCATCATTCTAGAACATTTTTTAGCAGAAGATACACAATCTTACATCAAGGGTAGAAGGAGGGTAGAAACTATGGCTGATTTGAAGAAAAGGTTAAAGCCAGTGAATCTGGGGAGGCTCCCATGTCAGCCAAGTCCATGGAAAGTGAAATAGTTATAGTGTCCTGAAGGCTGGGGTTTATTCTGGGTAACTATTAAAAATTTCCAACCTTGAATTTCATGGATATTTTAAGAAGTAGAATAACTTTATATTGTTATTAGTCAATAACCAATATGTTCCTCTTTTTAAATTCTGGTATTATTCCCTCCAGAGTACCGCAAACCGCCACTACAGTTTAGTTACCTATGCTGATAGCTGGTGTAAACAAGCAATGACATATATGTTTGTGAGTGTGGGTGTGACTGTATGTGATATGGTGATGTGTGTGTGAGGACAAGTAAGAGTGAGAGGAAGAGAGACCAACCGAGCCCCCCATGGGGAGCAATGATAACATATGGGCTTAAAACACGCCTGCAAATTCATTGGGGCTTCTCCCTTAAGAGGTAGGGTATGGGGCTGGGGATGTGGCTCAGAGTGCTTGCCTAGCATGCCCACAGCCCTGGGTTCAATTCTCAGTACAGCAGAAAATAATAAATAGGTAGGATATATATTCACTCCCCTTGAATCTAGGTCTTAGTGATGTGTTGGCCAACTTTAGTGACTGGCTGGTGCTAGATTATAAACGACAATGCAGCTTCCACCTGGTTCTGCTGAGGAATTTGCCTTTGGATACTGGAGATACCATGTAGGAAGTCCAAGGTTGCCAACTTTTAAGGAAGTCTCACCCATATTGAGGGCTCAGGTGTAGGTCTGCTTGCTAATAAGACCAACTGAAATCCCAGTCAAGGGGTTTGGGGGTACAGCTTAGTGTGCATCCTTTTACCTAGTATGTACAGGTCCTGGGTTTGATATTAAGCAAAACAGAAAGAGAGAGAAGGAGAGGGAGAGGGAGAGAAAAAAGAGGGAGAGGGAGAAGGAGAGAAAGAGGAAGAGGAAGAGAGGGAGGGGAGAAGAGAGGGAGGAGAGGAGGAGACAGGGGGAGGAAGAGGAGGAGGAGAGGGAGAAGCAGAAGAAGAAGAAAGGAGGAGGAGGAGGAAAAAACCCCATCTAAGAGAGCAGCCACCACCAGAAACACGAGTGAAGTTGCCTCCAAATGATTTCTGTCATGTTATTGAGTTGCCCCAGCCTTTGAGTCTTCCCAACTGAGACTCTAGATACTACTGAAGCCAGGACAGGCTGTCCCCACATAGCCTTTAGCCAATTTCCACACAATCGGTGAATATAAAACAATGGCTATCTTTCACTGCTAGGTTTTGGGATTATTTGTCACACAGCAATAGATACTTGGAACAGTAGTCATCATGCCTTTTCATGAGAATATGGTTTTCCAACTACTCTTATGAAGAAGCAGTTGCTCATATTTTATGTTTCAAATATATGTCCATAGAGTATCTAATGGTGTGTATTTACTCTAGTAAATGGCCAAAGATGTCAATTTCAGGGAATTCTGAAAAGCAACCAAATACGATGTTCCTCCCAAGCTCTCCACTCCAAATGCCAAATATGCATAGGTTTATATCATGTAGCCTACATAGATGTTACTCACGAGTCTGAAGTAGGAGGATCTGCATCACTTCGTTTGTTCTTGACTTGTGAGGAAGTGTTCTGCTTTTTGACTGAGGCCCGGGGGTGTTCACTGCAGTCTAGTGCAAGGTCCATGGTGAAGGAGAATGGCACACTAGTTTACCTAGAGGAAGAACAGAAGTGACAATGGGGAGCCAATGTGGAGGCTGGTGGAGGCAAGGGGAGGAAGGAAGGGAGAAAACACATTGTGGGAGTCAAGTTGGAAATGGCCAGTCTTTTTGCTTGGATAAAAGAAAAAAACTCAAACTAGATCTCTAAGTAAAATAGTCCATGGGCTCTATATAATATACACATGTAAAACAATGTTTTTGCTGGGCTCAGTGGTGCGTGCCTGCAATCCCAGCTACTTGGGAGGCTGAGGCTCCTCAGGGGATAGCAAGTTCGAGGCTAGCCTCAGCAACTTGGTGAGACCCTGTCTCAAAAATTTCAAGTATATGGCTGGGAGTATAGGTCAATGGTAGAGTGCTCCTTGGTTCAATCTCTAATATGGCAAAAAAGGAAAAGAAAGCATTTTTGAAAACTTACAAATAAAAGGATTGTAAATTTATATTACACAAAGGGAAATGTAAAATAATGAAAAATAGGAATTGGCATTCTTAAAATCAAACAAGGTTGAATTTAAGACAAAAAGCAAGATAATACATGATAAACATATTTTATATCACAAAGTACATTCTACAATGAATACCTAGAGGTTCTAAACAGATTTGAAGAATATTATATAGTAAAAATGTGTAAAATAATACCAAAAATAATTAAATACAAAGAGAAGTAGAAAGAAAAACATTAAGGGTAGAGGATTTTAATTCTTTTTTTTAATATATATTTTTTTAGTTGAGGATGGACACCATGTCTTTATTTTATTGCTTTGTATGTGGTGCTGAGGATCGAACCCAGGGCCTCACGCATGCGAGGCAAGCGCTCTACTGCTGAGCCACAGCCCCAGCCCGAGGATTTTAATTTTTTTATCTGTGTCTGTGAAAGCTTCAGAAAAGTAAAAATATTGAGCACCAGAATAACATAAATAATAAGATAGATCTTATATGTTCAAATGATAAATCAGAATATACCATCTGTAAGGTATTCATTCAATAGTAATGAAAATGTGACTCTATATTAGATTGAAATGATACTTCATGGGCTGAGGTTGTGACTCAGTGGCAGGGCGCTCGCCTCGCATGTATGAGGCACTGGGTTTGATCCTCAGCACCACATAAAAATAAATAAACAAAATAAAGACACTGTGTCCATGTATAACTAAAAAATATTAAAAAAAAAAAAAAGAAATGATACTTCATTAACCTGAAAAGTGGGGAAATAGTGCAGGTAAAATTCTCTGACAGCATTTCCATAAAACTGGAAATCGAATTTTAAATAATTATGAATCTAAAAACCTTATCATTGAGAGAATTTAAACTCTCCATTAACTCTTTGGTTAAAAAGGAAACTAAGGGGCTGGGGCTGTGGCTCAGTGGTAGAGCACTTGCCTAGCAAGTGTGGGGTACTGGGTTCAATCCTTAGCACCACATAAAAATAAAAATAAATAAAGGTATTGTATGCACCTACAACTAAAAAGAATATTTTAAAAAAAGTCTAAGAAATCTTCAAAGTAAAAGAATGTATATAATATCAGAATCTATGGGATATAGCTAAATCAATGCTCAGAAAGAAATTGAAAGTCCTAAGTATCAAGTAAGAAAGAATAAAAATAAATTGATATCTAGTTCTAGAAGTTTAAAAGAAGAATAAAACTAAGGCAAACAGATGTGAAGAATAATAAAGATTAAAGCTTAGCTTATTACATTAGAAATCAGGAAAATGATAATTGTGAAAAATAAATCAATCCAGGGCTGGGGTTATGGCTCAGTGGTAGCGTGCTCGCCTAGCATGCGTGAGGCACTGGGTTCAATCCTCAGCACCACATAAAAATAAAGATATTCTGTCTACCTACAACTAAAATTAAAATATTAAAAATATAAAATATTTTATGTATAAAATATTAAAAAATAAATCAATCCAAGAATTGGTTCTTTAGGGTAAAAATTATAAAATATATACACATTAGTCAATCTAATCAAGAAAAAGAGCATAAATATACAATTTTTTTCATATATTTAAATTGTGAGTGTTGCAGGTACACATAATGGTGAGATTTATTGTTACATATTCATACATGCACACAACATAACATGCCTGTAATCCTAGCAACTCAGAAGGCTGAGGCAGGAGAATCATAAATTTGAGGCCAACCTCAGCAATTTAGGGAGGCCCTAAGCAACTTAGTGAGACCCTGTCTGAAAACAACAAATAAAAATGGCTGAGGATGTAGCTCAATGTTAAAGTACCTCTGAGTTTAATCCCCAGTATCAAAAAAGAATAAAACAAACACACCAAAAATAACATAACAATATAAAATATATAAAATTTTAAGAAATAAAATGGAAAAAAATGTGAATAGTTGCTGTTCACTTAACTCAATGTATATAAATGCCTAAATGGATTTTCTAAGAAATATAAATTGTCAAAATTGGTCAGACAGAAACAAATATCTAAACAGACCAATTAACATGGAAGAACTAGAAAATGTTATTAATGAGCTAATCCCCAAGTAATAACGCTCCTTTACAGTTTCTTAGGCAGCTTCTGTGAAACATTTTTAAATTTTATTTATTTTTATGTGATTCTGAGAATCGAACCCATTGCCTCACACATGCCAGGTAAGCACTCTACCACTAAGCCACAACCCCAGCCCTTCTGTGAAACTTTTCAGAACAAAGTAAAAAAAATAAAATGCACATATTCTTCTTAGAAAGTTAATAAAACATTGATATTAATACTCAACAAAAAGCTGAGTGTGGTGGTGCACGCCTATAATCCCAGCACTTTGGGAGGCTGAGACAGGAGAATAGCGAGTTCAAAGCCAGCCTCAGCAATGGCGAGGTGCTAAGCAACCCAGTGAGACCCTGTCTCTACATAAAACACAAAAAACAGGGCTGGGGATGTGGCTCAGTGGTTGAGTACCCCTGAGTTCAATCCCTGGTAACCCCCCCAAAAAAAATACTCAACAAAAATGGCAACAAAAGTAAAATCATATCCCAATCTCACCTATGACTATTAATGTCAAAATCCAGAATTTAAAAAAATCATTAAAGTCAGAAAATAAAAGCATTAATTATTACTAGTATAATTTAATAATGTATTGGAAATACTAGCCAACATAATTAAGCAGGAGAAAAAAATTGGACGATTAAAAGCTTGAAAGCAGGAG
The DNA here is from genome assembly GCA_004024805.1 of Geosciurus inauris. Classification (NCBI taxonomy): domain Eukaryota; kingdom Metazoa; phylum Chordata; class Mammalia; order Rodentia; family Sciuridae; genus Geosciurus; species Geosciurus inauris. The sequence goes on along the minus strand of PVHX01000606.1, from coordinate 70,602 downwards.
GTAGAATTATCATTTTTGTGGATGGTATTGTCTACCTGAAAGATCCTATAGAAAACAAAAACCTATCATAAGCAAAAATAAAGCCTATTTAAGCTGACTACAGAGCTAATATTAAGAAATAGTCTATGTAGAACAATAACCAGTTAGAATATGCAGAGGAAAAACCTCATGTACGAAAGACACAAAAACAACAACAAATTGTCCAAGAAGAGATTAAAAGGAACATGTGCAAGGATTATGTAGAAAAAATTTTTAAATGCACATGAAGACTTAAGACATACTGTGTTCTTGGATAGAAATATTCAACCTTGTCAAGATGTTAATTCTCCCTACATTAATCTAAAAATGTAAAATAATGACAATAAAAATACTTTCAGAATTTTTTTAGAATTAGACAAATTGACGACCTGCAAAAATAATTACTCACCAATAAAGAAAGAAAGAAAAAAGGATATAACAGAGTTACTTTAGATTAGGTAAAGGGGAGTGAAGGGAGGGGAGGGGCTTGGGGAGTAGGAAAGATAGTAGAATGAATCAGGCATTTTTACCCTATGTACATATATGACTGCACAACTGGTGTGATTCTACATCATGTATAACCAGGAAAATGAGAAATTATACTCCATTTATGTATGATGTATCATAGTGCTTTCTACTGTCATGTATAACTAATTAAAACTTTTTTTTTTTTTTTTGGTATCAGGGATTGAACTCAGGGATACTTGACCACTGAGCCACATCCCCAACCTTATTTTGTGTTTTATGTAGAGACAGGGTCTCACTGAGTTGCTTAACACCTGCTGTTGCTGAGGCTGGCTTTGAACTTGCCATTCTGTGTCAGCCTCCCAAAGTACTGGGATTACAGGGGTGCAAAATTAAAACTAATTGAAAAAGGATAGAAAAGAGTGTATTAGTTTTCTATTGCTGTGCAAAAAAATCAACACAAATTTAGTGTTTAAAACAATACCTGTTTATTAACTCATAATTCTGTGGATCAGAAGTTGTGGCAGGGCAAGGCAGGGTCCTCAGCTCAGGGTCGGTGAGACTGAAATCCAGGCATTGGGCAGGCTGCCTTCTTCTATCCTGAGAGATGGATTGGGTACAATCAGTCTAGAATTTCATTCAGATTGTTGGCCGAATTTAGTTCCTTGTGGTTCTAGAATTGAAGGCTCATTTCCTTGTTGACTGTCGGAGAGGGTACTAACTCTTAGGGGCTTCCCACATTCCTGGCCACATAGCCTGTCCATCTTCAAAGCCATATTGATTCCCTTTCATGTTTGAATCTATTTCTCCAGGAAGAGACAATTCCATTTCAAGAGCTTGCCTGATTAGATCAGGCCTACCCAGAATAATCTTACTTTCTTAAAACCAGCTGTGCAAATAGCATGACCTAATTATTGGAGTAATTGTCCATAATTCACAGATCCCAGGGATTTTAAAGGATATGCATACGAAGGGGCAGAAATCTTGGAGCATACTGAGGGGCAGAAATCTTGGATAATTTTTTAGAATTCTGCCTACCACCAAAGGCAGAATACTAAAACATATTAAAAAGCTGTGATAGTTAAAACAATGTGATACTATTGAATGAATTTGTCAATATTTTTTAGTCAACAAATAATAGATTTCCTAGGTCAATAAGTCGATCTGGACTGAAAGTCCAGGAATAAATCTAAAAGCATATATATACATAGGACATAAGAAAGATGATTTTCAAATTATTGGTGAATAAGATCAATTATCCTGTAAGTAGAATTGGAATAATTGGTAGCTATCTGGGAAAAGTACAGTAGGATCCCATATTAGTTATAAAAAGTCATATTAGCTGCTATAACAAATGTTATAACATCCTTCAAGTTCTCAATGATTTTAACACATTTTATTCTTAGGTACATCAAGTACAATCGGCTTCTCAGTTGTGCAGTCTTCCATATGGTCACATAAGGACCCAATATCTGTTTGTTCTGGTATGCTCTAGAGCTGTGCCATCCAACATGGTGGCCACTAGCCCCATGTAGCTGGAATATGGCCAGTCCAAAGTGAGATGTACCATAGCATAAATTACACACCAGATTTTGAAGACATTATGAAGAATGTGAAAATATCTCATGAATACATTTGATACCAATTACTCATTGGAATGATATTGTTTTAGGAATAGTGGGCTAAATAGAATACATAATTATGATTCATTTCACATGTTTCTCTTTACTTTTAAAAATGTCTCCTTTTTTTTTTTTAATTACACTCTCATCTCACATTTATGGCTCTCATTTAGTTCTATTGGTCTACTCTGAGCTCTGAGTCTTCTCTTTTGTGAATTGAGACGACAGGAATGAGAAAACCAGAGATTCACATTACTTTCCCTCCATATCCAATGTTGGGCAGAACTGAGTCATAGGGACACACCTAATTATAAGGGAAGCAGGAACGTGTCATCTAGCTATGTCTTGTGCCAGAGAGGAAGCGAAGATGGATTTGGTTCACAAATGATCAGTGTTTTTCACAAATCCCAAATTTACACCTTACACCAGAACAAAATATAAAGGAATGAAAAATTAAAAGGTTAAGAAGGAAGAGAGGGAGGAAGAGTAGGCAGGAAAAAGGGAAGGGGAAAGAGCCAGAAGAAAACATGAGAGTTCTCTTTTAATGTAAAAAAAATTAAAAATAATAATTTTCAGAATTTTTTATGAATTAATTCAGCATTTTTGTATTAAAATGCAAAAATTTCTGATTTTCTTTTTTAAAAAATTTACTTGTTTATTTATGTACTTAGTAGTATTGGGGATTGAAACCAGGAGCTCTCTACCAGTGAACTGTATCCCCAGCCCTTTTTAAATTTTATTTAATTAAAAAAATTTTTAGTTGTAGGTGGACAGAATACCTTTATTATATTTATTTATTTTTATGTGGTGCTGAGGATCGAACCCAGTGTCTCACATGTGCTAGGCAAGCGCTCTACCACTGAGCCACAACCCCAGCCTCTTTATTTTGTTTTTTTAAAAAAAATATTTTAATTTTTCAAATTTGTTCTAATTAGTTGTACATGACGGTAGAATACATTTTGACACATTGTACACAAATGGAGCACAACTTCTTCTTCTTGCTGAACACAGTGTAGAGTCATACTAGTGTAATCATACATGTATATAGGGTAATAATGTCTATCTCATTCCACCGTCCTTCCCATTGCCACACCTTCCCCTCCCTTCACTCCCCTCTGCACAATCCAAAGTTCCTTTATCTCCCCTCCCCCAATTATGGATCAACATCCACTTATCAGAAAAAACATTTGTCCTTTGCTTTTTTGGGTTTGGCTTGTTTCGCTTAGCATGGCATTCTCTAGCTCCATCCATTTACCTGCAAATGCCATAATTTTATTCTTCTTTAAGGCTGAGTAATATTCCATTGTGTATACATGCCACATTTTCTTTATCTGTTCATCTGTTGAAGGGCATCTAGGTTGATTCCATAAGCTATTTAGCTATTGTGAGTTGAGCTGCTATAAACATTGATGTGGCTATGTCACTGTAGTATGCTGATTTTAAGTCCTTTGGGTATTAGCAATTGTGGTGGTTTTTTTTTTTTTTTTTTTTTTTTTGGTGGTGGTGGAGGGGGGATATTGAGGAGTGGGATGGCTGGGTCAAATGGTGGTTCCATTCCAAGTTTTCTGAGGAATCTCCATACTGCTTTCCATAGTGGTTGCATCAATTTGCAGTCCTACCAGCAATGTATTCAGAAATGTTTTTAAGAATTATTTAAAAAATAGCCGGGCCTGGTGGCGCACACCTGTAATCTCAGCACGTAGGGAGGCTGAGACAGGAGAATCACGAGTTCAAAGCCAGCCTCAGCAATGGTGAGGCACTGAGCAACTCAGTGAGACCCTGTCTCTGAATCAAACACAAAAAAAATAGGTCTGGGGATGTGGCTCAGTGGTCAAGTCCCCCTTGAGTTCAACCCCCAGTACCAAAAAAAAAAAAATCTCAGAGTGAAGAAAGCCTAAGTATAACTCAGAATATAGAAGAATAAATTCAACTAATTTTGAAATAGTAAATTCTTCCTGGCAAAACAAAATAAAACATCATAAACAAAGTAAAGACAAGTCAAATTCTGACTGGGAAAAATCTAGCACATTGGTATCTTGCTAAAATGTAAGTTTTCTATAAGTTGTCCAAAAGATCTCTTACCGATTTTAAAAGGGCAAGAAACCCCAAAAGCAATGAGCAAAGAATATGAACAGAGAGTTCACAGGAAAGTAAAAAAAAATGGTTCTTAAAAGCATGAAAATATTCTTGACTTCCCTTATTATTAGAGAAATACAAAACTGTACGTTTAACCTATCCAACTGGTGAAGATTAAGAGATTGATAACACATCCTGTTGGCAAGCATACGCGGTCATGTCAGTGTGGTATAAATTGCTCTAATTCTATGGAGAGCAATTTGGCAGTAAAATTTAGCATTTCATCACCCTTTGACCCAATAAGTCCACTTCTAGCAATTCATCCCTCAGATCTACTTGTACTTCATGAAAAGACAATGCACACTAGCTCAACAGTCACGGAGAAAGATCAGAAATGCCTCAGTCTCCTCAATGTGGAAGCAGTTAAGTGAAAGGAAACACTGTGGATTCATAAAAAGAATGAGGCATAATGCATATTGTCACTAGTATCCCATTGTATTCTCTTAGCCACAGAGGCAACATGGGAAGAATATAGAAGGAAAGAGAACAGAGATTGACTTTGGGGGGCGGGTGAGAATTTAGAAGGTAATTGGGCAACTGGAGGAAAGGAATGAGAGACATTCCCTTTTATAATATACCCACTTTTTCAATTTCGTGCTGTTTGAATTTTGTCCACTGTGCTTGGATTGCCCATTCCAAAAAAATATCTGTTTTCAAGTTTTTAGAGCAATTGTGTGTGTGTGTTGTTGCTGTTGTTGTTTGGTGGTGGGGGTGAGGATATTGGGGATTGAACCCAGGGGCACTTAAACACTGAGCCACATCCCCAGCCCTTTTTTGTATTTTATTTAGAGACAGGGTTTCGTTGAATTGCTTTGGTCCTCATTCAGTTGCTGAGGCTGGCTTTGAACTCGTGATCCTTCTGCCTCAGCTTCCTGAACCACTGGAATTACAAGTGTGCACCACTGTACCTGACTTTTGTGTTATTTTTGCAAATATCAAAATGGGAAAGTGATTCATTGGAAACATGTTTGAGAGGGTAAAGGGGGAAACCAGAGACAGGAGGTAGAGCCCTCATACTGAAGGTCTGACTTCTGAGAAGTGAGAGGAAGGAAGGATGGATGTTTTGATAAGGCCTATGGGAGTCCTCGAGCCCAAATCGCCAAAGATCCCACCTGTCCCAGGAATAGGTTCGCTTTAATATTCCTGCCACTCTTAGTGGTTGGCCAGAAGCAGCTCTGGGGGGAAACATAGTCTCAGAACTAATAATGGATTCAGAGGTCAGGGACTCTTGATCCGTGCACTCTGGGTACCATATCTCAAGGCTACCACACCCCCAAAATCTGTTCTGATCACCCCTTCACTGAAGTTTGCAAATGCTACTCCTAAGTGATGATTGACCTTGATTTTGTAGTTATAGTGACTTGAACTTCTGTGGTTTTGGAAACTATATTTATTCATTCATTCATTCATTCAACCAACCAGTATTTATCAAATACTATATGCTATGCACTGAGCTATATGCTCAGACACAAAACAGACACGGGTCCCAGATTCATGGGCCTGATGATTTTCTGAGCAGACAGGCATACATCAAATGCCCAGACAGTATATAATTTCACACTTTTAAATACTATGAGATAAAGTATAGAATGTCATGATGCATCTAACACTAGTCTGGAAGATGGGGGAAGTCTCCGCCATAGAGGTGAAATACTAGAAATAAGTGGTCATTGAGGAAACAGAATAGAAGAGTCTACCAAACAAAATTAAAATCACCCATAATCCTAGAACCCAGGGATAACCTTACCTAGCAATTTTGTCTTTTTTAAATGCAATTATCTATTATAGCACTGTCCAATAGAAATGGAATGTGAGCCACATGTGTAATTTTGTTTTTTTAAGGCTCTTAAGACATTTTATGCAATTGCTCTCTTAAGTACTCGACTTAACTTGCATTGCCAGCTGTCCTGGGAGTATATGCCTCACTGTGACTTTGGCAAGGATGACCAATGTAATTTCTTCTAAATTTGTTAATTTAATTTGCCAAATTTGGCATTTCCTTATTTTCACAAACAAGTCTTTGAATTCTAGAGAGCCTGAACATTCTTTGATCCTCTCTTTATAGCAAATTCATTTCTAGTTTTAAATTATTAATTTACTTCTCTTAGAAGTGAATAAATGGTGCCTCTTACATAGAATGGGATAGGATTAGGCCTGATATTTGTATCTCTCTGTCTAAGCTAACCTAGTTTGACTTCCAGTCCCATCAATAATTGTTGAACCTTACTGATTGGAAACTGTTGTGCTGGGTATTAGAGAGAGCACAAGGAGACCTGGTGGACCCTCATAGGAAGCTTGAAGATCTAGAGGTGGCAGGGTAGGATGGGGGTAGCTCATTGGTAGAGCTCATGCTTAGCATGCATGAAGTCCTTGGTTTGTTCCCAAGCATTCTTGTCCATCAAAAAAGGATCAGGAGGAGAAAGGCATGCTGAAACAGGAGCTGCCAAGAGCCCAGGAGAGCAGAAACTTACTCTGGTGGAGCCAGGTTTCATGGCGGAGGTGAGAGTGGAATCAGACCTTGGGAATAAGAAGGATCCGGACAAGAGGAGCACCCGGTGTTGGGTGGGGAGGAAACCATGGCCGTGTGGAAACACACCTGGTTTTCCAAGAACTGGGACAATAAGTCTGGTGAAACATCAGTGGTGGGAAATAAAGCAGGAAGGTCTGCTGAGCTTGTGTTTTGGCAGAGTTTAAGCATCACGCTAAGGCTTTATTTTTTTACATTTGGAGGACTGGTTGGTGCTTTTAAGCAGTCCTTTTTACAATGAGAGAAAAGAAAATATGAACTTCCAGAAGTTTTCAAGGGAAAGGGGCCCAAGGAGAGGAAAGATAGTCTGTTCTGGGGCCTTCTGCATTCCTTCCCCATGTTTGCAAACACTCAAGGTCGGTGAAAGATGCAATCTAGTTGACTGGGACCTAATTTAGATAGAAGAAATTAATGGAAATCCTGGTTCTTTGTTTCTTAACAATCCTCCCATCCACAGCAGCTTTGCCATATAGGTTTCAAGTAATGACTTCCTTTGACATAAATTAACATGGCCACTGAGACATAGGACCTTCCTGATCTCATACATAACCCCATCTCTCCATCTCACAAATAACTAGGGCCCAAAGTGAGGTGACCTCAGCTTCCCTGTGGCTGTGTGTCCAGAAGCTGCATTCCTGAACAGCCGGTCCATCCCACAGGTTTCTGGCCACCAGGTGAGGCAGAACACCCAGGTAGAAGGCAGAACACCCCTGAGGAAAAGGTCAGCTTTGGTCCTTCAGAAACACACCCGAGTGTCCAGATGCAATCAGTGACTGAACAACTAAGATAGGAAGATGGTGCCAAAGAATGCCTTCCTGTGTCAGAGGCTCCTTCCAGGTTTCTGCCAGGTCTCTTCCCTCCTCCCTCCTCCCCACTTATACTCTACATATTCCTGGCTTTAGTTTTTCAGAGGAACATGAGTTTGGAGCAGGCCAATTGCACCACCCTCTGATTCAGGAACACTTGAGACATACTGTATTTGCTTTGTCCTACCTAGTTTGGGGAAAGAAGAGGGAACAGACATCTCATAAGGGACCTATTTTAGGAAGGAGATGTACCTCTAAGTAAACAAGGAAACCCTTTCCATATCCTTTTCAGAACCTCAGTATTGATAAGATGTAAAAGGCATTCTACTTGCTAATTCAAGTGGAATACACAAAATCCACCCAGCACTAGATTCAACCTTTTGTTGTTGAGGTGGATTTTTACAAATGTTAATGAACCACTCCATTTGGCTTCTTAGACAAGCACAATCCTCAGGCATTTTGACACTTGCTAATGATTTAATTTCCCTTGGGCTCCATAAACATTGGGTCCCAGACCTGCAGTGCTGGCTGATTAGAAACCCATTGGGCAGATTTGTCCCAATGATGGGCCTGGGGCTGGGTTAGTGCTTCACCTGGCTTCCCTCCTGAGTGCCAGGTAGAAGGAAGGTGAGAAGGTGGCACCCCTTTTCTTGACCTCTTGGTTTCCCTTTCACATCCCCCTCCCATCTAGAATTCTCTGAAGTAGAGGGACTGGAGGGCAGGAGAATACACACACACACACTCCACCTCTTCCTTTGTTCTGAATCTCGCTGAATAGGCACTGTGAGGGGCTAGGTGAGGGATCCGGCAGGCTTAGGGATGAATACCCCATGACACTCCATTACCAAAGAGTCATCCCAAATTCTGTGTGACGTATTGGCAGGGAGGGGAGGCAGACAGAACAGAGAGGATAAAGATTTATATCAACATGATTGCTTTTTATAAACCCAACAGTTTGAAGAGGCTTTATTTTTGTTTACAGTGAAAGACATCTTTGCTGGTCACAGAGCAGTTTAGAAGGAGGGGTTCGGTGGGTGGCTCTACCCAGCTGTCCTGACTCTGGCTGGTGCAGGGTAAAGTTTCTTTTGTCTTTTGCTGTACTCAGTCACTGGGTCTGTGCTCTCTTTGAGGGGAGAAGGGGAAAGCTGAGGGGAGAGAATATTAAATGTTAGGAAACCCAAAGAAAGGAAAGAGCAAAAGACACCTGTGCCACAGGCTGCCCTACGGAGGTTCACGGTCCAGGAATGATGAAGGGAGACTGCCACCTATGGGCCAGGTTCCAGGGAAGCCCCATGTGGGGTTCCATCAGACAGACGTGGTCTCTGTGTAGGAAGGAGTCTTCAAGGGGCTGGAGAGTCTTCAAGGGGCTCAGTGGTAGAGTGCTCGCCTGGCATGTATGAGGCCCTGGGTTTGATCCTCAGCACTACATATAAATAAATAAATGAAATAAAAGATCCATTGACAACTAAAATATATTAAAAAAAAAAAAAAAGAAAGGAGTCTTTAAGTTCATCTCCACTCCCTCTGCTCACAGACAGAGAAGCTCTTAACTCATTCAGGACAAATGAGCAATTTCCCAATGTAATGAACTGGGTCCCCCTTCCCCAAGTTTTGCATACAAAGAAAATAATATAACAGACACCTCACCTCTGGACCCACCAACAAATCAAACAAATCACTTGGCTTTGAGGTGCTACCGCAGACCGTACCCCTGTGCAAACCCCTATGCTCTTATGGCTGCTTAATAAAAATGAATCAGCATCATGAATGAGAGACAAACCTCATCTTGCTGTTCCATCCCAGTCGAAACACAACAGGAGAAATAACAACTGGACAAATATCAAACCCATGACAGTGGATTCCTATGAGAGAAGGATGGGAAATGAGAGTGGAATCAGGCAGAGTGGGAAATTGATAAAAGTAGAGTGGGGCCTCCTATACCGTAAGGGTAATGGGATAAGAATGGAAAAGTATAATGAAATCAACTCTGCTCCCAAAGTGAAAAAGAAAATTCACAGGGGTTTGAGCTTTGTGGGTGGAAGGAGGGCTAATGTGTTATAGTGGTTCCAATGATGTCATGCAGTTGTCCTTTGATATTTGAGATCAATGTGTTCGTGGATAGCAAATTCTATTATTCCCATTGTCTTCCATTATAAAATCAGATCTGCCACACAATACTTACACAGTATTGGGTTCTGAGTGATTCAGCAGTCCCAATGCCACTGCGGAGGAGGGAGTGGTGTAGGTATTTGTGTGTTTTGTGTATGAGTGTGTGCAGTGTGTGTACATGTGTTTGTATATAGGTGTGTGTGCATGTGCACATTTAATGGAGGAATTTAGGAGTGATTATGGTTCTATCCCTTCACGCCAAAGGGGATTTAGAGACCCTCTGCCCAGCACTGCAGCACACAAAGAAAAGCTTAATGCTGCCCAAAGACTTAAGCCCAGGAACAGGCCCACGCACTGATCAGAGATGCACAACTGGGTTCTAGAGACTTCTACAGATATCAACAGGCAAAACTTGGGGGGCCAGTCCTGCACTTCTGCTTAATACCAAAAGAAACTGGAGAAAGAATCCATTGGAAGAAAGGAGGGAACTTCCAGTGCAAGCCAGGCTGGGTGAGGGAGAATAACCCAGGGCTTGCAGAAGGCAGAGCCTGAGTCAGAGCTATTCTTGTAGCCCCACCAGCTGAGAGTTGTCATGAGTTCCTCAGTGGAGAGGAACTAGCGATGGATACCAGAACCCACCAAAAGTCCTTCAGGTCCTTTTTGTACATGAGCCCATAAATAGTGGTCCATTCTCATTTGTGGTTTAGTGGTTCTCAAGAAAAGCATCTTTTTAACTTTAATGGAGTGCAAGTCCAAGGGCCTCTGGATGTAGTATTAGGACACCTGGATTAAGAGGCCCTGTCTCCCCTTCATAGGTGTGAGTCATAACCAGGAAGATTTTGGCATCTCTACTGTATTAGTAAACAATAAGTACTGTTGTTTCACACATTTAGATTTTATGTAAGTTATATCATATATAAATATTTATTTTGCATCATTTTATCATTATGTATTTTATATTTATCCATGTAGATGATGCAGACCTGGCTTACTCCTTGGAATGACCGTGCAGAGTTGAGCTATGTGAATGATCCACATTTTCTCTGCCCAGTCGACCACTGCATGGGCGGGGGGATGTAGTGCAGTAGTATAGCTGCTTACCTAATGTGCATGAGGCCCAGGGTTCAATCCCCAAAACACCCAGAAAACAAAATATATACACTTCACCACTGCAGGTCAGGTAGCTTGTTCCTACCTGAAACAATCTTTTGTTTGGACCTCCCTGGGCCTGTGTGTCACTTGGGGACTTCTAGATACACAGGGGCTGCCAGGTGCCTATTAGTCATAGGCTATGCATTAAGCTAACCAGGCATTGCCAAATTGTTCTGTCTGGTGTTTGTGTCATCTTATACTCCCATTCACAATGGAGGAAAGTTTTCATTTCTCTGTTTTCACCAACTTTTGATATTGTCATTTTTTTTCAAATTCCCACTCTAATGGGCATGAAATATCATGTTTTAATAAATATCTCCTTGACTATTAAAGAGGTCAAACACATTTTCATGTATCTACAGATCTTTAAATATTTTCTTCTGCTCATTGCTTGATCATATCCTTTGCCCCCAGGCACTCCTCTCCCTTTTTTTTTGGTTGGAAATGTGGGATGCAGCTATTTTCTTCAAGCCCATGTTTATCTTTCTGTTTTGATTTTAGTGTCATTTATCATTAATAATTTTTTTCTAAATTATTTATTACTTTTCCATGATGATTTTTGCTTTTGTCTTATTGAAGAAATCCTGCCCTTCTTGGAGGTCATATAAATATTTTCCTATAGTTCTATCTAAATGTTTACAACTTTCCTTTAACACATCTGAAATTAATTTTGTTCACACAGTGAGTGACATATGAATCTAATTTTCCCTTTGAAAATATTATTAGCTGGAAGTCCTAGGGCCATTTTTTATTTATTATCCCTTCTGGTACATAATGGCATCCGCATCATGTTCCAAGTTCCGTTTTCTGTGTCAATGTTTATAAGTTTTTCAGAAAATCTGTCCCATTGATCTACTTATCTACATGCTGACATCGGAGTATCTTAATTACTGTAATTTTGCCATAGTCTTGATATCTGTTAGGGTGGAGACCTTTCTTTTTGCACTATTTCAAAATTATTTAGACTACTCTTAGGCTCCTTGTTCTTCTAAATGGATTTTCTTTTTTTTTAATTTTTAATTTTTTTTTAGTTGTAGATGAACACAATACCTTTATTTATTTTTATGTGGTGCTGAGGATCAAACCCAGTGGTTCATGTATGCTAGGCAAGCACTCTACCACTGAGCCACAACCCCAGCCTAAATGGATTTTCTGATCTGCTTATCAAGGTCAGTGAGAAAATTCCCTGGGGAATAGATTTTATTAAATGTAAAGTATAAATTTAGAAAAACCGGGACTGTTACATGACTGTCTTCCCCTACATGAACAGGGTGTTTCTCTCTGTTTTTGTTGGTTTTCTTTATATCTTTCAATGAAGTTTTAGAGCTTTCTCTATAAAAGTCTTTCACATCTTCTGTTAGATTTATTTCTAGGTACCTTAGAGTTTTAAAAGAATAGTGTTGTAAATGGCATAGCTTTTTATTTCATCCTCACTCCTAAAGGATAGTTTAACTCTTCGAGACCTCTAACAGTTGTTTCCCTCCAACCTTCCGAGTATAGTTTCCCTTAAAGAACTAGGAATAAAAGAAAAATGCCTTAATCTAAAAAAGGGCATTTACCAACACTCTCAGCAAACATGATTGTTAGTGGTGAAAGGCTAAAAGCATCTTATCTAAAACCAAGAACAAGCCGGGTGCAGTGGTGCACACGTGTAATCCCAGCACTTTGGGAGGCTGAGATAGGAGAACTGCGAGTTCAAAGAAGCAACTCAGTGAGACTTTGTCTCTAACTAAAACACAAAATAGGGCTGGGGATGTGGCTCAGTGGTCGAGTGCCCCTGAGTTCAGTCCCCAGAACCAAAAAAAAAAAAAAAAAAGAGGAACAAAACAAAGAAAATATATTCAAATGCAATTTTGTCCTAATTACCAGAACAAGCATAAAATGTAAATTAAAAAATAACATATAGCTGAATTTATTTAAATTAAATCAATCTTTTAATTGATTTAAATCTGAGTCTCAGCCTTTAGCTTAGTCCATTCACATTATTGCTATTACACATTGTGATGGATTTATTATTTAATCTTATTTTGTGCATTCTGTTCATTTTTTCCCCTTTTCTGTCATCTATTCAACTGATCAATGTTGTCTGTCAAGTGATTATATGTCTATAATTTCATACTTATTTTAAAATTTAACAAGCATCCTATTCAGTGATCTTGCAGGTTAAACAATATCCTTTGCTTTCCTTTCAAACAAAATAAGGACCTTAGGATGTTTTATATCTCATCATCCTTCTCTTCTTTCACATGCTATTGTTTCTAGCATGTCAGTTCCACTTCTAACATCCTTTATTAGTGTTTTTGTCACTAGTGTTTCATTTGGTCAGTGCTTTGGATGTGTTTATATACCTGTCAACATTTTCATTCTCCATTGCCTCTTTTAAAAATGCTTTTATTGAGCTGAGTGTGGGGGGTGGTGCACACCTGTAATCCCAGTGCCTGGGGAGGGGTGGCTAAAGCAGGAAGGTTGCAAGTTCAAAGCCAGCCTCAGCAACTTAGCAAGAAAATAAAAAAATACAAAGGGCTGGGATGTGGCTCAGTGATTAAGCACTGCTGCGTTCCATCCCCAGCACCAATAAACAAAGAAGCAAACAAACAAATAAAAGTGAGATATAATTCATTCACAATCTGCCAATTTAAATGTACAATATAATGGTTTTCTGTATATTCACAGTTGTGCCCCCATCCACATAATCAACTTTAGAACATTTTCATGAGCCCCAAAAGAAACATCATACTTACACTCACCCCACTCCCATTCCCCCAACCCTCCTTGCCCTAGGCAACCACTAATTTGCTTTGTCTTCATAGATTTACCTATTCTAGATATTCCAGAAAAATGTAATCATACTACATTCAGTCTTTTGTGACTAGCTTCTTTCATGTAGCATAATGTCTTCAAAGTTTGTCCATGTTATAGCAGGTATCAGTGCTCAGTCCCTTTTATAGCTGAGTAATATTCCACTGCATGGATAGACCACATTTTATTTATCCATTCATCAGATGATGGACATTTGGATTGTTGCCACTTTTTAACTACTGTGAATAATGCCTCTATGAACATTCATATCACTGTTTTTATGTGGATATGGATATCTCACTTTTGGGGGGGTATATATCTAGAAGTGGAATTACTAGTTTAATGGTGACTCTCAATTTAGCCTTTTAAAAAACTATCAGATTGTTTTTGAAGTGACTGAACCATTTTACAATTCCACCAGCAATGTATTCGTGTTCTAGTTCCCTCACGCTCTTGCCAACAAGGCTAGGTGTTTTTTTTTTTTTTAATATTTTTTTAGTTGTAGATGAACACAATACCTTTATTTATTTATTTTATGTGGTGCTGAGGATCAAACCCAGTGCCTCACACGTGCAAGGCAAGCGCTCTACCACTGAGCCACCACCCCAGCCCAAGGCTAGGTGTTTTTGATTACAGTCTTTATAAACTGTGTGAAGTACTACCTCTTTGTGGTTTTGGTTTCCATTTCCCTAATGACTAAAGATACAGAGCATCTTTTCATATGTCTATTGAGCATTTGTATATCATCTCTGGAGAATGAGTTCCTTGGAACACTTTTAAATTGGGTTATTTGTATTTTTATTATTGAGTTGTAAGGGTTCTTTATATATTGTGAATACAAGTCCCTTATTTGACATGTGATCACATACAAATATTTTTTCCCATTATTTAAATTGTCTTTTCACTTTTGTAACAATTTTCTTTGAAGCACATTTTTAATTTATTCCATCTTATGTATTTTTCTTTAGTTACTTATGCTTTTAATATCATAGCTAAGACCTACCTAACCTGAAGTAATCATGATATATCTCTATGTTTTTTTGTAAGTATATTTTAAGTTCTTGCATTTGAGTCTATGATCTATTTTTAATTAACTTTTGCATCTGGAGTGAAGAAGGGACCCAAATTCATTCTTTTGTATATGGCTATCCAGTTATCCCAATGCTATTTGTTGAAAAAGATTTTTTTCCCTATTTGATGTCTTGTACCATTGTCAAAATGCAATTGACAGTAAACGCAGGGTAAATAAAATAAAATGTATTGAATAAAAATTAGCTTTTTAAAATAAATTATTTTACTTAAATAAAATTAAGAAGAATAACAAAAATAAAATACTTTTATGGGTTTTCATATAAGGCATTTAAAAAAAAATACTTTGGACTCTATTCCATTAATCTGTATGTCCATTCTTAAGATGGTACCACACTGTCTTCATTACTATAACTTTGTAATAAGCTTTGAAATATGGAAGTATGAATCCTCCAATTTAGTTCTTTTTCAAAATATTTTTATGGCTATTGTGCATCCCTTACATTTATATTTTTTTGGGATACTGGGGATTAAACTCAGGGGCACTCGACCACTGAGCTACGTCCCTATCCTTATTTTATATCTTATTTAGAGATAGGATCTCACTGAGTTACTTAGCACCTCACCATGGCTGAGGCTGCCTTTGAACTCGTGATCCTCCTGTCTCAGCCTCCCAAGCCACTGGGATTACAGATGTGCATCATCATGCTTGGCCTACATTTACATTTGAATTTCAGTATCACCCTCTAAATATCAGCTGGGATTTTGATGGGGATTTAATCTGTAGGTGAATGTGAGAGTATTGCTATTTAACAATATTAAGTCTTTTAATCCATGAATATGAAATGTCTTTCCATTTACTTAGGAATTCTTTTATTTCTTTAACAATGTCTTATGGTTTTCTGAGTATGAATTTTGTACTTCTTTCATTAAATTCATTCCTAAGTAGTTTTCCTTTATTCTAGTGATAATATAAGCTGGGCATAGTGGCACACACCTGTAATCTCAGTGGCTTGGTAGGCTGAGGCAGGAGGATCTCGAGTTCAAAGCTAGCCTCAGCATCTTAGTGAGGCGCTAAGCAACTCAGTGAGAACTTGTCTCTAAATAAAGTTAAAAAAAAGGACTGGGGATGTGGCTCAGTGGTTAAGTGTCCCTGAGTTCAATCTCGAGTAAACTGCCCCGCCCAAACAAAATAAAACAAAAAAACTTATTCTAGTAATAGTGATAATATAATAGTTTTAATTTGTTTGTTTCTTTCTTTTTTTATGTACCAGGGATTGAACTCAGGAGCACTCAACCACATTGAAGGAGCCACATCCCCAGCCCTATTTTGTATTTTTATTTAGACACAGAGTCTCACTGAGTTGCTTAGCACCTGGCCATTGCTGAGGCTGGCTTTAAACTTGCAATTCTCCTGACTCAGCCTCCCAAGCCACTGGGATTGCAGGCCTGCACCTCCATGCCATTTTCAGGTTGTTCGTGGCTAATTTAAGGCTTCTTGACTTCTTCATTTTTTCTACTTCCTGAAGTCACTTTTTCAAAAAAGTATCTGTGAATGGAAAAGTATCTTAGTTCCTGTCTGAAATGTCTTTATTTCAATCTCACACTTGAATGAAGCTTAGTTAGGCACAGAATTCTAGGTCAGTAGTTCCAAATATATTTTTCTATTATGTTTTGGCTTTAATTCTTGCTTCTGAGATGTCAACTCTCAGAGTAATTATTCTTTTGTAGACAATGTTGTTCTAAGGTTTATTTTTAGGTTTTATATTTTCACTGTTTCTAAATGGGGACTATTTTGTTTACTATTCAATGTTTGTTATGCTTCTTCAATCTGAGGATTTGTTTCGATTCTAGCTATTAACTTGTTGAATATTCCATTCTCTCTAGAACTCCTGTAAATATTATACTTTTTCATTTTATTCTCCTAATATTATTTTTTCTATTAAAAATTTCATTCTGAACTGTATTTTGGATCATTTTCAGTAACATATTATAGTTCTTTTTAGGACTTTTAAGTTTAATACAAAGTAAGGAGGCAACTGTCCTAGAAAAAAATGTTAAATTTTAAAAGGAAGATTGGTATTTCAACCAAGGGGGGAATGTCATTTCTATAACAAAGACACTATATTCCCCCAAATCATGTCTTTAAAAAACAAAGGCCCTAAGGTGGCTGTGATTTTTTAACACTAGTATTTGCTAAATCATTAGTTTTATCCTAAAGGAATATTTCTAAATGTGGTGGTGAGAAAAGACAATGTGTTTCATGATTATAATTTGCTATTCCACTTTTACATGTTTAACCTCACATATCAGTAGAACAAAAAAAAAAAGCATGGGTTTGGGGATCAACCAAACTTGGGTTCCTATGCTTGCTTTTCTGTTACTCAATTATGGGACTTGGGCAACTTATTTTAACCTCGCTGAGTTTTTCTAGTCTTAATTTCATCATGTATAAAATAAACCCATCAGTGTTGTGATGAAGCAGCAAAGATGGTGTATATAAAGTGAATTGTGCAAAGCCCGGACAATAGCCATTTCTTCCCAAAGCGTTGACATTATTTCTGGTATAAGAATCTTCATCACAACTGGTGATGTCACATGGTTTTCTCTGTTTAGCATTTGAGATCTTCTCACTAGTTATGTCCCATAATAACCTTTTTGCTGTGATTCGACCTCCCTAGGATGCACAGATTAATAATTAATGTAGGTAAGTGATGGGATAATGGTTTGTGGAAATGTCTGTGGTAAGAGAGATTTCATGCACTTTTCTTCTGCAGCGGTCCCCTTGGACAGCTTGTGGGTGTGTATGTGTGCATGTGGTGCTGGGGATTGAACCCAGGGTCTCATGCATGCCCAGCAAGGGCTCTACCACTGAGCCACATCTTCCCCCACCCCCGTCCCAGACAGCTACTGACAGACCAAAAGGAAAGAAAGAAAAGAAACATTCTGGGGGCCCTTTTTTGCAGCAGATGATGTAATGCATCTGGGAGACACACCCTATAAGAAGGACCTTTAGGACTCTTAAAAGAATAAACGTTTAGAAAATTGATTCAATCAAAATGGAACTGTTATAAACACACGTTCCCTGTAATTTTTCAAGCTAATATATTTAATTCTGTCTGGCAGCATTCTCTAAATTGAATTCACATTAGATAGATGAGCGCATTGGAAGAGCATAATACACTGATGCAGGAATTATTCTGTCTATGGCGAGGGCAGTCAATGTCTCCAAAAGGTGAGGCTACCTCCTGCTTGGGGTATAATGGCAAATATTGGTTGTCCTCACAAATTCCTTATGATATTTATGACAGGAAATGGGATTTTCCTGGAAACACAATTTTGTGACTACCATTCCTATACCTGCAGTACATTCAGGGCTTTTCCTTGGAGGGTCATCTTGATTGTACAGCCACCAGAACATAGACTAAATCCCATCTTTATTAAATAACACCACTTAGCCTATTCCCTGTAATGTAATACTGCATATGCTGTATTAACCAGGACACAGAGAATGCTTGAGCCGTGGGCAGAATGGTGATCCCATGGTTAATTTAAGGAAGGGGAAACCTTAAAGAATTTAGTGATATCAGTAATCCTAATAGTTAATACTTAGCATATAGTATCTGTGTGCCCGATATTATGCTAAGCATATACCCCCAGACACAAATACTTATACGTATTTATTTTTGTTAAATTTAGTCCTTACAATAACCTTGTATGGGAGGTACTGTTGTTAGCTTCATTTTCTAAATGAAGAAAATGAAGCATAAGGAGTTAAGTTCCTGTCTCAAGGTTGCATACTATGCATGAGGGCAGCTGGATCCCTGCCTTGGCAGGCCAGCACCAATAAGAAAGTGCTCCTACTTTCACCAGGTGAGCATGCAGAGTCCAAGGAGTTCCAGAGAACTGCCTTCTTGTGTTCAGTGATTTGCAGAGTGAACTTGATGCATGGAAACCATGCTTTTACCACCAGTCTAGTGTGTAACTCTTCTAGATATATTGTCCAAAGGGCTAAAATTCAGAAAATTTAGCTCTGTCTTAGTTTAAATTGAATATACATAACTCCACTGATACTTAGGCAATAGGTCCTCCCATTTGTCCTTCCCTCCTTTCTTTCTCCTTCTTCACATTTGCTGAATGCTTTAAGGATAAAAGGAAGAGGAGGAGCAGAAAGAAGAATGCATTGTTCAGGTTTCTGATACTATAACAAAATACCTGAGATAATCAACTTATATAGAGACAAGATTAATTTGCATTCACAGTTTTGGAGGTTTCAATCCATGACTGATTGGCCCCATTGCTTTGAGCCTGTTGCAAGGCAGCACATCATGGTGAAGGGTGCATGGGAGTATAAAAATTACTCACCTCATGGCTGGAATGCAAAGGAGAGAGATGAAGAGACTGGAGTCCCATAATCTCCTTTGAGGGCACAGCCCTAATGACCTAGTAGGCCCCACTTCTTAAAGCTTTGACTACCTCCCAACAGAACCATCCTGGGGATAAAGTCTTTAACACATGGGTTTTAGGGAGACATTCAAGATCCAAACTATAGCAAGAAGAAAAGATTCTCTCTGCTTGCACATCTTACATTCTAGGTTATGAAATACACTCCGTAAATGTGAAACAACTAGAGAAAGACATGACAGTGTTCAGTCACAACTTGGTCAGAACTTTAATATCTTCAGACTCTTCCTCACATATTTGGCCTCTAGCTTCCCCTCTCTCTGGTAGCGTCAATTCTCCATGTCCCTGCTCTGTGATCTTGCCAGCCCATTACCTGGACTCCTTCATGATCTTCCTTACTTTGCAGATAGTAACTCATAGGGCCTAGAGCAGGAGCCAGTTCCTCTGACCAAGTCAATACAGTGAGTTTCAAACTACCCTGAGGTGAAACGCAATTCCTCCACCTCAGCTGACAGAAGATATAACCAGAACATTAGATCACCTTTATTTAGCACAGAAAGTAATTCTTACTTAAGGAACTAAAAACAGTGGACTAAAAGCAAGCATTTCAGAAAGGCCTCTTTACTTTTTGATATGGTGATTATAAAACAAAGAGATTTTCTAGTCTCATCCTCTGTAGTAAGTGGAGTTGCTTTTAGCTCTTAGAAAGCAGAGCTCTCTCATCTGATCATCTCCCTTCTTCCTCATCCACTACTTCTCCCAGGTGATTCACTGTCATATAGGATACTCACCTTTAAGATCAGAACAGCTGGTCTTCCCAAAGTGACCGCCTCCTACATAGTTCTACTAGTTTTGACTAGTTCGTAGGTCAAAAGAGGTTTCTACATTAAATATTTGATTCTATAGAACTTCTAAAGAATCTAGTTCAAACAGGCATTTTTTCCTTAAAATTATTTTTGTAGCTGGGGAATGGTGGTGCATGCCTGTAATCCCAGCAACTTGGGAGGCTGAAACATGAGGATAGCAAGTTTGAGGCCAGCCTCAGCAACTTAGCAAGGCCCTGAGCAACTTATTGAGATCCTATCTCAAAATAAAAAATAAAAAGGGCTGGGGATGTAGCTCTGGGTTCAATCCCTGGTACCAAAAAAAATATCGTTTTTGTAATATACGCACAAAAATTGAGTAAAAAGGAATGTAACATTCATTTGTCAAAACTCATCAAATGGTATATCTCAATAAACTGGGAAAAACAAACCCTAGTTATGACATTAGAATCAAGTTTCTCTCCTATCCTGTCTCCTAGCTACCCCAACCCTCCCTTGAGACTACCACTGTAACTATTTTTAGGAGGAGTAGAAGATGGAGTCGGGTATGGCCCTCTAGACATATTCCCTTCATACATGCATTTATAATCTTTTTTTTTAAAGACACACAGTAGCATTTTGTATACTGTTTTTTTCCTTCCTTTTGCCTCTAAACAGTGCATTGTGGGGCTGGGGCTCTCTCACCAGTAGAGTGCTTTCCTGGTATGCACAAAGCCCTGGGTTCAAGCCCTAGTACCCAAAACAAAACAAAATAAAACAAAACATTGTGGAGATATCAACACTGTCAGTGCCACCTCATTCTTTGGGTGGATACTATGGTTTCCTCTGAAAGGATGCAGCATGATGTTCTCGCCAGCTCTTTTCAAAGAACTTTTCAGTCGTCTGCTATTTTTTGTTGTTAATAAACAAGGCTTTGACATAAGCTTAGCTATGGAATCAATTCCTGTAAGTGGAATTATCGGATAAAATGGTATGTACCCCTTTAAAACTGTGAAATAGTTAAAATATATAAAAAGTTTTAAAAATAATGTAACTAATACTATGATATACCCAGCATTATTACATCTCAACAAAGAAAAATCACATTTCATTTAGAAAGCATGGAAGCGTCAAGGTGCTAACGCATGGTTTATGTATTAACTGAGCAAAGAAGCTATGTGATTTTTTATTTAAGATCTGGAAGCCTGAGCCCAGCGTGGTGGCGCATGCCTGCAATCCCAGCACTTTGGGAGGCTGAGACAGAATCGTGAGTTCAAAGCCAGCCTCAGCAACTGCGAGGTGCTAAGCAACTCAGTGAGACCCTGTCTCTAAATAAAACACACCCAGAAAAATTAGGGCTGGGGATGTGGCTCAGTGGTTGAGTACCCCTGAGTTCAATCCCTGGTACCAAAAAAAAAAAAAGATCTGAAAGCCTGCATTCAGATATTGCTAGGATTATATATCCCATCCTATATTCCACCCAGTGGCCTCAGTTATGTCCAAAGTGAACTGGTTTTTGTTTTTCCTCACCCACCACTGGTGTGTTTCTGAATATAGCTCTTTGGTGTGCTTGACTCTAATCAATGAAAGTAGCAAGGCCTGGTCTGGCAGTGCTGTGGGGTCTGGAAAAGGCCTGAATTATCTGCAAGGTGACTGCTAGGACCAGGTAGAGTCTACCCAAGGGATCCAGTCATACAAGTAAGTGACTTTACAGGGATTGGTTTGAGTTCTTATAAAAACGAAAGAGCTTTCAAATTTATTCTTATCTTTTAAATCATCTGTGGCTTAATTTCTTTGTAAAGGCATATGTATATATATATAATTTCCATTCAGTCTTCTCTTACGCCTCAGACCTTCTGCAAGGATCCTGACACTGCTTTTCTGAATTGGAAGCCAGGGGTTCTCTGTGCTCCTCTCTCGCTCCCATCCTGTGAACTGTCTTTGCAAGTTGCAGATATCATTAAGGTTTTCCAGTTTTCCTTTGAACTGTGATTGCAGTATTTAACACAGCCTTGTACTTTAAGCCTATTTGTGTACGTGGCTCTCTGGTGCTTTTAAATTTACCTAGTTAAAATTCTAGAATGATGTTTCTGGCGATTTACATTAGTCCCACTCTTTCTTTCCTCAGTTTTCTCTCATAGCCTTTTTCTTGCCAAAAGTTCCTAGTGAAGACAATGGCATCTCAGCAGACAGATGAACTCATAATTCATTACTTTAAAAATGCTAAAATAATTAAAAGTGTTCATCGCTGAGCACAATGGAATGAAACTCAGCTTGATATTTATGCCACGTTTCACTGCCTCAAGGATGTAGCTCACTTATCTTTGAAATGAAAAGGGAAAGCCTGCAGTTTCCAGAGATTTCCTAACAATTTTTGATTTCAGTTTTCTCCTTGAGCTGAAATTATTCCATCAGTTAACAACTCAGTCTGATTATATAATGTAGTTGTTGAATAGGAAGGAATGAAGGATATACAGTCTCTTCCCTTTATGCCCAGGATTAGTGAGACGAACACAACACCATATTGCAGGCGTGCCAGTACGGCCATGCACGGCCAGACCTCTTGTGCCTCTACATGTTTCCCTCCCTAGTGAGAGAAAACCCACTGGACTCCAGCAACAGCTGAACCCTGGCAGCCAATGGCCCCAAAGCCCTATCTCCTGCCTTTCAGTCAGTCGGTAGAGACTGGCTGGGGAGGTGGCAAATCAGGTGGTTTGTATCCAGGAGAACATGGCCCAGTTAGCTATTTAAATCCAACTAGGATGATGTAAGCAAGCAAGGCTGAAAGGGTAAGGAGAAAGGCGAAAGGAGAGGAGGACTCTTGTCAAGCTGCATTATTTACGGTGAGCTGGGCTGAGGCTAAGCAGAGAATCACATGCCACCTGTGCACAGAGCCAAAGTCCTAGCGCCTCCCTGCTGCTTCCTCCAGTCCTCAAGAAAGGAGCAGTGACCACAGGAAAGTATCTGATACTCTATTAAATGGGGCTAGAGGATGATTTAATTGTGTATCTGTGTGTGTGCGTGTGTGTGTGTGTGTGTGTGTGTGTGTGTGTGTACTGGCAGAGAAGGTCTCCACTTAGATCAACACGGGAAAACCTGCTCTGGTTTGCAAATTACTAGAGTGTCACAGGAAAGCTGGGCTGTCTCTCAAGCGCTGATAAGGGCATCATGTTTGCTCCCTCCTCTGGAAGTCTGTGGTCCCCATAACCTCGAATGAAACTTTGCAAAAGAGTTCTCAGCTTGGAGGCTGTTTCACAGCATGAGCAAATGTTCTAGCTCAGGAAATGATGCTAAAGACACTCAAAAAAATGCAAGATGGGTTTGACACAGCATTGGCACAGGATATATGACGGGAAGCAGCGTGGTGAGTGGTGATAACGGTCCCATGGCCAGGCTGAAAGCTAGTTTCACACCCAGCTTGGGTTCCCGCAGCAGGAGTGGGCTCAGTACACTGAGGTGACAGCCTTGTCTCACTGCAGGGTGAGAGCGGAAATCTGGCTGTGCTCCTGAGAGGAACAGGCCATGAAGAAGGAGGGGGAGCCCTCCTGCGATTCCTCCTCCGAGAGGACCTTCTTACCAGGTAGGACACACATACTGCTCCTATGAAAACAGTCCCGTCAGGCTTGGTTGGTGTTGCTCCTGCTCCCTGGTTTTCCAAAACACCTCCTATGGACAGAACTGGCTTTGGGACAAGAGAGGACATAACATTTGTCCTCAGTGTCTCTCTCAGTATGAATCAGATGGAGAGGACAATGCTGGTTTCAGTTCATGGCAGGGTGAGTTCATAAAGCCAAGATGCCTGTTTCTGGGCAGATCTGCCTCTGTGGGGTGAAACCTGTGGCCAATCGGCTTAGGAGGGCCGTTACAGATGGCCATGGCCTTTGTGGCAGCCCTTCAACATGTCGTGCTCCTACGTTATCATGCAGATTAGAAATCTGTTTTTATTTGCCTCTCTTAAAAAAATAAACATTCTGAGCACATGAAAAGGAGCTTTTCAACCCTGAGAGTGTTCTGCATGTTTGAGTACATATGGCAAGACCCTCTCTTAGATAATTAGCAAGAGCTCCTGGCACTGTGGCTTTATTCCAGCCTTCCAGCTCCAGCATTGTTCCAACAGCTCTGTTCTAGAAGATTAACTACCATTCATTTAGTAACTTTTGCTATAGAGAGGGGAGGGGAAACTTGTTGAGGATATGGATTTAGAGCAATTATTACATTTGGTTGGTTTTTCTCCTGGGATAATCTTCCTTTAAGGAGTAAGAAGGGAGCAATGAATACCTATTTGTTCCCTTAATTATTGCAGCTGTAATTTTAATGAGCATAGGAAAACAGAACTATTCAAAGATTCCTTTGATCAACCAGTTCTGCATGAATTTTTGAAGAAGTTACCAGATTTAAATGATACAAAAGGACAATGCAGCCAATAGAGTGACAGAGGTAGCGAAGTGGACAAGACCACAATATTGCAAAACCAACAAGTAGTATCCCATCTCTGTGGAGTACTCCTAGGCACAGGAAAGTGAAAGTCTTATCTGTAGGTAGATATGATCCCTGCTTTAAAGCGCTCAGCACTTAGTGAAGGAAACCAACATACATGCCAATAACTCTCAAACAAGGCACTTAAATGACAAGTGTGAAGTGTAAACCCAATACTATGGAGATGCTGAAGAAGTGTGGTTCATTCTGGAGGCAAGTCCTCTGGGTTGGATCTGGAAGATGCAGAGGATCTCAATAGGCAGAATGGAGAATATTCCATATGAAACTCTGTAGCCTTAAAACAAGAGTACTCTAAGTCTATTTGAACAAATAGAGCAAGAGGTCCAACATAGATTGTATTAAAAAGGAGATTTCCTAGAATACATGGAGGCTTGCTACTGATAGGGTTAAAATGTGCATACCAGTAATATGTAGTTAAGCTTTTAAGCTCTAAAGACAGGGTTAAAATCCCAGCTCAGTACTTTCAATGGATTGTGTTATTGTTGAAAAATATTTACTGTCTTTCCCTGGGGGAAGGTTATTCTTTCCTGTTCATTAATACCAGTCTGGTCATTTGACCTTCTTCTGCTAATGAAATGAGACTAAAAGTGATATATGTCCTTTCCACAAAGACACTTTAAGAGCCACCATTTGCTCCTTCCATGTTCTCTTTTCCCTGTTTTATGATGGTTAGCGAAGTCCAAGATGCAGGGTGCTCTTTCAGCTTCTGCCTGGGCACAGGAACAAAGGCAACTTGGAACAGAGCCAGAGCTGACTCACGGTCCACATGGCTCATTAGCATAAGCAAGCACTAAACCTTTGTTGTCAGCCACTGGGATTTCTAAGATGCTTGTTCTCATGGCACAACTCAGGTGAGGCTGACAGACACCTAAGACCCATGGGATCGGATTTGACCATGTTAAACCTCAGTTTTCTTGCCTATAAAATGGGGATAATAATAGTACTTCAGAGGATCAATGTGAGGTTAAAATGACTTAATTTCAAAGCACCTAGCATAAAAGGTGTAGTCCACACTAAGAACCCAGTAAGTGTTAGAGCTGTCTTTAAATATGCATAGGAAAATGTCTAGAGGAATATATGCCAATTTATTAACAGCAGGTCTTCCTTGAATGTAATATTACAGGTGACTAACTTGCTTTTTTTACTTATTTCTTTAATTGAGTTGTTTTTGAAGAGCACATGCTATTTTAATAATCATAAGAAGCAGATATTTCCACTTTGAATAAACAAACAGTAGCACATTTAGCCATCTTAGTGCCCATCACACCAAACTTGGCTCCTTGAAGGAAGGGGCTGTGCATTGCCCTGGGATGCTCACATCTGGCCCACTGGATGGCATAGCATAATACTCCATCCATGTTTCCACAAGGGTGGTTGATTGATCCGGATGCCTGGCTGAATGGTAGGTAATGACCTACCATTTCTAAGATGAGAAATACAAAGAGACTGCTCCATGAGGTACTCATATATTTTAACTGGGAAGCTAGAAATATGAATTTGGAAATCAGAAATAAGAGACACGAGTGTCATCCAAATAGAGGTGATTGGCCAAAATTGTGGGTATAGAATAGATAGTGAACTTAACCCTTTCAAGGAATTTTGCTGCAAAGGAGAGTAGGAAAATGGTAGCTAAAGAGAGAAGTAGGAAGTGAAGAAAGTATTTTTTCTTTTTTTCAAGATCTCACTCCTATCAGAATGGCAATTATCAAGAATATAAACAATACTAAGTGTTGGTGAGGATGTGGAGAAAAAGGGTACACTCATACATTGCTGGTGACACTGCAAATTGGTGCAACCACTATGCAAGTTCAGAAAACTTGGAATGGAACCACCATTTGACCCAGCTATCCCACTTCTCAGTCTATACCCAAAGGACTTAAAATCAGCATACTATAGTGACATAGCCACATCAATGTTTATAGCAGCTCAATTCACAACAGCCAAACTGTGCAACCAACCTAGATGCCCTTCAACAGATGAATGGATAAACTGTGGTATATATACACAATGGAATATTACTCAGCATTAAAAGAGAATAAAATCATGGCATTTGCAGGAAAATGGATAGAGTTGGAAAATATCATGCTAAGCGAAGTAAGTCAATCCCCAAAAACCAAAGGTTGCATGTTTTCTCTGATAAATGGATGCTGATCCATAATGGAGGGTGGGTGTGGGGAGAATGGAGGAACTTTGATTGGGCAAAGGAGAGAGTGGGAAGGGGAGGGGGCATGGAAGCAGGAAAGATTGTGGAATGAGATGAACATCATTACCCTAGGTACATGTATGACTGTACATAGGGTGCGATGCTACACCGTGTACAAGCAGAAGAAAGGAAAAGCTGTGTTCTGTTTGTGTACAATGAATGGAAATGCATTCTGCTATCATGGATAACTAATTAGAACAAATTAAAAAATAACATAAAATAAAGATGAGATAAATTTCAGTGGTTTGTATACTGATGGAAAGAATCCATTTGAAAGAGGCAAGGGGATGACGCAGGAGAGTAAAGAGAGTGTTCTGGTGCTACAGACTTGAACAGGTGAAAGGAAAGAGGATCTACTGCACAAAACAAGAGAGTGGACTTAAGTGAGGTCCCAGCTTACAGTTCAGAGAAACAGAAGGGGAGGCGGGATGACTGGACACAGATTCAGTGGTGGAAGTGTGTGGGAGGCAAGGGTGTCTGTCATCTACCAACCACCACGTTTTTCTCTGGGAACTAGGAAGCAAGGAAGGTCAGTAGCTGAAAGATAGGATGAAGAAAGAGGTATTGGAGATTTGGGCAGGGAGGAAAAGGCATGAACTAATGACCTCAGGAAAGGGCCAGGGGGATGGTCTAGCTCTGGGTCGGAGGTGAGGCAGAACATCATGGCAGAAAGGTGAGGCAGAGGAAAGCAGCCCAGGATATGAGAACTAGGAAGCAGAGAGAAAGCTATGCTCACCAGGGACAAAACAAACCCCCAAAGTCATGCCTCCCGTGACCTACTTCCTCCAGTCACACCCTACCTGCCTACAGTTAACATCCAGTTAATCCATACCTGTGGATCGATCCACTGATTAGGTTAAAAACTTTCATAATCTAATCTTTTCACCTCTGAACATTCTTTGTTCACATGAATTTTGGGGGGACACCTCACATCTATAGCATAACAGGTGGGTCATTTCATCAAAGTAGCAAAGGAGAGAATCAACAGTCTTCTAATAAGAAGGGAACCACAATTTCATGTAACATAATTGCAGGAATAGCGTGTGTTATTCAGTTTTCCATTATTGTAACAAATATCTGCGATAAATCAACTTGTAAAGACAGAAGGTTTATTCTGGATCACTGTTTGGAAGTTTCAGTTCACGGTTGGTTGGTCCCGTTGCTTTTGGGCCTATGGAGAGGAAACAGCATGGTGGAGCAGAAAGCCATTCACTTCATGGTTGAGACACAAAGAAGAGAGTGGAACAGACCAGGGTCACATGACTGATTCCCTTCTAGGGCATGCCTCCAATGACCCAAGACCTCTCAGTAGGCTTCACCTCTTAAAAGGTTTCACCACCTCCAAATAGTACCACACGCTAAAGACCAAGCCATTAACACATAGGGGACACTTAAGATCCAAGCTATTGCAGACATCACCTTTGCCATATCTATTGTCAGAAGCAAGTCACTGGCGTCCTTGCTCCCCTCTCTTCCCTCACACAACACACGGAGTGGAGGAAATTCCACAGAGGTGCAAAAACCAGGAGGCAGGGATAATTGGGGGCCATTTTGGAGTCTGTCTGTCACAAGGAGAAATTGATGATATAACAGATTTTGTGAAGGAAAGGAAACTGAGGGAACAAAACACAGCACATGATCCTTGCCTAATGATACAGGAGAGTGGGTGACTCAACCCTTGAGAGAGCCAGGACCTTAATGGAGTGGTGGAGGAGGAATCTGATCAAGAGTCCACAGGAGAGGTAGGAGGTTTCTGCATGGCACTGAGGGCCTTCGCAGGTTCGGAGGGGTGGGTTTACGGCGGAGCCAATTGCCAGGGAAGCAATTTGCTCCAGCAATAGGTGGTGCCCTGATTTTAGTCAGAAAACACATGATGGAGGGATTGGCTCAGGAATGAGTGTGTTGAAAGGTCAGGGTCAATTGCATATTAAAAGGATGTGTTAAAAGGCTGGAGTCTCTGGTGCTGATGAAACAAAATCAAAAGCCCAAGCAACTCAATCATTTTTCCTCTTCCTAATTCTACCGTCGTCCCTCACCAAATCGTGTGAAGTTAAGTCTGAGTGTTCTAGTCACCCTGGCTCTGTGAAGGACAGCAATGTGTCATGATGCAGTCAGATTCTGGAAGAGTTTTTGAACATCCCGCTTTGGGGACATTACAAAACAGAATCTCCTTCTGTGGAGCCAGAAGCCCCTTGGAACCTTTGGCTGTAGTCAGCCAGCTCCCTGGGGCTGAGACCTTCCTCACCTTGGCTTTACCACCTTCATCCTCTTCTTCCGCCACAGTGCCCCTCAGGCCCTTTGTAGACATAGTTTAGGGTGATTGCTTGTTTTGTTTTTGGTGCTGGAAATTTAATCCAGGGTGCTTTATCACTGAACTGCGTCCCCACAGTCCTTTTTTATTTTGAGGCAGCTTCACTAAGTTGCTGAGCCTGGCCTTGAACTTGTGATCCTCCTCTCTCAGCCTCCAGAGTCACTAGGGTTATAGGCAAGTGCCACTGTGCCCAGCTCTTAGGATAAGTCGCTGACCCAGTCAATTCACTGACATGGAGTTTACAACTGTCAGGGAAGTTAAAATGCTGAACTAAGTAGAGGATACTAGAATTCATTTGTTAAGAAATTTGATTCTCAGGATTAACCATTGACGTTTTCCTGACCATGCTGCCATTTGGGTCTTGTTCTTGTGCTGTTGAACAGCACTAGACCAACAGAAGAAACTTCCCAATGGCCTTTAAAGGTCCTCCTGTTGGGCTTCCTTCCTTTGAGCGAGGATGGTACTTAAAATAATAATCCTATGTGGGAAGATTTCAGAGAAGGAGATAAGCCCATGGCTGCAAGTAACTCTGATGAGTGAGAAGTATTTTATTTAAAGCTTAGCATAAAAATAAATGTTTCTCACTTTAGAAAATTCATAGGGAAAGCATCAGTATTTTCCACACAGATAGAGCTATGTCGTATTTCATTCATCTTGGTACCTTGAACTCCATCCCACTGAGTGCCAATAATATTTGTTTGATGAGCATTTGTTGAACTGAAATGAGCTGATCTAAGGATGGGACATTAGCAAATCTGAGTCATCCCTGAACGATGTCAAATAAGTGAAAATTAAAATAAATCCAGGTGCTTCTAATAAGAAACCAAATATTAACACACAGGAGATTGGCTCCTACTTGGATTCCTTTACAGTCTTCCTATATAAAACATTGCTTTTTGAAAACACAGCATCAGGAGCTATTTTTAAGACAACACTTTGGGTAGAAATGTTTTAAATGCACACAAATATAGAGAAGAAAATAGCAATTACCCCTATTCTCACCATGTAGAATTAAGTTCTATTAACATTTTGGCACATTTGCTTCCAGTCTTTTTTTATTCTGTATTCTGTTTTTGCTTTCTATAGTACAATTATGTGCTGAAAAATGTGAAGTGTGTCAGTGCTTGTGCATACACGTGTATAAACTGTGAACTCACAAATACATACTCACCCGTCTGTGACTTCCTTCTTACCCTTCATGAGGGTTTCTGTGCTGCTTCAAGTTGCTATGTTACAAACTGCTATGTTAATAATGAATAATGAAGCCGTGATTTTACATGTCAATGTACAGATGTGCTACTCAAAGAATACACTTTTAAAGCATAAAAACTGTAAGTAATGCATAGACACAATGAAAAAAAATTCTAACATGACCCTCTGGCCTTCAGTCTTTCAGTTTTTCTCTCTAGAGACAACCAGCTTTGCTAATTCCCGCAAATGTTTCCAGAAATATTATTTGCATATACAAACACATATTTTCTGTCTTCCTACACAGATGGTAGCATATGATATATATGGTTTTGTCCTTAAGCCTAGGGCTTTGAAAATTTTGGAAGTGCTTCTTAACAGCAAGCCTTCTGAATGTACAGATTTGTAATCAAGACCTTACTTTTTTCCATGGTCTCAGGGTGGTCATGCAATATCCTCCTCTGGCTGAACAAGTCCCTTCAAATCAGATTCCTGTGTCAGTGCTAGACAGTTTGTTCTCACTCACTGTAGTTGAACTTGCTTGTTTAAAAGTCTACAAGATAACTCTTTATATTTTTGGTAGCTAAAGCAAAATCCTGCAGAACACAACAAAACCAGAGGGAAATTTGGGGCTCCGCTTAAAATACAGCTGGGCAAGCCCACACTCAGTTGCTGGAATAACAACCAGTTGGGAGGGCTAAATTTAGCCTGGAGCCTTAAATGCGGTCAGTTCTGAGGTCTGCCACCTCCACGTGAAGAACGCTGCCCCGGCTCCCAAGTTGGAAGACAAGAAGGAATGACAATATTTGCTTGAAATGCTGATTTTGTGAAAACAGCCTAGTCAATCTGATGTGATTTAATAGGCTTTAAAAGGTTTGATTTACAGCCAATCAATAGACAAACATTATGATTTGTTGTTAGGGAAATGGAGAATTGAGGAACCTGGATGATGACAAACAGTGGAAAAGTTTAAGTAGAATAGTACTGTTGATTTTTCATTTTGATTTTTTAAAAAAGGATGGAATAAATTGGATGTAGAAGTGGGTTCTGTCCTTAAAAAAAAAAAAAAAAGGAAAAAGAAAAAGAAAAACAGAGATGGTCTCTAGTAGACCTATGGAAAACTGTCTGTCTTTGTGCTGCCCCTCCCCCAGGGGAGGGCTGCAAAGGACATTGAGTCCCCAAACATGGGCTCAAGTCTTGGTTTTATGATTTGGTCAGCCTCAGTTTCCTGGTTTTTTGAAGGGATGGGGTTGCATCGGATGCACTCTGGTTCCCAGCCTTAAGATCTGCTGTTCTTGGTACTTCGTCTCCTACAACGGCCTGTAACCTGCAGTTCTCCGCATGCCCACTCCAGCTCTCTCCAACCCAAGGGCTGAGTGCCTCCAGGGAGACAACAGTTAAAAATATAAGGGAGGGTCATGAGGAACCTGAGCCCGGCATCTCCCCTGAGCCCGGCATCTCCCCGATCCCAAAGTCAGCACCAAGGACAGCCTGACAACCCACCTAGCATCCATAGGTGTGCCCTGGGCTTCTCCCACAAATCTGTCCCATGTCATTTATGGAGAATAAACAGGAAGAGGATGCCATATTTAGCCTAGGTGGTACCCAGGGAATAGCAGGACTTCTGGTTCATTACACTCACATGTGCAAAGAAAGTGTCTGATATGATCCTCATGAGCCCCCCATACCCTGGGTAGTGATAATGAGAAACTTGACTGATTCCAACCAGCTTAAGACTCAATGGGCTGCCATGATTAGAATGCCATGTCTTTAGCATTGCTTCAGCCTCTATGGTTGAACTGCTCAGTCTCGGGATTCCTCTCCTCCTCCTCTGTATCTCTCTGAGAAGGTGTTTGGAGGAAGGCAGAGGCTTTACAGTATGTCATGGTGGCTGGGGCTGGGAAGGGCCTCCTCGCCTCATGCAGGTGAGAGTGTATGGATATGCTGGGTGCCTCTAGGCTGTGGTGGGGCTGTTTGCTGTTCTGCTTGTGAGCTCCTGGTGTGGTCTTTCTCAGTCTATTGGGGGCCCACTAGGCTGACTTCCCCTTGCCTCTGTCATCACAAGCACATCTGAGTACCTGCCTCACTGTCCCTGTCACTGGGTCCTGAGCCAGGCTGCCCCTCACTGGGGTATTTTACTCCCAGCCACATTATGGCTTTTGGCTCATGGGGACAGAAAAGTGCTCCAGAGTTCAAAGTAGACTCTCTCCCTACCCTCCAAACAATGTAGGGCTGCTTTATTTTGACCTTCCCAGCAACTGCCTCCAAAGGCCCAGATGGGGATTAGGGCACAGCCCTGCCACCCTCTCCCATTGATCTAAGCAGCTCCTTCCTTCCCATTGATCTAAGCAGCTCCTCCCTCAGGCCAACAGTGGAGTGGTAAGTGGGACCTAGCGCTGACAGCCCTTCTACCTCCAGCCTTTCCTCAGGGCCAGAGGGATGAGGATTTTTAAAATCCTCATTCCTATCTATCTATAATTTCCATTATATGAGAGTTCATAATTGAATATTCAACATACATTGCCCTCAATATGTTAAACAGGGGCTAACTTTTTAGAAAATCTTTGTCTTTTTTTTTTTTAAAGCCTGACTTGTTGTTTGGTTTCAAATCTTATTTTGGAAGCTAGATATTAATTCCCCCCATCCCCCCATTTGTATTCTTTCTGAAAATTTTTACTTCCCTATCCAGACTAAGGAGATAGTTTTTGTTTCATAAAAAGAAAAAAGAAACATATACAGCACATTCAAAATTTTTGAAATATTATTCTGAATTAGATTTTTATGTGCTTATTTAACCAATATCTGCCCTGTTAAAATGCATGTTACTGAGGTGGGGATGGAGAGAAAAACTTTAATAAATTGTTCTAAAAATTTGGAACCCTAAGGAATGTAGGGCAGGTAAATTTGATAAGGGGAAATTCCAGGCTATAGAAGTTGGTTGGGAGACAGTGTGGGGCTGGTAGTTGATAAGATGTTTAGGTTTTTCTATGAAGGAGTCCCAAACTTATTAAGACTTTAGCATAGGCTATGACTCTACCAGGATGAGGACATTGATTAGCTTGTCATTTATCACCTCCTGAGGCAGTACTTCTCAATCTTAGTTATGCCAAAGTCACCCTGAGGCCTTGCAGAGATACACATTCTTAGGCTTTACACCTAGTTTTTGATCTGGCAAGTCAGAGGTGGGACCCAAGACTGCATTTGTAACAAACTCCCAGGTAATGATGATGGTGATGGCCCCTGCCCTGCCATTTAGGTAGCACTGTCCTAACGAAAATGGAATAGAGACCAAGACAAAGATGACAGGTAACCACAAGGGTTAGTGGAGAGGGGCCAGAGTTGCTTTAAGCTTCCATTCTGACAAGGAAGGGCAGTCAATTTGCCTCACACATACTGAAAAGAGAATAAGACAGTGCTAGGTTTCGGATCTGGAGTGTTCCCCAAAGGCCCATGTGTTGAGGGATTGGCTCCCACCCCATGATGCTGTTGGGAGCTGGTGACCCTTTAAAAGGGGGGCCGAGGAAGTAGGGGAAGGAAGTTAGGTCATAGGGGCCAAGCCCTTGAAGGGGATATTAGCTCCTCCTCCCCTCCTTCTCTTCTTCCTCCTTTTTTTTTTTTTTTGGTCCCTGGCCACCATGAGATGAACAGGTGTCTTTCATGAACTCTGCCATGATTTACTATTCTGCCACAAGCCTGAAGCAACAGGGTCAAGTGACCTAGGACTGAAACCTCTAAAACCATGAGCTAAAATAAAATTTTCTTCCTTCAGGTTGGTTGTCTCCAGTAGTTTGTCACAGTGACAGAAAGCTGACTAACACAGAGTCAAGAAAGTGGTTTCTGTAGCTCTAGAAGAAGGAGAAAAATCAAGCTAGAGGTCTGAGTAGAGCCCTCAGTCAGGAGGATTTTCTCCTGACACAGTCTTTCCCATCTGAGGCAAACTTGGGTGGGTGGAAGGCACAGCAGGAAGCCCCTTTCTTCATCCCTATCAGTCTCCAATGACCTAAGAGCCTTTTTCAGAAATATTAGCCAAAAGCCCATGATTTTGAAGGGTTTTGCCCATGTCCTAGCTGTTTTGGGTATGGGATGCATGGGGTAGACTTTCACCAGAAAAAGACTGCCCCCTCCAGCCCTCAGTGAACAGGAGAGGCTATAGAGGGGCCTTTAGACTATGCTTAGGGGTGTGGGGTCCACAGTATCACAGGCCTGGCTTCAACCTCATCTTTGGGTGTGACTTGAAGCAAGGGTCTTAACTGCTGCCTAAGGAGGAGAATGATCTGCATCTCATAGCAAGAGATGCAGTGGTAGTAAATGAGACATTTCTGCAGAGCTCAGAGCTTCTGTTTTGAGGCAGGAAAACTGGTGTGTAAAAGAAAGCAATGTCTTCTGCCGGATAAGCAGGGGGCTGTGAGATTGCTCCCTAGGAATTCCTGTCTTGTGCTAGAGATGTAGTTCAATGGTAGAGCACTTGCCTAGCATGTGCAAAGCCCTGAGCTCTATCGCCAGCACCGCACACACACACACAATAATCATCATCTTGACCTTGACCCTACCCCTATGCAGGACCTTGCACTTGGGGCTCATCCTAGTTTTGCTTTTTCTGAGTCACTTATTAATGTTGTGATGGTTGAAATACTACTCTCTGATTTGGTCAATATGTCATTTTAAATAGAGCACACTTGGGCTGGGAATATAGCTCAGTTGGTAGAGTGCTTGCTTCCCATGCACAAAGCCCTGGGTTAAATCCCCAGCACCACACACACAAACACGCACGAAACAGAGCACATTTTATGTTACTTCAATTAACCATTTTCCTGGAGATGAAGTAGATTTACATAGTAATTGGTCAGCATTAAAGAAGGTGGCCTCTACTCTGGGCTCTGAGGTAGTGTACAGAGACTCAGCTACATGCACCAAGAAGATTGGAATCGTCAGTAAATACAAGACGGGGTATAGTGTCCCTCTCAGGAAAATGGGGAAGTAAATGGAAATCCACCTGAAGCCCAGTACCCTTGTTCCTTCTGTGGCAATGCCAGAAGGAAGGGGACTGGCACTTTGGCTCCAGCATGAAGAGGACTGGTAGACCCTGGACCTACACCAGCACGGTGAAGTCTGTCAGAGAGACTGGAGTCAACTAAAGGAACATACAAGACACTGACCTATAATTAGTGGGTTAATTATACAACCAAAAAACCTGGAAGGGTCTGTCATGTGACCTAATGTTGCCTTCCTTGGGCCAAAGGCCCTAGGATGCACCTTGTTCTGAAAATGGACAAGGCAGCTCCCCACCTGTGATGTCTTCTAGGTCCCTTCTCTACCACAAACTCTCCATAATTTTTGGGTTTTTTTGGTACTGGGGATTGAACCCTGGGGTGCTTCACCACTGAGCCACATTCCCAGCCCTTTCTTATATTTCATTTAGAGACATGGTCTCACTGAGTTGCTTAGGGCCTTGCTAAGTTGCTGAGGCTGGTTTGAACTCACGATCCTCCTGCCTCAACCTCCCGAGCCACTGGGATTACAGGTGTGTGCCACTGTGCCTGGCTAAACTCTCCACTTTCCAACCCCTTTCATTTCTTCTGACTACCCCAGGTGAGCCCCCAGACCCTTTAGCCATATGTTATATTGAAGTAGGAGGACTAAGGTAATCAGTTTATTTCCAGGTTATTTTGCTTCCTGGACATCATGAGGTGAACTAACCTCCTCCTCCATGTACTGTGCTATGATTTACTGCACTGCCATGAAGTAACCAGCTTATTTCCCAGAAGTACCTCTCTGCCATGCTTGTGTATTTCACCATTAACTGGAATGAAAGGACTTTTTAAAAAATATTTTTTAGTTGTCAATGGATCTCTAGTTTATTTATTTATATGTGGTGCTGAGAATCAAACCCAGTGCTGCAGGCATGCTAGGCAAGTGCTCTACCACTGAGCCACACCCCAGTCCCTGGAATGAAACAATTTTTCTCTCCTTAGAAGAGTTCAACGTCAGCCGGGCACAGTGGCACACGTGTGTAGTCCCAGCACTTTGGGAGGCTGAAACAGGAGAATTGTGAGTTTAAAGCCAGCCTCAGCAACAGCGAGGCACTTAACAACTCAGTGAGACCCTGTCTCTAAATAAAAATGCAAAACAGGGCTGGGGATGTGGCTCAGTGGTGGAGTACCCCTGAGTTTAATCCCCGGTACCAAAAAAAAAAAAAAAAAAGAGTTCAATGCCTCAATAGGAAGAGGTGGATGTGTTCCATTGTTGGGGCAATGGCTCTGAATCTGTAAGTATTCCTAGAGGTGTTCCAGGCCCAGGTGCTGATTTGTGGCCCTTAGGGAACCTTGGGCTGGGGTGTTAGAAGCCTGATGGTCCCACTTCCTCCAATGAGGGTGGCCCAGCAAGAAGAGGACCTTGTACCAAAAGAGCTAGTGCTAGGAGACTCCTGACTCATTTATGTCCCTTCCCCACCTAAAGATGCAGCCATCTCCCTCACTGGTCCTTGCCTTGTCTCTGTCTGACTTGAGACCTCCAGATGCATATATAATATAAGTGACATTTGTTTAGATCATCTTTAATTCTTTTCTGAAAGCAAACTTCTTGGCTTTATTTCCTGTTTCCTCTACACCCCTATGTTATTTTCACCTTGACTAATAAAATGTCTGAACAGAAAATGTGTCATTTAAAATCATTATTATTATTATTTTTTATTAACAGAGGTGTTATTTTATGGGAAAGTCACAGCAGGCATTTGGGGTACATAAAGTACAGTATTGATAATATAATTAGAGCAAACAGCTTGGCTTGCGAATAAGCATTCAAAAGAGAATTAGAAACAAATTGTTTCCTTAACTTCAGATTCTGAAGAAGTCAAGGAAACAATTTAATTGAAGGGCTATTCCTGATGAGGAATCTGGTAGTGTCAGAAAAGCTACAAGTCAGAGGGGAAATTCAATAAAATAAATGGAAGCTTACTGTGTAACAATACTATTAAAATGTCAGCACCCTTCTTGGAGGTGGACCCAGGCAATCAAATGAAGGCAGGAGGTTAAGATGTCACATAGCTTAGCTGAGGGGACTGCCCTCCCAAACATGCTGTTTGACTTCTGGTTACTTCTCTCTAGGATTCAAGTTATTTATGTGTCTTGTAGAATCAAAACAAGGCCATGATGGCTCAAGAATAGACTGGCTCATTCTTAGTTTGCAGGAGTGGAAATTGCGATTTACACCATTTTTTAATGGTTTTGTCATAAACAACCTTAAATTCTAATCTGGAATACATGGTGTCTAAACAAAATTAAGTTAAAGCCAAACCAAGCCATCTCCTCTTCTGCTTTTACAAGTGCTTGTCTGTCTTCATGGTATCCCTCTCATTTTGACTTGAAACATTTGTATTTCCTTACTTTCCTGTTCATCTCCCACATCCACCACCTTCCATCCGCCATATTGTAGGCTGTTGAAGGGCAAGAACTGGGGTTTACATATCTTTACAATCCTCAGAGTGCTGAGAATAATACATTCCACACAATTAACACTTGATAAATGTGTGTTGATTGATGTGAGGTTAAAAATTAAGTTTTGTGGTGACTTGGAAGGCTGAGGCAGGAGGATTGCAAGTTCGAGGCTAGCCTCAGTAATTTAGTGAGGCCCTAAGCAATTTATCAAGACTCTGTTTCAAAAATAAAAAGGGCTGGAGATGTTACTCAGTGGTAAAGCACTCCTGGGTTAAATCCCTGGCGCCCCCAAAATAATTAACAACAATAATTTTTATAAGAATATTATCAAGAAATGTGAGCCCAAACCATTTATGGAAGTTGTCTGTAAACACTCTCTAAGCCCTCCAGTTCTTCTTGCCAAATAAAGATGTGTACTCAGGCTATTAAAAGACTATCTAAAGATTACTTACTTATTTATTTCCCCCACCTTATTCCCCAAAGGACTTGAGTTGGCTTTATACAAATGCACATGATATATCAAACTGAGTACAAAGAGAGAGGGCAAAGGAAAAATAAGGGTGGAATGGCAAAGACAAGAATAAAGTTAGTATACAGAAATACACATAAGCAATTCTTTTTTCTTTCTTTTGGTACTAGAGATTGAGCCCGGGGCACCTAACCACTGAGCCACATCCCCAGCCCTTTCTTACATTTCATTTATAGGTCTCACTCAGTTGCTTAGCATCTCACTTTTGCTGAGGCTGGCTTTGAACTCATGATCCTCCTGCCTCAGCCTCCCAAGCCACTGGGATTACAGGTGTGTACCACCAACGGGCGTGTGAGCAATTCTTGAACTCCTTAGTTCAGTGTTGAGTTTCCAAGGCAAAGAAGGGAACATGATTGGCTACAAATTCCACAGTGTGTTTAAGATCAAAACCTAGCTCCTCCATGTTGGTGTGCCACAGGCTGCACCCACATTCCAGTGGTTCCCTTGACACAGGTTTAATGAGCCTGGTGCCTGTGTAGCAGGGGAACCCTCATTCCACCTGTGGTCCAGTGCTCTGTAAGTACAATGCCTATTCTCTGCCTGAGTCACCACACAAGGCTAGCTTTGTTAGAAGACCAGAAGAAAAACCATTGTGCATGGCAGTGCCACCAGCCAGGTTTCCAGCAGTGGTCATGACAGTGAAGGTTGCCACCACAAAAACCCCAGAGAAGTCCAAAGCGGCAAAATAGTCCTGAGCACCTTCTTCCCAGTTGATGTCTTCCCTGTCTG
This sequence comes from Geosciurus inauris, assembly GCA_004024805.1. Lineage (NCBI taxonomy): Eukaryota > Metazoa > Chordata > Mammalia > Rodentia > Sciuridae > Geosciurus > Geosciurus inauris. The sequence goes on along the minus strand of PVHX01000606.1, from coordinate 31,842 downwards.
CCCTGCAGAAACCATACTATTCTCCAGTGCCTAAAGCCCCATTCTGCTTCCTCCAGAGTCCTTCAGCAAGTGGCCCTGGATGCACAGCAGCCGCCTCCATCCCTCCCAAGGCAACACACTTCCCTCTGGGTGGGCTGTTAGAGAAAAGCCATAGAAGTAAAATCATTAGTACCATGATGCGCATGACTGATGCATAAGCCTCCCAGGAATAGATTTTATTTTTTTAAGACTGGCTTTTAAACTCACTTAAAACTCTAATTAACTGACTAGAGGATTGATTGATTAATAGATTGAGTATGTGCAGAACAGAATTAGAGATCTTGAAACCATGCCACTTCATCTCCCAAATGCCTTTAGTGACCCCTTTGCCATTCATCAAAGGCAAAAGATTTAGCAACTTGACCTTCAACTTCAAAAAATGGACCACCATTGCCCTGTTAAGATGTGAAACATACTGGAGTCCCTTAGGCCAGTTACCTCTCTGAGGCTCAATCTTAGCTGATAAAGAGAAATAATGAGAGATGTTATGTTAGGATATTTGGATGTGGAAGTAGTTGACATATAGAAAAAGATTTCTCTTTCCTCCTTTTTCTGTCATTCACCCTCCCCTCCACACCCACCACATCAAGTATAAGAACTTGTTCCATGCTTGAGATCATATGCTTTTAAAAAATATTTATTTATTTATTTAATGTGGTGCTAAGGATCAAACCCTGTGCCTCACAAGGGCTCACTCTACCACTAAGCCATAACATCAGCCCCGAGATCATATGTTTCTAAAAGGACTTTTCTTCTCTCCCTGCCTGTGGTTGTTCTGTTTTTCTGGACAGTGTATAGGAACTGCCCATGTATCCTTCCACTGTTCATCTTCCACACAAATCTTTTCTATTGGTTTTGTCTCATATTAAGGCTATCTGATAGACTGGTTATGATAAGAAGTGGAGTAGTCACTCTTGGTCATCACTCAAGAGTAAATCACAGGGCTGGAATTGTAGCTCAGTGGTAGAGCACTCCATGTATGCATGGAGAATTTTCCATAATAAAAGTTTTAAAATATAATAGTCAACATATAATTCCTTTTCAATACAAGATCCACGGAACATTATCTAATATTTTAATTGGCTGGAAGTTAAAAATGAAAAATTAAGGACTTATACCATGGATCTGTCTCTATTTATTGGATAACTTTCATTTGTTTCAATATTCAAAAAAGAAGAGAGGCCATCCCTGTAATGTAATTTCAGCATTGAGCTTCATAAACATTTCCTCAAAAAATAGACTAAAGAACTTTTGTTTTGTTTGAAAATTCACAAATCTTCACATTAGTAAATTGTATGAGAATATATTTGATCAATTCGAAATGTTAAACTAATTTAAAAAATTCCCCTAAACTATTTATTTAGAAATGGATAAGATGGTACATTTTATCTTATGTATGTTTTACCACACTTTTAATAATTATGTAATGAAAAAAATCCAAATAAAGCGATGAAATAGCTTTGTTTTTCTTCCACATCCTTGATATTTATTTTTCTTGCCCTTGGTTGTCACATGGTACTCATTACTACACTTCCTGGGAATAAAGTACTTTAAAAATATTTCAAATAATTGTCTTCAAGTTCCCAAGAAGCAGCAATCTGGAATATCAATATTCCCTGAAATTTATAAATATGAATGTTTCATGAACAGTTGGTTCATCTGTACACTTCTTGGTTTGTTTCATTTGAGCAGCTTGTTTTATATCAGCCTCTTTTATCATTTAAACACCCCAATAACTGTGGGGTAAAATAGGATGGAGTTCACATATAAGGAACACTTCAATATAAATTCACTGAAACAATCCATAGAGAAAGAGGTGGAATTGTAAAACTGAGTTTTCATAAGGTTCTAATTTGGATTTTCTTCAAGTGTGTAAACTTCCACACTGGAATGTCTCTGGCTCGGCTACTGGAAAAGGTTTTGAAATCTCTGTCTCCTGAGAACATAGTGGTTTTAGAAATAGCAGATATCCCTCCAGGGCAGCTTTGGGCAACCAGGCAGCTAGAACAACTCAGCAGTCTCAGTCAGGTACTAGGGCACAATGGGAATGTTCTGGAATGAATGGACATCCACCACTATTTTTTTCTGTTTTTAGAAGGTGGAGCATCCTAAGACCTTACATGTTCTAAGTATGTGCTCTGCCACTGAGTCACACCTCCAGTTCCCTGCCACTATTTTCTATCCTTGAATCACTTGACAGGTGATGTAAAGTTTTGAGGGAGTCTGGCTGATTGACTTCAGGTCTTGAGCCTGCTCCTGGCTGCTCTGTGTTGACAGGAAGTGTCTGCCAGAAGAACCTCCAGGAGCCCCTTCAGCCTTGTCAGTGATAGGGCTCTTTGTTTCCAACTGCTCAATACAATGTAGGAAAGGAAATTCCACAAAAAGAAATAGGGTGTTTTGTAGAGGGAGAACAGTTGTTGGGTCCATTTCTGAGAGGGAAAGCTGTTCAGAAGGGACTTTCTGAATATGGTCCATTTTATTTTCACTGATAGTGAATAAGGCTCCTTAGGCCCAAGGAGGTATCCATACATTATGTTCCCGTCTGTCACAATTGTCTTTGCAGTACTAGACCCAGAGTGAGTACATCAGGATGTTTTGGGCTGCAAGTAACTAGAAAAACTCAATTTGTTTTGCTTAAACAATACACAAATGTATTATTTCACATAAGAAGTAATGACAAGATAGGATGGACACAGGTTGGTTGATTCTGTGGCCAAGTAGTGTTATTAAGAATCCTGATTAATTCCATCTTTTTGCTTTGCCCTTTCAAGTGTGCTCATCACTGAAGGGCTGCCCCAGCTCCAGCCTTCAAGTCCTCATATGCCACCATCCAGAGACAGAACAAAGAAATTATTATGTCTTTATGTCTCTTTTTAAGAACTAAGAAACATTTTTTTTTGGGAAATCCCTCAGTGATGTTTTCATGAGTCATTGGTCACAACTGAGTCACATGCCTCTTCTGTGAGTTACCATCAAGGCGAAGGGAATTTCCACAATTGGCTTCATCAAGATAGCTGGGAATGAGGCCAGCTTTCCCAAATAGTAAGCTGGACAACTGGATGAAGTTAGGTGAGGTTGTCATCGTTGTCCTCCTCCTCATCTTCTTCTTCTTTTTGTAGTGCTAGGGATTGAACCCAGGGCCTTGTGCATGTATGGTAAGCACTCTACCAACTGAGCTATATTCCCAACCCACAGAACCCACTTCTTGGTGAAGGTGAAACATTGGAGAAAGTTTCCAGAGACAGCTGAGAGGTAACATCGTGTGCATAGCATGTCCATTGCAAGTGGCAGTGGTCTTAGGTATCCACTGGAGCACTTTAGGCATTCTTCTAGGTTCTGTGGCCATCAAGCTTTATTTTCCAGCCTTCCAGGGAATTTTAAGGTCAGTATGTCCTTGAATAAATCCCTTTCTCAGTCGAGTACTAGGGCACAATGGGAATGTTTTGGAATGAATGGACATACACCACTATTGTTTTCTTTTTTTAGAAGGGGGAGCATCCAAGGTGCTGGATCCTTAAGACCTCATGTGTTCTAAGTATGTGCTCTGCCACTGAGCCACAGACTAGTCTGAATGTGTCCTGTTGTTCATTACCATGAATTCTGCAAGGAAGAAGTGAAGAATTGCAATCTTCTACAGTAGAGGATCAGTAGATGTTTGGCACAGTTGAAAGTTACCCCAGAAGTTGTCCCCTGCTCTCAAACTCAGTGTCCTCTAGGCTTCTACCTTTCTTGTGATGGCTCAAGGAACTGTCTCTGAAAGTCTGCTCTTCCTGTCCCAATTATTTCCGCTGAAGTGCTTGACAGCCTTAAACCACCCCATGGGTACGTATTATTTCATAATGTATGGAAGAAATCACAGACCAGTGTAGCCAAGTCAAGTTTTACATTTTAGCTTTAAAAGTGAGTTACTTAATATCCTCTTATATGTCACTAAAAGGGAATGGATCTTCCCTGCAATTTATTTAATACCGTTACTAAACAAAAAAATATCATAGCAACATTAATGATACTTTAAATAATGGGAGGAGAAACTACATTAACAATTCAGCTCTCCTGCCTCAGCACAGCTACTTGTGCCTCTTAACATGGCATATCTCAATGCCTCTACTTGCCTTTACCTTATTTAAGTAGATACAATATGTTTTGCCTAAACCAGCACCCTTGTTAGATATTTAGAAGCCTTCTGGCTTACAAGTATCCTTTTATTCATTTTGTATTAAACAGACATAGAACATTATTCAAAAGAAGGATAAATCACTATGATCTCTAAATCATATAAATATTTCCAATGTCTTTACCTGGCTGTTTTGCACTGCTATTAGCAATATATGTGTAGACAAGTTTCACTATGCCATAGACAGCGATGGGTATGTTGATTTAATGGAAGGAAAATGAGTCTTATTGCTGTTTCAGTTTGTAAATTTTAATTATTATTGAGGTTTTCTAATGATTTTGACTGTGAAGGCTCCTGAGTACAGGATTGTCATGGTCTTCCTCTGCTTTCAGAGTTAGCACCAGGCTCATGGGTTGTAAATATAATAAAGATGTGCACATTATCAAGAATGTTTCAGAAAGTGCCATGTGGTTTTCTTCGGGAGCTGGTTTTAGGCAGAATTAATCCTGTTAGAGGGTTATTATATTGGATTGTCCTAGTTATGTCAAAGGAGGGCCTGGGGGAGGGGATTTCTTCATTTGTCTGAACATTGCTGAACATTTAATTTTAAATTTTCTGCTTAGTGCATAATGAAAAACGTCCACCAAATTTGTGGTAGTAAATGTAAACTGTAGTCTTGACATTTGAAAAATTTGAAATAGATTAATATTACAGAACTTCATCCGTTCTTTGTGACATCCCTTCGCTACAATAAAATTGCTATTTTTCAAATAAATTACTCTTCCTCCCCCCCCCCTTTTATTTCCTCTGCTACAAATATAAGCATCACTTCCTAGAGAAAAAAAAAAGTCACTGAAAAATTTACATTTTGGCAAACGTGGCCTAATTTTAAATGCTGGTATAGAATTTTCAACAGAAAGCTGTAGACCTGGAAACAGAATGTTCTTTTTTGAACCGCATTTTGAAAAGGGAAATTAAACATAACTCTTGCTTTTCCAGGCTGTGTGATCCTGGAGAAGACAAGCAAAAAGTAGCAAAAATAGTTTGGGGTTTCCAAGCACCACCCATGGAAAAGCTGACACCCAAGACCTCTTACTCCTTTTCTTCTATCAGAGGAAGTGGCTCCTCTGGTTACAGCCTGTACCCAAGTGGCCGGTTAATATATTCCCACTTGGTACCCATCTCTGCTCCGCCCCCTGGTGGCCATAGGCCACTATTGTTGCTGCTTCAGCATAGTCTGACCTTGATACTGTCAAGAGCCACTTGTCCTGTCTCTGTTTCCACCTTTGTGCTATGTCTCAGGTGTCTGCTGAAACTGCTCTACTGAAGAGAAGCGTGCTTTCCTCCTCAGCCCATTACAGAAATACTGTTCAGCCACTTTCTAAGAAGCCCACACCCTTGGGATCTTCTGGTCCCTTTTCCTGAACAATTCTATGCCAATTGCCCTGGCACTGCATCAAGGGGTATTTTTTGTATTGTTGCCTCAAAAAAGTTTCTCCCCTTTTTAACAGCTGGGATAAATGGATAGTCCCAAGCAAAATAATGGAGTTTAACCATTGCCTACACCATGTATATGAGATTTAACTCAAAATGGGTCCAAGACTTAAATTTAAGAGCTAAAGTTATAAAACTTTAGAAGAAATCAGGAGAAAATCTTCATGACCCTGGATTGACAATGAATTCTTTAATATGAAGCCATAGCACATGTGTTCCTGGGAGAAAAAATGAGACTTCCTCCAAATTTAAAACCCTATTACATACATCAAAGGGCACTACTAATAAAATGAAAATAATGATTACAGAATGAGAGAAAATGTTTACAAATCATATGAAAGTAGTATAATATTCCAGAATACATAAACAACTTTTATGACTTAGCAAAAAAAAAAGACAAACATCCCAACTTACAAATGGCCAAAGAACTTGAATTGACATTTCTCCAAAGAAAATATACAAATGGCCAACATACACATGAAAAGATGCTCAGTATCATTAGTCACTTGGGAAATGCAAACTAAAACCACATTGAGATATCACTTCCCACTCACTAGGATGACTGTAATCAAAATCACAGAAAACAAGTATTAGCTAGGCTGTAGAGAAATTGGAACCCTCACACATTGCTGATGGCAATGTCAAACATGCAGTCACTCTAAAAAACATTTGATATTCTTCAAAATGTTAACCAAAGAATTATCATATGACCCATCAATTCCACTCCTAGATGGAATAAAAACATATCCACACAAAAACTTGCACAGGAGTGGGTGGGGTAGAATGTACCTGTAATCTCAGCTACTGGGAGGCTGAGGTAGGAGGATCACAAGTCAGAGGCCAGACTGGGAAACCTAGTGAGTCCCTGTCTCAAAATGAAAAAGGCTGAGGAAGTAGTTCAGTGATAGAATACCTGCCTAGAATGTGTGAGGCTCTGGGTTCAATTCCTACTGAGAGAAAGAAAAAAAAAAAAGAAACTTGTTCTGGAATAGTGACAATATTCACAATGGCTAAAAGTGAAACAACCCAAACATCCATCAACTGATGAATGGATAAACAAAATATAGTAGATCTATAAAGCAGATATTATTTGACCCTAAAAAAGAAATAAAGAACTGATACATGCTACAACATGGATAAGCCTTAAAAAGCATTATGCTAAATAAAAGAAGCCAGGCACAAAAGATCACATATTATGTGATACCACTTACATGAAAGATTCAGAATAGGTAAATCTATGTAGTCAGAAAGCAGATGAGGGCTGGGGTTGTGGCTCAATGGTAGAGCATTTGCCTAGCATGTGTGAGGCACTGCTCACACCACATATATATAAATAAATTCTCAGCACCACATATACATAAATAAATTAATTAAATAAAGGTCCATTGACAACTAAAAAAATATTTAAAAAAAAGGAAAAAAAGCAGATGAATGTAGCCAGAAAGCTGGGGATGGTGAGGGTGGGGAGGAAAAATGGAAAGTGACTGCTTATAGAGACCTTAGGGATGATGAAGATGTTTTGGAACTAGATAGGGATAATGGTCATATAGCACTGTGAATGTAATAAATGCCACTGAATTGCATACTTTAAAATGTTAATTTATGTATATGATATTCCATCTTAAAAATATAGTTTAAACAAAAAAAAATTCCCTCCATGACATTATGATATATATAATCATATATATAACATATATGTATTATATATACATATATATTTATATATCCATATATGAATATGAGTGAGTTCCTAACTCATAACTTCCAGAACCTGTGTTATCTCCTAAATGACTAAACAATAAAATTAAATTAAATTATTCTGCCTTTCGTCTTTGGTTCCTGAAGACACATGGAAACAGTTTCAGAGCAGAAATGTGAAAGGCACATGTGATGTTGGGGCACTTTAGGCCTCAGAAAGCAAAATATCTCTCTGACCTTCTCCTGTCTCCTTTCACCTGCTCCTTTTCTCCCTCAGGCAGATCACAGAAACTAAAAATATATTCTAATCTTCCCCTGCCTTTCTATCTTAGAGCTGGCTGTAAAGAAATTCTGGGACCTACCCTGTCTGATAGTAGATCACAGGCCCCTGTTGCAGAAGGGGTCCCATCCATACCCTCAAGGGGTAGAGCCAAACACAAAAGGTCACAGAGAAGCTGAGAATAATTTGAACAGAGGTTTCTCTGGGTTTCCCTACTTGGTCTCGCATTGTCAGATCAGACTCTTTCTGTCCAGTTACATTTCTACACAGTGGTCCATGCTTCAACTATCTTTATGAATGGCACCTCCATAAAACCCCAAAAGGATGGGGTTTGGTGGGCTTCTGGATAATCGATCACATGGAGGTTTGCAGGCAGGAGAATAAGAACCCATCCACATGCCAGAAGCACATAGCAGGAGAAACTGAGTTTGTTTTTTTCTCTGTATTCTCAGACCCAATCTCATCCCAGCACTACTGTGTCTTTCACAAAACAGAGCCCACCCAGTGCCTGGTCTCCCAAGGCCTGAACATCAGCCCCAGAGGCCATCTTTCATGTTCTTTCAGAAGTCTCACTGGGGCCTCGGGTGAATGGAACTTGGAAGAGGGAGGGAAAATGTCCCTTGGGCCTCTCAGATCTCATCACATAATGGAAGAAATAATTCCCAAATCAGCCCAAACAGAGAATTTACGTAACTAGGGAGAAGAGTAAGAAGGAATGGCCAGAACAGAAACTCAATGGCTTTGGGGTTGTCCTGTTGATTGAGAAGGAGAGGAAAGCAAGAGGGGAAAGGCAAAAGAGAAAGGAAGAAACAGAAGGGGAGAGGGAGGGAGAGAAGGAATGGAAGAAGGATGAAATGAAGGAAAGATTTGAAAAAGAGGAAAGGAGAGGAAGAAAAAGAGAAGCAAGAACTCAAGCTTCCCTTTCGAACTCCAAAGCTTAACACTGCCTACTGACTCTGTCCCACAGTGAGGGGTCACCCCAAACTTAGTTTTATCCCCTACCCTATGCAAATGCAACCCATCCCAATTCTAGGTTAGAGTGTGAAGACAGCACAGAAACTCACTGCTGCATTAACATTGCGGAAGGAAATGAGTACTGCTTATAGAATCTGGGCTGCAGTGTGGCCAGCCCTGCCTAAAAGATGTTCTTGGCCCCTGCGCTGGCCGCTCAGCTCCCCATAGCTTGGGGGGAAGGCTGTTTCCTCCGTGCACACAGCTCTGTGCCCTCGCCTGCCTTTCCTGGCTAATCAATGATCTCGCTACCCCTGCTTCCTTCCGTGCTTCTTGCTGTCACTTTTTTTCTCTCTCAAATATCTCATGGTACCACAGACCCGCATCTGAGCCCAGGGAGCTCTCAGGGGTTTTCTGTGTCACTGTGGCTAAGCGCAGAGATGAGAATCTCCCCTCCCCTCCAGGCCTGTGGCCGCCCCTTCCCAACCAATCCACTCTGGGCTTCGCAGCTTTTACATCTGGGAGAGTGGGGACCCCTGCAGGTGCCTGTTTGCAGGAGAGATTTTGGTTAGAGTTGAGGGAAACGGAAGGAGACTGCTGGTACCATGAGGAAGAAATGGAGAGAAAAGAAAATGCAAGAGGTGAAGGAAGGTCTGTCTGTCTGTCCTTAGTCTGGGTGTGGGGGACGCTTAGGGCTCCGCTGTGGATGACTTTGTAAGACTGGGCAGAAGCAGGGTGGCCTCAGGCTGGGACAGGATGTGTGCACACAGTCAGGACAGCCCCCAACCACTCCTACCCCTGGGCGGATGGGGGAAGGACTGCAGAGCTGGGCCTTAAAAGAAGGGCACCTGCAGAGGGGGCACTGAACGGCCTTTGAAATGGGAGTATGAGTTGGGGCCAGACTGGTTCCTGAGCACAGGTGTGCACCTGCAGAGGTCACAGCCGTGGGCACACCCAGAAATAACTATGGGAGCAGGAAAAGTTAGCCGGTGGGTGGGACGGTGGAACTATATCCCTGCACTCAGAGTTACAGTTATGACTCTCACCCTGAATATTATACTCTTGAGCATTCATTCCCTTATCCCCTTATTCAACAAAATTTTAGTGAGCATCTGGGCATTGCGGCCATTCTCCTACTTAGGATACTGAAGATGAACAAGGAGGACAAGATCTCTGCTCTCAGGGTGCCCTCCATTCCCTTGAGTTTTGGATTTCCATTCTTTTCTTGAATTCTCCTCTCTATGATCCCCATGAACAAGGAGTATAACATAGAGCAGGAGGAGAAAAAACAATGACCAAAAAGAGATGGTGTTGGGGCAGTTTTGGAAACTTCCTGCAGAGACATTACTCTGTCTTCTTGGCGAGGATCTTGAAAGCAAGACCTGTATCTCTGTGAGCACCTAACTATGCTCTGTGAAGGCCTTCCCACACTGAGTGCGTGGTGAACTGGAAAGGATGCTGTCCTGTTCGGGAGGAGCTTGCTTTATTGCTGACCGTGACCTCAGGGTGGTTTCTGGTGGGCGATCAGCAGTGTGCTTCTGTCTGGAAATGCTATAGGAGACCAGCTGGTTCAGGATACAATCACACAGCTTTCTAAGAACATTAAGCCACTTGGCACCAAGTCTGGCAAGCTCCTACATTGGGAGCTGGACTGCATGGCGGGGGCGTACATTACATGATGGGCAAGCAGGTCCCTGGAAGTTTCGTCCCTGCCACTTAATTAGAGGGCAGGGGAAGGCAGGACCCATGGGGGGTCTGAGGCGGTTGTAGCCAGTGGACAGAGAGTGGTGGGATTCCAGAGGAACCAGGGGTCTCCATTCTGGAGAGAAAATGAGCTACTCTGGACACTGCCAATGATGCTAAGAATTCCTTTTCTAAATTTGAATTTGAGCCCTCAAAACCAAAATGAAAACAGAAAACTTTGTTTCCTTCCATGCCCTAATAAAAAGTGATTCTAGTAAAAAATCCTAGAAAGAATAATTTCACAGAATGACTTTCAGCACTGAAATTTAGTTTCCCTGGGCAGTTAAGGCCAGGCATTGCTTAATCCACACTGCATCATGGATAATCATTCTTTGTTTCTGAAGTAACAGTTCCTCTGTTTGCATCGCAGCTTTTCACCTATGAGCTTTGCAGAGGTGACAAAGGAAGTGAGAGGCTGAAGTGGTTTATTCTAAACTTTTTATTTTGAGATCATTGTAGATTCACGTGCAGTTGTAAAAAATAATGTAGAGAAATCCCAAGAGGACCTGGGTGGTGTTTGCCTAGTTCCCCCACAGGCAAAATCTCACAGAGCTATAGTGCAAGCTCACAACCAGAATGTTGATGGATGCAATCCATTATCATATTTAGATGGTCCCTGTTTCACATGTGTCATGCATGTTGTTTAGTTCTATAACATATGCAGTGTTTTGACTCTGGTGAAGAAAAATGTCTTGCAAGTACACAGTGAGTATTGGAAGTTTTAATTTTTTTGTGACTATTCTGCATTCTTGGCAGGTAATTTTGTGTACCCTATTTTTATAATAACTTTTAGCCAAATAATATAAAGAAATGTATGACTATTCTCATGTCAATGCAAATGTGTGCTTAGCTCTTTCACTCTTCTTGCTAATAGAAGGCCAGATACATTCAGCCAGATCTGGGACGAGCCAGTATTCCTTCTGTCTGAGTATTTAAACCTGAAGCTGGACTTTTCCTTGAGTGTATATGTAATTAAAGCTTTCTTTTATCTATTTAAATTTTCCTTTTTTTTGCCATATTGCCAAGGTTTTGTATTCTTGGGCTAGCAACTCAAGAGAACATACCCCCTCCCTTCCCTTCACTCCTCTCTGCCTAATACAAAGTACCTGTATTTTTCCCTACTCCCACTCCATTGTGAATTAGCATCCACATATCAGAGAAAACATTTGGCCTTTGATATTTTGGGATTGGCTTATGTCTCTTGACATGGTATTATCTAGCTCTATCCATTTACCTGCAAATGCCATCATTCCATTCTTCTTTAAGGCTGAGTAACATTCCATTGTGTATATGTACCACATTTTCCTTATCTGTTCGTCTGTTGAAGGGCATTTAGGTTGGTTCCATAGTTCAGCTATTGTGAGTTGAGCTGCTATAAACATTGATGTGTCTGTGTCACTACAGTATGCTGATTTTAAGTCCTTTGGGTATAAACGGAGGAGTGGGATAGCTGGGTCAAATGATTCCAAAAAAACTTGGTCCATTCCAAGTTTTCTGAGGAACCTCCATACTCTTTCCAGAGTGGTTGCACCAATTTGCAGTCCCACCAGTAATGTATGAGTGTGCCTTTTCCCGCACATCCTCACCAACATTTATGCCTCAGGAGAGAGTCACACCTATTAGGTGCCCACAGACACACAGCTGGAAGGTAAAAGAAGCAACATTTAAATTAAGATCTCCTGAATTCCTAAGCCAAGGCTCTTTCCACTAAGCATACTTCCTACTTTCCTTTGCTAATGTGCCTTGTGTGCTCTGTACCTTTGTGTGACCTCTCTCCTTCAACTTCCCCATAAAGTCTCAGGCCATCACTTCCTCTCCCTTTCCTTCCTTATCCAGCCCAGCCCTGTAGCCTTCTTTTTGGCTGTCCCCAATTCTGGTCACCCCCTCCCACTAAACGCACAATTTCTGCTCCTCCTCTTGGGTCATGGGGCATTACTATAGGAAGCCACAACAGGTAAATTATGCCTGGATCCTCTACAAACAAGAGAAAGGAAGGAATGGCAGATACAATTGATTTTCTATGTCTCTTCTATGGAGTGCATGAGGATAAGTTCCTCTGAGCAAACACCCTTGCTGAGTGTCTGGGGTGAAGCACAGGGTCTATCACATATAATCCCAAACAAATCCATTTTATTATAATAATATAGAAATTCAGACTGTAATGCAGATCATGGAGGATCTGAGATTTAATTTGGTGGTCAATGGGTTGACATTGAGAGGTCCTGAGCAGAGTGCGTGGGGAGGGCAAGTCCAAGGCCATGGTTTATGATATTCACTTTGGTTGAGTATAGGGTAGTCTTGGAGCAGTGGAGTGGGGCCAGTGGATAAAAAGTGCCCATGATGGGGGATTGGGACACCAGGCGCCACGTCCGGTTGTGAAGGTGGCAAGAAGAAACCCCTGAAACAGCCCAAAAAACAGGCCAAGGAGATGGATGAGAAAGATAAGGCTTTCAAGCAGAAACAAAAAGATGAACAGAATAAACTTGAAGAGCTAAAAGTGAAGGCCATGGCCATAGGTGAAATTAAGAAATCTGGCAAAAAAAAAAAAAAAAAAAAAAAA
>PVHX01000606.1:0-18863 GCA_004024805.1 Geosciurus inauris | reverse complement strand
TCTGCTTAAAAGAAGAGGTCTGGCTAGGTGAGATGGTGCATACCTGTAATCCCAAATTCTCGGGAGGCTGAGGCAGGAGGATTGCCAAGTATGAGGCCAGCCTGAGCAATGTAGAGAGACCCTTTCTCAAAATGCAAAATAAAAAGGGCTGGGAATATAGCCCTGTGGTTCAATTAAAAAAATAGGTGGGGTGTCTTGTAGAGAGCTGTCCATGGGCTGTGTGTGGACTGTCATGCATTGTAGCCTATTGACTAGGAGAATCTGGTGTCTGGGAATGACTAGTGGACATTTCCTCTGGCTGACTGCCCTTACTCACTGTGAGCCCTATTCAAGCTCCGCCAAAGGTCCCACACAGCATTGGAGATGGGGTGACCTGCTGTAGCCACACAGTCCCTCTGAGATGAGTGTGACCTGCCAAGATGCCAATCAACTTGCTGACTGCAAGACATCATGAAGCAAGACTGCCCTTGAAACTTTATCCCTGCCTTTTTAAAATAAATTTTAAAAATATTTTAAAAACAGCAGAATGCATTTCAATTCACAGTACACATATGGAGCACAGTTTTTCATTTATCTGGTTGTAAACAAGGTAGAGTCACACCATTCGTGTCTTCATACATCTACCTAGGGTAGTGATGTCCCTCTCATTCCATCTTTCCTACCGCCATGCCGCCTCCCTTCTCCTCCCTCCCCTTTGCCTATCCAAAGTTCCTCCATTTCTCCCATGCTCTCCAGCCCCACCTCCATTGTAGATCAGCATCCACTAATCACAGAAAACATTTGGCCTTTGGTTTCTTGTGATTGGCTTACCTCACTTAGCATGATATTCTCCAACTCCTTCCATTTACCTGCAAATGCCATGATTTTGTTCTTTTTTATGCTGAGTAATATTCCATTGTATATATATATACAACAGTTTCTTTATCCACTCATCTATTGAAGGGCATTATCCCTGCCTTTGATGTACCCCCTTAAATAAACCACAGGAGCCATTTTCTTATTGTCTAGTTCCAGCTCCCGTGTGGACTGGACCTATCAGGAGCTCCAACTTCTGAAACTATCTTTTCTGACTTTATCTTTATTCTTTACTAATTATTCTAGACTTTTATTTCTCAGGAGGCTTGTCCCTCCGAGCAGGCAAGAATTCCCTGGCAAGGCGCTGGCCACCCCACCATGGTGTCTGGCCTTCACTATGTTGGGGGTTCTCCATGCTGACTGCTACATGTTACAGTTTCCTCAGCAGCTTTAAAAGACATTCAACCCCCTTCTGCACCTCCACATCCCCCAACAACATCGGGGGGGGGGGGTGCTGGGCAGAGATGGTCTTTGAGGCTGTTGGACAATTCTACTGTGCAGCCAAGATTGAGCAGCATGAGACCAGTGGCTGTGGTCTCACCTCGGGAGTCAGTACCAAACTAGGGCATGCTGCCTGGGCACTGCACTTGCAGTTCCCTCATTCCTGGCAGAATGAGCAGCCGTTAAAATCTCTCGGTTATCAGGAGGCATTCTAATAGTTCGCTCAGACTATTGTGTCTACCCAACAGCCATTGCCCCTTCTTCCTGCTGAAGAGAACACCAGCTTGATACAGGTTGTGGCGGCAAAATATTCAAAATAAGTGGGCTCCTTCCCCAAAACCAATTGATGGAACTTGATTGGCCATGATAGTTGGATTTTGAATGTACCCCAAGGGCCCTGAAGGCTTGGACCTCGGCCTGTGGTGCTAATAGGAGGAGGTGAAACCTTTGGTAGGTGGGGCATACTGGGAGGAAGTTATATCACTGCAGGTGTGCTGTTGAAGGCGATATCGAGACCCTGTCTTCTTCCTGTTTCTCTCTCTTTGCTTCCTGGCCACCATGAGGCGCACAGTCCTCCTCTGCCATGTGCTCCTACTATGATGTACTGTGTTACCACCAGCCCAAAGCAACAGGTCAAGCAACCATGGACTGAAACTTTCCTTGAAATAAAACTTCCCTCTTATTAAGTTGATAATCTCAATATTTGTTACAATGATAAAAAGTTAACACAATAATCTAAACCAGTTATAGTAATAGTAACCCCATTCATGGTTGGAGCCAATGAGATTTAAGGAGGCTAAGGGGCTTCTGGGAAAATTTTCCCATTCCATTATACAGATGGAGATGGAGAGAGCCCTTCCTCTTCTTTCTCTTCCCAGATTTTGGACACTGTGGTGTAAGAATGCACAGCTCAGAGCTGCCATGGCCATTTTGTGACCATGAGGAGAGACATGATTGATACTCTTTGATTCCTCAGTGGCAGTATCAACCCTGAAATAGCTCACTTCCAGATTTATTGTTAAAATGATAAATGTCCTTAGTATTTAAGTTTCTTTTGATGAAATATTCTATTATTTGCAGCCAAAAACTTCCAAAGGTACAGGCGTGTTTGGTAACATGTCATATACAAGCTAGACAAATACGAGGTTTCTGATCTTGGTCTCTTTTAACCTAGGAGAAGTACTGCAGCAGGTATTTGGTATGAAAGGATTCATAGTTAAGAGTCCTACTGACTCACTCCCTGAAGACTGGAACTCCTCCTTCAATGAAAGGCTAAGTAGTTAGAACTCTTTGTAATCAATTGGTAATTAAATGGAACCTTGTTCATTAGCATCCTTGTCAACAACTTGAGTTCTGTGTTGCACAGTGGCCTGGGGTGGTGGAGATGATGTGGTCCAGATAAAGTGCTTGAAGGTAAAGTGATACTTAAGGTGACGGGATACTAGCTGAGCCACATTAAGTAAAGGATTTTCATGTAGCTTTTTCAGCTGATAAATTTTAGTTCAACTCCATACTCCTATGTCTGTCCAGCTCCATAAAGTTAGTTAATTTTCACTGTATTGTTAATTTCTACCAAGTTGCATTTTAATGTACTTTGTGCTTTAAAATTTTATGCACAGATCACATAGGCTATCAATTTGATCAATTCCTCACAGGGATTGCGTAATAAATATCATGGAAGCACTGACATTCCACATTGACACAAACAGAATGTCTTGACATGAATATTAGAATTCTAAATTGGTGATTGTTTTATTCCATGCCAGAGCAGTTTTTCCTGTAAGTCACATCTCTTTTATAGCCATAAAAATCAAGGGGGGATTGTGAGCATTAATGAGGTGTTTATTTGGCCTGTGTCTTTTCAAGAATATATCTAATATATAAATCAAGATAAGCTATAGATATGAAATATGAAGTATGTGTGATATAAATGATATAAGCTATAAAATCGACTGAGAGAGCCTACAGATAAAAAAAAGTATCACAAGTTTATCATTTCGTTGCATTTTTGCACCAGATAGTGCATAAGATTAAATTATTGCCTAATCTACCACATATGTAATTCTCTTAAAACCTGAAAGACAGAAGGCATTTTCAAAAGAATGTACAGAAAGTTCCTCTTGATCCCTAAAACCCCACTCAGCCTAGGAAGTACCTCTCGTTATGGCAGATGAGAGGCCTTGACCTGAAATATTATATTTATTCATGTACAATGGCAGGACAGCATACTGGACTTGGGCATCAAGAATACCATGTCTCAAAGACTTTTTAGTAAACTGTGTGCTTGTGGGTAGAGCACTTAACCTCTCTGAACCTCTACTTTTTTCACTCTCAAACTGGGGTAATAATCCTTGAACTAACTTTTCTGGATTATTATCAAGTCCAAATGAGAAAACAGAGATAAAATGTTCTAGGCTAGGCAGGTAGCTTAGGATAAAGTGTTTACCTGAGGGCCTGGGTTTGATCCCCAGCACCAGAAAAAATCCAAATGAAAGCAATTTGGAAACTATAAAGTACTTTATAAGTGTCAGATACATATAATTCATATTTTGTCTTCTTTGATCTTAGGCATATGAAACATGTTGACAATCCTGTCTTTGAAGAAAGTGTGTTTACAAAGCCTATCTATGTAAAATTCTGTTAGGAACAGCCAGCTCAGTTTATCAGGCCACTGCAGTAATAGCCTAAGTATGTTCCTATACAGTGGTCTTTGGTGAGATAAAATTCATGACTTTATTGCTTCAAATAACTGTTTCCTATAATTTCTCCTGTCATTCTTTTAATTGTTCAAATCTTGTCATTCTTTTCTAACTTGCCTAGCAGTCATCTCCTGGCCTGCTGTGCTGGCTAGCTTCAGATTCCAGTAATGTGTTCATGAGGTCTATTTTAGACTAAGGTCCTAGATGCAAGGCCATAGCTGGTCATTGACTGTACAACACGTTTTTAAGCTGATGTTTCAACCAAGATGTAAATGTATAATCATCAGTTCCAAGTGAAGGCTAGACAAAGTCCAGAGGGCAGGGTACAGAAAGGCATACCAACCATATCTTAATTCTGGATCCTTTGCCTAGGCTGAGGCTGAAAATAAGAAATCAGAGAGTGGAGGGGGATAATGTGTGAGGAAATTTCTTTGGAGAAAGGAGTGTGGAGGGCTACCTCTTTCATCTCAAACCAGTGAGAAGGTTTTTCCCAGGTGGGCCTATTTACTGTGACAGCAAGGAGCATGGGTAGCATTGGGATGAGCTTGCATGCTGAGTCCCTGGAGTTAGAGACTTATGGGTTTCCCTTGGGATTCATTTAAAGGGACAGAGGAAACTAAAAGAACAGTGAATTTCTAGGTGCAGGAAAGGAGTCATAAGCAATCAGTGGAATAGTACTGCATCCATCCACCCTGGTCAGGAGTCTCCAGGACAGGGGTCCCCAACAATGAGAAACTCCAAAAGGCTCGGGCAAGACTCATATGAATCAATTTTAACCAGAGGCCCTTACAGCAAGCTCAAAGTCACTCAAGGGAGTTCTCCAGCCCCTTACTACACTTCTTTCCCCTCCCTCCCTACAGGATCTCTAGGGAATAGAGGGGGGCCAGCCAAGCCAACTGCATCTGTTCTGAGAAGGCCAACAATCGACTTTAATTAAGCCTGGGATGGGGATAGGGCTAGGAAGACAATTTCATCTTAAGTTTGATACATTTATGTCTTGCACCCAACATAGTTTGAAATGAAGCTGCAGTTGAAACTTAGTTAGGATCAGACTGTCCTTATCAAAGAAAGAGCAGAAAATTCAAGGTCTCTGCCTAACTTTCCATCCAGGGACAAAAGATAAATAGCATTAAATACATTTTAAAATGGTCATGAGAGAACAAAATGAAATTGCATTTTATCACGTTATACAAGTTATGAGTTTAAAACTAGTTATGGTTTTATATGAAATAGATTAAGATCCCTTTGCACAATTAAGGCCAGTGGCCAATAAATGGCAATTGATATGACAATTTATGCCGGGTCACTAGAAAAGATTTCAACCTTGAAGAACACAAATATTTCGTTTCAGGTCCTAAAATGAATCAACTAGTACATATTTACTGCCTCTTATGTGAGAAATCTTTTTTAAAAATTTTTTTTAGTTGTAAATGGACATAATATCTTTATTTATTTTTATGTGGTGCTGAGGATCAAATCCAGTGCCTCACGCATGCGAGACAAGTGCTCCACCACTGAGACACAATCCCAGCTACAGAGAAATCTTAATGGATACTTGGAACAATATTTACATTCCTTTAGTTCGGGTTAGAATCACTTCTTACCAAGCATATAGTATGTGCTCAAATATGTTTTCAATTTAATTATTCTTTACAAGGTACTTAGCACTAAGGCATGTGGCATTTTTTCCCAATGTTGACAACAACACTTCAGCTGAAAAGTCCCTATATTTATAAAATGTGGTGTAAACCTGAATGGAAAGTGATTATGGTCTCACTTGTATTTAACACTGTAAAGTGTTGATGAATGATCTAATAGAAGAGAACAGAATTTAAGCTAGAAACATACAAATGAGGTTGTTTTTACCATTCAACTGTGTTGATGCAGTACCGGGTGAAGGAAGGGGGGGGGGGGGGGAGAGAGAGAGAGAGAGAGAGAGAGAGAGAGAGAGAGAGAGAGAGAATGACTGGCTATGGGGTTGGGATTGTAGCTCAGTGGTACAGAGCTTGCCTTGCATGCGTGAGGCACTGGGTTCGATCCTCAGCACCACATGAAAATAAATAAATATATTGTGTCCATCTACAACTAAAAAAATATTAAAAAAATAAATGACTGGCCATGGGGAATCTCACTCTACCACTCGCTAGGCCTGGGACCCCCAGTTTCTCTTCTATGAATGGGGTCACCAAGTTGCCAGCTCAAAGTCTCAAAAACTAAGAGATGTGTGAATACCCTTTGTAAACCCTGACGATAGCCAAGTTTAATATTCATTAATTACCTGTGCATCACGCTTTATATCTATTTACTCAATCCAATCTGCCTAACAGCCCAAGACCTAGTTAGGTACTATAACCTATTACCCTTCACTTTATATATGAGGAAACTGAGGTTAAAAGGAGCTGGTTCCAGGGCACTTAAAGCCGCAATCGGAACCAGTGAGTCCTCTTACTCTCAAACATGAAGCTGCCATCCTACCTAGTCATTTAACAGGCGGGTGGGGGGAACCTGGTAGGGGCTGACAAATGTGGTTCGATAAATTGCTAACCTAAAGAAGTCACCTCCCCAGGACGCGCTCCAGGCGGGAACTTAGCTCCTACTGGGCCCTTTCGCTCCGGCCCTCACGCTCCCGCACCTGCCGCGGCCGCGCCTCAGCATTTCTACGCATGCGTTGGCGGGCCCGGCGCAGGCCCAGTGGCTGAGCGGCGCCGGGGGGCCGCCGCGCTCCGCCCCTCCCGCCTGCTCCGACCCAGCTGTGGCTGCAGTGGAAAGCCGGAGGATGCGCTGAACTCAGCCGGGCTCACTGTCTCCAGCGCTCATCACAGGTGCTTTGGGTCAGGCCGAGAGCCACCTTCCCTCTGCCTCCTCCTAACTCATTCGTGTCCTCTCCGCTCTCCCAGCAGTGGCCCGGCTCTGCAGGCTGATGGCCCCCGCGACGGCTGGAGGTGGTTTGTGTACGGTTACCATGGAGACATTGGCTGGCCTGGCCGAGCCGAGACGCTGGGGGGCGGGCTGGAGGGATGAGGATGCTGTTGCGCTCTGTTCTGCCTTGGGCCTATGGGGGAGCGGGCATTGCCCTGAGTTGGGGAGCCGGTGCCAGCGCGGGAGGTGAGGCGTCCAGTCACCCGGGGACTCCTGCAGTCGTCTGCCTTTCTCTCCTCTGATGGAGAGAGAAGAGCTAAGAGCGTGCTGTCGGGGGTCGGGTGCAGTTATTTCTATACAGGGAGCATTTACTAATTGCCTGGTACTTAATAGAAGCTCGGTAATGTTTTTCGAATGAGAGGGTAGGAGGAGGGGCTATGTCTAAGCAGGTGACCAAGTCTAGACCTGGGCTAGTCTAGACTTCAGGCAGGGCCTCAACAAATAGATAACATGTATATTTAAAAGTATTTACCATACATTAAAATACTTTCATGCTTTTTATGATCCATTACCACGGAGTATCACAGCAGGTCTTCCATCCTGCCCAGATTTAGGAATTCTTTTTAACTTGGTAGAAAAGCAAGCTGCACTCTATTTCTTTCCTATTTTGGGAATCTTGAAGATTCTGATTAGTTGATTTGGTTTAGCTGATATTCAATAAATAATATATGTTCTCTGCTTTCATAAAGGAAAGCACCCCCATTTAGAATTTAAAGCTTATAAAATACATGAAAATGCTGAGCAAATGTCATTCTCTTTCTTTTGCAGTTTCTTTGTTTTTTAATGTAGTTTTTCATTCATGGAAGAATTTTTTTTTCTGTATCCCTTTATCACCTAGCAGTGAGTGGGGCAATTGTTGTTAATGTTTTCTAAAGGCCAGGCACCATGCCAAAGTACTTGACATAGATCATTTAATTTAATTCTTAAAACAATCCTGTAAGACAATTATTATTATCATTCATGTTTTACATAAGAGGAAGCAGCCTTAGAGATGTCCAAGGCTTTGCCCACAGTCATATAACTTTGAATTGTAAGAGGACTTAAGCCTTATTCCAACACCTACGCTTGCCTCTTTGCATACTCATATTAACACCAAAGTAATTCAAAGTCAAGGAAAAGGTCCTGAGTATTCAATTTGCAGGGAAAAGAGTGTGTAGATGGCTAAGCAGGGTGGCACACACCTGTAATCCTAGCGGCTTGGGAGGCTGAAGCAGGAGGATTAGAGTTCAAAGCTAGCTTCAGCAACTTAGCAAGGCCCTAAGCAACTCAGTGAGCCCCTCTCTTTACATAAAATATAAAAAGGGCTGGGGATGTGCCTCAGTGGTTATGCACCCTGGGTTTCAATCCCTGAAATGAAAAAAAAAAAAGAGTGTGCAGATGACCAGCCTTTCCCCTGTTGCAGACTCCCTTATTTCATTTAGCAAGGAGGCTCTGACTTAGGTGGCTATTAGCAGAACTAAAGGCAAGGTTTTATAATTAGGTGTAAACTTCTATAAATGATGACTCTTAACTTTCTCCAAAAGTAATAAGAGGGGCTGGGGCTGTAGCTCAGTGGTAGAGCGCTTGCCTAGCATGCGTGAGGCACTGGGTTCGATCCTCAGCACCACGTATAAATAATAAATGAATAAAATAAAGATCCATCAATATCTAAAAAAAATTTTAAAAAAAAGTAATAAGAAATATTTTGTTTAAAAAAAGTTCTGGGCTGGGAATATAGTTCAATGAAAGAGTACTTGCCTAGCATGCTTGAGACTCTGGGTTCAATCCCTGGTACAAAAAAAAAAAGTCTGTTAATACTGGGAATGATGGGAATGTAGTGCAGTGATAGAGCCTTGCCTGGCATGTGTGAGGCCCTGGGTTCCATCCCCAGGACCACAAACCAACAAAAAACCAACAGAGAGCAGCCAGGGACCTTGTGGAGCCTAGATGAGGGACAGAAAACTTAGGTGAGGAGGGTGGGAGAAGCATGTCCATGAAAAGTTCCTTGAGGAAGTACCCCCTAAGAGTAGAGTCGGGTGAGAACTAACTCTATAAGTTATATAAGAGTTGCTTGATTTCATCACTTCTTATCTTTTCTCTCCTTCCTTCCTGCCCATCCGTGCCAGATCTCGTTATCCCTTTAACATTTTTATTTGGTCATCAGCTTTAATTTCTTTACCTGCCATTTAGTGCTCCTTGTGGTTCAGCTCCAGTCTTTGCTTTTGCAGTTCCCTCTTGTCCATACATGAGCTACGTGTTCTTGATGTTCATCATTGGCTCACCTCATTGGCTTTGCTAGAACTTCTTGTTCTACTCCAGCCCCAATGCCAGCCCCTGCCACTTGCTCCAATTCAGACCATCTTTCAGAACCTAACTCAAGTACTACCTCTACCAGATGCTCTTGCAAGATCAGAAATCTATTCCTTCTTTGTAATCACATGGTAATTTATCTTTATTTTTACTGCCAAATCAATTTCTTCCATGTATTAAAATCATTTGAGTACAAGTAGGGCTGAAACTCAGCCGGTACCCATCAGCTCTTATAAAAACATTGGGGTGTATCTATGTTGATGGGAAAATCATTGCAGCCCATGGCTTCCAAATGCCCTGCCTCTCACCACCCCGTCTAGTGGGTAATAGTTTGAATATTACCTCTGGACACATGCCATGGCTTTGTTTTACTATTGCTGAAGACTCTGGCTCAAAGAATTGTTATGGGGATTAATTGAGATGCTATGCTCAAGAGTACTTAGCACAGAACTTGGTATTAAAGTAAATGTTTAATTAGCATTAGAGTGCATTGCTGAGAGTGAGGATCATGCTTTATTCTTCTCTATGTCCTCAGAGATCCAGGTAAAGAACTTGTACACAGGAAACAGTTGATTAATCTTAGTGAAATGGATTAGCTCACATTGTCAAGAAAATTTAGTACAGTTAAAATTTCCATGGCACTAGTGTGCAATGGATTGAAGATGCTTTACTATATACGTAGACAGCTTTCCAACTGGATGATTATTTTTCAACTTGGCAAAAGCCATCTACAATAATTTGTAACTTAACTCACAGAAAGAAAAAAAATCCAGCCCCTCAAAAAGCACCACTTTTAACCAGTTCACTTGTATTAGTAAACATTTCCAGGTTTGAGTTAATAATATTAATATAATAATAAAAGATTGTGAAATCTTATATTATTATAAGTGAAAGTGAGATTTGGGAAGAAGAGGAAAGAAAAGGGATAAAATGCTAGAATTTGTGGCAAAATTTTACAGACAAAAAGATTTTTAAGTCCATTGTTTACATTTTTCCACCAGTATTTGGTCAGTCTAAACTCCTGTATGCCAAAATAATTTAGAATCCTTAATGTGACCTGAGTAAATGTTCCTGCTGTATTACTCTGTGAAGGACTGTCCTTTTTTAAAACATTTTTTTTTTTAGTTATACATGGACACAGTGTCTTTATTTGGTTTACTTATTTGTATGTGGTGCTGAGGATCGAGCCCAGTGCCTCACATGTACGAGGCAAGCACTCTGCTACTGAGCCACAACCTCAGCCCAGGACTGTCCTTTTCAGTGCATACTAAAAGACAGTGGGGGAGAACCTTGGGTCAGGACTCAGTACATTTTTACTCTCCAAAGTACTTTCTCTAAATTTTATTAGGTTTACCAGATTACCTTTGGACATTCTAGACTTATTAGTGCCATTTGAAGCCAAAGGAGTAGAAAACCTGATTTAGACTCTGGAAGAAACCTCTTAGTTGTTTAGAAACTTATTAATAAGTGGAATGATTTCTTACTACAATGGGTCTGTTGTTGTTGTGTTTGTTTGTTGTTGTTTGAGGTGTTGGGCATCAAACCCAGGGCCTTGGACATGCTAAGCACAAGCTCTACCTCTGAGCTACACCCCCAGCCCAGCAGTAGGTCTTGTGAAAACAAACCAACAAACCTGTCGTGGCCATTTAAGTTATGTGTTGTAGGGCTGAATTTACATTATGCATCCAAAAATAGTATATGTAAATGTATATGTATATTTTAAATAATGAGCCAACATGGCAGATAAGTTAGAAATAAAATGTACCAGACTGCCATAGTGTTTTTCTTTTAAATATTTTTCTTTTAAATAATAGTTGTGGATGGACACAATGACTTTATTTATTTATTTTCATGTGGTGCTGAAGATTGAACCCAGTGCCTGACATGTGCTAAGTGAGCGCTCTACCACTGAGCCACAACTCCAGTCCTGCCATAGTTTATTGTAGTTGTGTTCATGTATATAATTCTATAGACCTTACTTAAATTCAAAATCCTGTATCAAAAATTCCTAAAAGTATTGCTTATCCAGTAGCTTTTTACTGTTTCAAGTAACACCTGGCCTTTTCATTCGAAAAGAATGACATATTGTTAGCAGTTTTCATTGTAGTCTTTTCCTCAGAAACTCTTGGGGTGGGCGTGGGTAGAACTAAACAAAATGTTGTTGTCTGTTATGTAAAAACTTAACATGTAGAGACATGATATAGTAAATCTTCATTTGTCTAAAGAATCACTTGTTTATTCTACTTATAGAAATGGAATCTTTTTAGTTTATTTGAGCATATGTCACAAAACATTTTCTTTTTTGTAGAAGTCATTCTAAAAATTGAGCAGCTGAAATACGTGACTAATTTATAGACCCCTGTCACTCTAGAGATGCACTAGGCAAGTGCTCTAGAGATGTGACATTTTTACAGGGTGAGAGATTGTTAAACTACTTTTTAGGGCTAGATATTTTTTAAAGAAATAAATATCTCATACCCTGTACTAATTAGGATTAAGTTTTGAACAGTCTGGACTGTTTTAAAATTAGATCAGTCTTCATGGGACACTCCAGCATTTGAGAAGGATCTGCATTGTCACGGCACTTGTATGTGACTATATTTTGTTACTTCAGTAGGATGAGCTGGGAAAGGAACATTTGATATAGATATTTTGGTATTTCTTCATCTGGGGAACTATCTCAAATTGAAGGTCATTTGAATTAGTTCATTCAAAAATATCATGGACAAATATGAGACCAAAACATTCTCAGAGATTTGTTACAAAAGCAATAGGTGCATGCTTGTAATCCCAGCAGCTTGGGAGGTTGGGGCAGGAGGATCACAAGTTTGAGGCTAGCCTCAGCGACTTAGCAAGAGCCTGTCTCAAAATAAAAATTTCAAAAAAGGAGTGTAGCTCAGTGGCAAATACCCCTGAAATCAGCCCCCAGTACATAAAGGCTCTATTTGTCTCACATTTAATCTTTTTTTTTTTTTGGTACCGGGGATTGACCTCAGGGGCACTCGACCACTGAGCCACATCCCCAGCCCTATTTTGTGTTTTATGTAGAGACAGGGTCTC
Source organism: Geosciurus inauris (assembly GCA_004024805.1). Taxonomy (NCBI): domain Eukaryota; kingdom Metazoa; phylum Chordata; class Mammalia; order Rodentia; family Sciuridae; genus Geosciurus; species Geosciurus inauris. The sequence continues at coordinate 6,600 of PVHX01000606.1, read as the reverse complement.
ACTGAGTTGCTTAATGCCTCACCATTGCTGAGGCTGGCTTTGAACTTGCGATTCTTCTGTTTCAGCCTCCCTATCACATTTAATCTTTTACATTTTATGTGGGCAGCAATTTGGATGAAAGGGGGACTTTAGTGAAAATTTGTAACTGAACCCCAGTGTTTTCGTATAGGTTGAAGAATGTGAGATGAGTGTTGGGTGTGTAGCTTAGTGGCAAAGCACTTGCCTAGCATGTGGAAGTGCTTTGATCTGGGTTTGATCTCCCACACTGGAGGGTAGGGGAGAACATGAGATGATTCTCTCTTCCCTGCATCTTTCCATTGATTGCATTTTGGTACAACTATATAGTATGTTTGTTTGTTTTGTGTGTGTGTGTGTGTCTGGGGATCCAAACCAGGGCCTCCTGCACACTAGGCAAGTGGTATACCACTCAGCTATATCTCCAACCCATATGGAACCCATATTTTTTGAAAGATGGTCTCCTATCTTTACTCTCTACACTGTTTAGATTATTTTCTCACAGTACTGTGGATTGAATCCAGGGTCTCACACATGGCAGGTAAATACTCTACCACTGCTACATCCCCAGCCCTTTTAACTTTTTATTTTGTGACAGAGTCTTACTAAATTCTCCGAGCTGGCCTTGAACTTCCAGAATTACATGGATTACAGGCATGTGCACCATGCCCAGCTTGCTTGGATTTTTAAACTGGAAATTGTGATGTTTTTCAAACTTCATATACAGGAATTGTTTAATATATGGATGGGCTTATAATAAGCACTGCTTTCTATAAAGTACTGGATAAAAGTGCTTGATGTTTATTTATTGTACTGTACATTTGCAGGGTGTGGTCTGTATCCGAAGAACATTGTACTTTAAAAGATGCTGTCTTCAAATGATAAAAAGTTAGAAAAACTGGATCCATTTTATCGATCTTTGGTGTCCAAGCAGAAGACCAGTGCAGAAATCATAAGTGAAGCACGAAATGCGTTAAGAACAGTTAGAACCCAAAGACCATTTACACCTCGGGAAGACCAAAGGAAGCTCTTTGGACCTGCATCATCAAGAACACCAGAAAACAGGCCTCCTTCCTCCTTCAGGTATATGACATTTTACTTTTGTGTATACTCAGATATTTAGGCCTCCTTTCCCCTTATTTATGCTCTGTTTATTTGTCTCTCCCTTCCCCCAAACACTGATGGTTTTACTGTGCCCATAGTTTTGCCCTTTTAAGAATGTCATATAATAGGAATCACACAGTATAAAGTCTCTTCAAACTGACTTCTTTCACTCACTGATAGGCATTTAAGTTTCCTTCATGGCTTTTCATGGCACAATAGCACATTACTTCTCGGTACCTTATCACATTCCATTGTCTAGAACTATCTCAGTTTACCATTCACCTACTGAAGGACGTTTCAGTTGCTTTGACATTTTGGAAATTACAAATAAAGCTGCTATAAACACCCAGGTGCAAGTTTTTATGTGGCCATAAGTTTTCAATTCCTCTGGGTAAATACCAAGGAGCACAGTTGCTGGATCATATGGTAAGAATATGTTGGGTTCTATAAGAAACTGCCAGGCTATCTTCCACATTGGCTATACCATTTTGATTTTCTATCAGCATTGAATGAGAGTTTCTGTTCCTCCAGTTCCCTCACCAGCATTTGGTGTTGTTAATGGATTTTGGCCATTCTATTAGAGATGTAGTGGTATTTCTTGTTTTAATTGATTGTCGGGTTTCAAGAATTCTTTTGAGTATTTTAGATAACAATCTTTTATCCTGTATGTTTTCCACAAATATTTTCTACCAGTCTGTGGCTTATCTTCTTACTCTCTTAACAGTATCTTTTGCAGAGCAGACATTTTTAATTTTACTAGAGTTAAATTTATCAATTCTTTCTTTCATGGATCATGCCACTGGTGTTATATGTAAGTTCTCACTTTGGGATGAGGGTGTTGCTCAGTGATGGAGCATTTGCCTAGCCTGTGCAAAAGCCCTCAGTTCAATCCCCAGTCCTGCAAAAAAAAAAAAAAAAAAAAAAAAAAAAAAAGAGTCGCCTTATACCTTACCCAAAGTCATCTAGACATTCTCCTGTTATCTTTTGGAAGTTGTATAGTCTTGTGTCTCATATTTAAGTCCATGATTGAATTTGAGTTAATTTTCATGACAAGTATAAAGTCTGTGTCTAGTTTCCTCTGTGTGTGTGTGTGTGTGTAGACATCTAGTTATCTCAGCACCATCTGTTGAAAATGCTATCTTTCTGTGTTGCACAAGCCCTGATTTGTGTTGGTTCAACCTGAGATTTTTTTTTTTCACTCTACAGTGATGAAAAGTGACATGTATTCATAGCAACTGGACTTTGAATTTTGATCTTTTCCTGGGCTAACCATATGCAGTTAGATGCTCACTTGTGATGCTGGGCAGCAACAGTGAGCCATAGCTTCCTGTCAGCCACAGGATCCCATGGGTAGACATGAATACTCTAGAGTGTGTCCTGTGTTGCTGAGCTGTGATACTGGTAGGTTAGGTGCATTAAATACATTTTGACCATTTTGTCTTAATCTTGTATTCTGCAATGCTGCTGTCATTGCTTATTATTCCAGGTTTTTGTTGTTGTTGTTGTTAGTTCTTGAGGATTTGCTACATAGATGATCTTGTCATCTGCAAAAACAAAGTTTTATTTCTTCCCTTCCTATCCATGTGCCTTTCATTTCCTTTTCTTGCCTAGCTAGGACTTCCAGTATGATCTTGAAAAGCAGCGGTGAAAGGGGACATCTTTGCCTTGTTCCTGATCTCAGTGGGAAAGCTTCTAGTTTTTCATCAGTTAGATGTTAGCTATAGGGTTCTTACTGATATTCTTTGTCAAGTTGAAGAAGTTTGCTTTTATACCTACTTTTACTGAGAGATTTTATCATGAGTGGGGTTAGGTTTTGTCAAATGCTTTTCTGCATCCGTTGACATGATCATATGAGTTTTCTTCTTTAGCTTCTTCATATGCTGGATTATGCTAACTAATTTTCAAGGTAGTTGTTTTTTTTAAGTTTGATTTTGTTCAAGATCCTAAAGATAATTCTAGACTTTGGGTCCAGGAAGTTACTTTGGAATGAAATGGTTTATAGTGATTGTCATGCCAACTTTAAAAAGTGATGTGGACAAAGTTTTTTTAAAATCACTATATATGGAGCTGGGACTGTAGCTTAGCGGTAGAGCACTTGCCTCGCATGCGTGAGGCCCTGGGTTCGATCCTCAGCACCACATACAAAGCAATAAAATAAAGACGTTGTGTCCATCTACAACTAAAAAAATATTTTAAAAAAATCACTATATATATTTATTCTTTTTGTTACTTAATACTTTTTAATTTTTTTAAAATATTTTTTAGTTGTAGATGGACACAATGTCTTTATTCTATTGCCTTGTATGTGGTGCTGAGGATCGAACCCAGTGCCTCCCGCGTGCTAGGCGAGCATGCTACCACTGCGCCACAACCCCAGCCCCTGTTACTTAATATTTTTTAATGCTCTTAAAATTAACAAAAGACTTGCTAATAAAATGTTTTAAGTATTGTAATGTTTTTAAAATGCCTTTTTCTCATAGTTTATGCATTGACTGCTTTTACCTATCTTTCAGCTAGACTTAACTAACAAATGCTAGAAATAGAAGCAATAATTATTTATAGACTAAAACTCTCCACCATCTCTCATGTTAGCCTCCATGCATCCAGTTTTGAGTTGTCTGACTCCAGGCCTATCTCTGGCACTCGTCTCAGTCCACTGGAACTGGTGAGTACTTAATTGGCCAAAAACACTTGGAATCATCACTTATATGTTCTAAGGAAATTATTACAGAGACCTAAATGTATAATAACCTAATGTGAAGGCAGATTCCTTTATATTTTTCCAAACATGATGATTAATATCTTATGAAACTCTTCTATAACTTACCTATAGTTTGATAATAAAGAATATTTTAATTGTATAGTCATTTCAGCAAACATGTTTTATATTTTTGTTTTCTAAAAGTAGTTATGTTGTTTTCTTTGTAACAGTTTTAAATAAAAATTATATATTAAATTTATGTTAAAAATTATGCATACACTTTATATATTCAGAGAGAGACAGACAGACAAAAATTTGTTACTAAAAACAACAGCAACAGTAAACACTTGGTGGTGTCCTGTTCTCTTATTCCTCATTATTCCTTCCCCAGACCTCCCTGTAATGCATTATTTTGTTATTTATATCCGGATTTCTAAACCCCACATTGCCTTGTCCCTATCTGACTTAGGAGCTTGAGGAATCAGCCAATGACTTCTCACTAAGGACAGTAGAGATTCAGCTCTCTTCTGTCCCTTTACCTCCCATCACAGCATGTCCCACCCTTTCTGTCCCCACTGCTGCTCCCGATACAGCTGCCTCATACCTTTGCTTAGTCCAGTTTTCTTGCACTGTAATTGTGTAAACCCTGTTCATAGCTGGGCCTTGGAGTAGTGGTGACTGATGATGACAACTTTGCCTTGCTTGCACCACTGTGTCTTCTGTGGTGTTAATAATGCTTTGCCTTTTCAGTTTTACTATTTCAACCCCAAACTCTGCCTCACAAATCTAAATTGGCTTTGTATGATCAGGCACATGAAGTGTCCTATCATAGTGCCTCGTTGGGGAGCTCCGCAAAAGTCCTGCCCAGCCACTTCCCTGAGTGCCCTGTGCACAGATTTCCTCTAGCACCCTTTGCCATTATCCTGGAGGCAGCTCTTCCCTCTGTGTGGGCTTTTGCCTGTTTCCTGAATCTCATGACCTTCTGTTTTTTTATTCACTATGATTTTAGTGATGTCTTCCCTCCTATAGCTTTTTTAGAAAGTGTGCCTAGGAAATAAATTGAGACCTTGATTCCTGTTTAACCTGTCTGAAGTTTGTAGGATTTTTCTCTTTCCTGCCAGTGTTCAGAAATTTCATGATAATGGCCCTTTGGTGGCTTTTTTTTATCCACTTGACGTGCCCTTTTAATGTGAAACTTCATGTCCTTTAGCTCTGGGAAGTATCCTTGAATAGTTTTGATTGTATCTTTCCCACTTAAAAGTTTTTTTATCAACATATTAATCGTAGATACCAATGTAATTCATTGTACATGCATATCGTATGCACTGATCAAATCTGTCTAGGATTTATTCAGATGTAGGATTTATTCAGATGTTGGACTAGTACTTTCATTTTCTTATTTTCTCTTTTGTTGTGCATCTTATTGGAGAAGGAAATTCATATTCTTATCCTCTTTTTGAGTTCTTTTCTGTTATCCTATATTTAATTTCCTAAAATTTTCTTTTCCCTCTAAATTGTATTTTTGTGTAGTATTCTGTTCTTGTTTCATGGTTGCAGCATCTTATCTGAATATATTAGTGATAGTTTTGATTTTTTTAAACTCAGTCTTCTTCTCCCTGTATAGCCTCTGTTTCATTTCTATGTTATGGTCTCTGTTTTGCATACCATGAGCACTCATTTGATGCCTCATGACGCTTGTTGGCATGTGGATGGAGATGACCAACCTATTGGCGATCTGTATCATACTTGCAGTTAGGGTATCTGGCTGGGCAGAGTTGTTGCCAACACCCCCAATGGCTTATCCTAGGCCTTCCCTTATCAACTTCAGATTTCCTGTATAAGAAGTGCTTCCCAAGCCAGGCGCAGTGGCTCAAGCCTGTAATCCCAGCACTTAAGGAGGCTAAGACATGGAGATGGTGTATTAGCCAAACTACTTCTCAATTTTTATTACTATGTATTTGTGTGTGTGTTTGTTTTTTATGAACTATTTGGAAGTTATAGACATTATGATACTTCATGAGTACACATCTCATATGAACAAGAACAGTCTCCTGCATAACCACAATAGTATCATCACAGTTCAGATAATCAGCATTTCTCAATAATATCATCAGTAATGTATAGTCAAATTATCCCACTTGTCTCAAAATGGATCTTATATTTTTAAAATACTTATCAGAATGCCTCTGAGGAAAATTATACTTGTTCTTATATTGCAGATGACAAAAATAAGATCCCCAAAATATTAAGAATAAACTAATATGTAAGAAATAATTTGCCAGCTGTTGTTGATGCATGGCTTCTTGCATCTGCAACATTGGAGACTGCTTGGGTTTTGAGGAAGCTGTGGCATATTACTGTTGGTCTGGGGAACACACTCAATTTGGGCCTATTCTTTCCTAAACATCTCTATTTCTAGAGTTCATGTGGTCCTTGTCAAACCTGTGTAGTTCTTAGATTGCAGGATTAGGTGTTAGGCAGTATTGGCATTTGCCTCTGCTTAGGGTCATGAGAATTAAATGCCTTTATTGCAGAATGGTTGGGTGCTGTGTTCAAAGAAAAAGTAGTCTAAAAAAATTCTATGTTGAGCTGGGGTCATGGCTCAGTGGTAGAGCGCTTGCCTAGCATGTGTGAGGCACTGGGTTCGATTCTCAGTACCACAAATATTTTTATTACTATGTATTTAATAAATACATAGTAATGTATTTATGTATGTAAATAAATAAAATAAAGATCCATCGACAACTAATAAAAATAGTTTAAAAAATTCTATGTTAGCC
>PVHX01000605.1:68356-277649 GCA_004024805.1 Geosciurus inauris | reverse complement strand
AAAGGTACACTTAAACATTGCTGGTGGGATTGCAAATTGGTGCAACCAATCTGGAAAGCAGTATGGAGACTGCTTAAAAAACTTGGAATGGAACCACCATTTGACCCAGCTATCCCACTCCTTGGCCTATACCCTAAAGACTTAAAAACAGCACACTACAGTAAAGCAGCCACTTCAATGTTTATAGCAGCACAATTCAAAATTGCTAAACTGTGGAAGCAACCCAGATGTCCTTCAATAGATGAATGGATAAAGAAACTGTGGTACATATACACAATGGAATATTATTCAGCAATCAAAGAGAATAAAATTATGGCATTTGCAGGCAAATGGATGGAATTGGAAAGCATTATGCTAAGTGAAGTAAGCCAATCCCAAAAAACCAAATGCTGAATGGTCTCTCTGATTTGTGGATGCTGATGAATAAGGGAGGTGGGAATGGGAAACATAAGAGAAATGGAGAAACACTGGATGCGACATGGGGGAGGTGGGGGGCAGGAAAGGGGAATGGGTATAGTAAAGATGCTTGATTGAGATCGTCATCACTACCCTTGGTGCATGTATGAAAACACAATTGGTGTAACTTTATCTGGTTTGCAACCAGAGAAATGGAAAAACTGAGCTCTATATATGTGCTATGACTTGAAATGCAATTAAATAAACTAATTAAAAAAAGATTTAAAAACAGCACACTACAATAAAGCAGTCACCTCCATGTTTATAGCACAATTCACAATTGCAAAACTATGGAAGCAACCCAGATGCCCTTCAATAGATTAATCGATAAAGAAACTGTGGTACATATACACAATGGAATACTGTTCAGCAATAAAAGAGAATAAAATTATGGCATTTGCAGGCAAATGGAGGGAATTGGAGAATATTATGCTAAGTGAAGTAAGCCAATCCCAAAAAACCAAATGCCAAATATTCTCTCTGATAAGTGGATAATGATACTTAAGGGGGGTGGGAATGGGGGACATAGGAGAAGTGGAGAACTCTGGATGCGGTAGCGGGGAGAGGGAAGGAAGGAAAGGGGAATGGGTATAGTAATGATGGTTGATTGAGATCATCATCACTACCCTTGGTGCATGTATGAAGACACAAATGGTGTGACTCTATCTGGTTTGCAACCAGAGAAATGGAAAAATTGAGCTCTATATATGTACTATGACTTGAACGCATTTAAATAAAATAATCAAATTTTAAAAAAAGAAATGTTGAGAAAATGAAATTACTAAGAAAATATTTTAAAACTCAATTCTTATTTCCAGTGAAAAGTGTGTTTTTTTAATGTACACTAGAAGCAAGATACTCTCCGGCATATGAAGATAAGGAAAATGTGGTTAAGCATAATCCCATCTGCATTGAATTTTGAAAAATAGAAATAAGAAGGAGTTGGCACAGTGGTGCATGCCTGTAATCCCAGTGACTCAGAAGCCTGAGGCAAGAGAACCATGAGTTCAAAACCAGCCTCAGCAACTTAGCAAGGCCCTAAGCAACACAGTGAAGACTTGTCTTTACATAACATTTTTTAAAAAGGGCTGGGCTCAGTTGTTAAGTGCCCCTGAGTTCAATCCCTGGTACCAAGAAAAGAAAGAAAGAAGAGAAAAAAGAGGTTCATTCTAAAGGAGAAAGAAGCATTAAATTGGCTAAAAATAATTTGATATTTTTTGAGCAGAACTGAGGATCCAATTTGACCAGTGTATATCAGATCAGTAAGAAAGAAAAACTTGAAGATAGGATTTTAAAAAATGAAATTTAAAAGTGGACAATGAATATCATAGTAAGGTTTTTGTTAGTATAAAATGAGGCCCCATTGAAGGTATTGAAAGCCTGGGTATGGCTGACATTTGAAGATTATTCATAAGCAAACTGCAGGTAGATTAGAAAGAGATGGAACTTAATGAGATAAACATGTTTTTGAAATAGTCTAGGAAGGAAGTCATTTTTATGTGGTGATAAACAGTTCTTGTAATTATAGGAGACGATTCTGGAATAACTGCATCCTGCATCTCTGAAGCAAACCACTGGAGCAGGTTGAAGGTACCAAAAGACAATCCCTGGCAAATCAGGTTTTAACCAAAAAAAGGGGTTGGTTGAGTGCCCATTTTTTGGCTAAATTTATTTATAAACTTGAAAAAATGTCTTATAAGAAATGACTAATAAAGATTTTGGAATTTTAATTGAAATTGCGTTAAATCTGTATAACCCTTTTGGTAGTATGGCCGTTTTGACAATATTAATTCTGCCTATCCAGGGGCATGGGAGGTCTTTCCATCTTGTAGGGTCTTCTTCAATTTCTTTCTTTAGTGTTCCATAGTTTTCATTGTAGAGGTATTTCACCTCTTTTCTTAGGTTGATTCCCAAGTATTTTATTTTATTTTATTTTTTGAAGTTATTGTGAATGGAGTAATTTTCCTAATTTCTCTTTCAGTAAATTCATCACTGATGTATGGGAATGCATTTGATTTATGGGTATTGATTTTATATTCTGATGGAGATTCCTCAGAAAATTTGGAATAGAACCACTATTTGACCGAGATATACCACTCCTCAGTCTATACCCAAAGGACTTAAACTCAGCATATTACAGTGACACAGCCAAACAATGTTTATAGCAGCTCAACTCATAATAGCTAAACTATGGAACCAAACTAGGTATCCTTCAACAGATGAATAGAGAAAATGTGGCACATATACACAATGGAATATTACTCAGCTTTAAAGAAGGATAAAGTGATGGCATTTGAAGGTAAATGGATGGACCTGGAGAATATCATGCTAAGCAAAATAAGCCAATCCCAAAGAATCAAAGGCCTTATGTTTTCTCTAATATGTGGATGTTAATTCACAGTAAGAGGGGTGTCTAGGGGAGAATAGAGTTACTTTGTATTAGATAGAGGGAAGTGAAGAGAGGGAAGAGGGTATGGGCATACAAAAGATGGTAGAATAAATTAGACATTATTATTACCATATGTACATGTATGACTACATGATGGTATGATCCTACATCATGTAGTCATCATGTAGTCAAAGTGCATTCTACTGTCATGTATAACTAATTAGAATAATTTTTTAAAAAACTAAAAAAATAAATTTTGGCTTCTAGTTACAGCAAACTACAAAATTCAGATCACCAATTACAACAGAAGACAACCAGAAAATGCTGAGGGGAGAGTTTATTTAAAGACACCAGAGAGCTTATCATTTAGTTAAAAAAAACTAAACTATTCAGTAGAAGAGGGTGCCTGGTTTTGGAATACTCATGTCCCCTGTGCCTTTAGAGATAACATTTCTGGAAGGAACAACCCAGAAGAGAAGCTATACAGAACTTTCTTACATCTGTGAAATTAGAACATGGGTCAGCAAGATTTTCCCATGAAGGGACAGATAACAAATAATTTTGGCTTTCAAGTGTATATAGTCTTTGTAACAATTACTAAATTCCACCACTGAAGCAAAAAAGTAGATCTAGGCAATAGATAAATGAACAAGTCTGTCTGATTCAATAAAATGTTATTTACAAACATGGGTGGCAGACTAAATTTGGCTGGTGGGTCATAGATCACTAATCCCTGAGCTATGAGGTAAAAATATTCAGAGCTCTCTCTTCACCGGAAGTGAAGACCTGGTAAAAGCCTCTGACTTTAAGTTGGGACTCTGCTGGGTGAGCCAGATACATACTGCTTTCCCAGCAGCTCAGCTCGGATTCTTAATCTAAATCAACTGACTCCCCAGTCTGATTAAGATAATTTGGATTCCTAGCACCCTCAGCCCTAGCAGAAGAAAATTTAAATCCTACCTGAATATAAAATTATTCAGGGCCTCAAATTATGTCTATAATATTTTCATGTTCAATGATCCAAATGCAATTAAAAATAACCAGGTACATGAGGAAACAAAATTCTGTTTTATAAAATGAAGAGAAAAACAGACAGTAGAAAAAGACTCATTGGGGGCATAGATAATGAGTTTTAAAGTAGTTAAGTTTCAAATGCTGCAGAAATAAAAGAAAATTGAGAATGTACTAAAAGACCAAGCAGAACTGTTGGTAACAGTGAATGAATCATTGCTCTGAACTGACTCCTAGACAGAGGTAACACTGCTCCTGGGAATTTCTTGGTGGGAAGGTGCGTATTGAAAACTGCACAGTTGATGATGATGCCTGTTAAGAGGGAGAATTCTGTGCCTGCCACAGAATTATTTAGCTTATAGTTTTGAGTTCAAATGCCAGCATCCAGGGATAGAGGATTCTGAGCATAGCAAGATAACTACAATGTTTTACCAGTCCTGTAATCTTTTTTTTAAAAGCATTTCAAGTCATAGTACATATATAGAGCTCAATTTTCCATCTCTCTGGTTGCAAACAAGATAGAGTCACATCATGCGTGTCTTCATCCAGGTACCTAGGGTAGTGATGTCCATCTCATTCAACCCTTTTTTGCTACTCCCATTCCCTCTCCCCTTCCCCACCAGCCCCCTGTTCCATCCAAAGTTTCTCCATTTCTCCCAAGCTCCCCACCCTCACCCCCTTTATGTATCAGCATCCACTAATCAGGGAGAATGTTTGTCCTTTGGTTTTTTGGGATTGGCTTACTTCACAAAGCATGATGTTCTCCAATTCCATCCATTTACCTGCAAATACCATAATTTTATTCTCTTTTATTGCTGAGTAATATTCCATTGTGTATATAATCCACAGTTTCTTTATCCATTCATCTCTTGAAGGGCATCTAGGTTGCTTCCACAGTTTAGCAATTGTGAATTGTGCTGCTATAAACACTGAAGTGGCTCCATTACTATAGTATGCTGTTTTTAAGACTTGGGATAGCTAGGTCAAATGGTGGTTCCATTACAAGTTTTTTAAGGAATCTCCATACTGCTTTTCAGATTGGTTGCACCAATTTGCAGTCCCACCAGCAATGTTTGAGTGTGCCTTTTTCACCACATCCTCACCAGCACCTATTGTTGCTTGTATTTTGGATAGCTGCCATTCTGATTGGGGTGAGATGAAATCTTAGAGTAATTTTTATTTGCATTTCTCTAATTGCTGGAGATGTTGAACATTTTTCATATATTTGTTTATTGATAGACAATTTGTTTATTGATAGACAACTTCTTCTGAGAAGTTTCTATTCAGCTCCTTAGCCCATTTATTGATTGGGTTGTTTGTTTGTTTTTGGTGTTAAGTTTTTTGAGTTCTTTATATGTCCTAGAGATCAGTGCTCTATCTGATGTGCATGTGGCAAAAATTTGCTCCCAGAATGTAGGCTCTTTGTTAACCTCATTCATTGTTTCTTTTGCTGAGAAGAAGCTTTTTAGTTTGAATCCATCCCATTTATTGATTCTTGCTTTTATTTTTTATGCTTCAGGAGTCTTGTTAAGAAAGTCAGGAACTAATCCAACATGATGATTTGGGCCTACTTTCTCATCTATTAGACGCAGAGCATCTGGTCTAATTCTTAGGTTCTTGATCCATTTTGAGTTGAGTTTTGTGCATGGTAAGAGATAGGGGTTTAGTTTCATTTTGCTGCATATGGATTTCCAGTTTTCCCAGTACTATTTGCTGAAGAGGTTATCTTTTCTCCAATGTATGTTTTTGGCACTTTTGTGTAGTATGCGATAACTGTATTTATGTGGGTTATTCTCCATGTCTTCTATTCTGTACCATTGGTCTACATGTCTATTTTGGTGCCAGTACCATGCTGTTTTTGTTACTATAGCTTTGTAGTATAGTTTAAGGTCTATTATTGTGATGCCTCCTTCACTTTTCTTACTGAGGATTGCTTTGGCTATTCTGGGTCTCTTATTTTTCCAAATAAATTTCACTATTGTTTTTTCTATTTGTATAAGAAATGACTTTGGGATTTTTAATTGGGATTGCACTGAATTTGTATAGTGCTTTGTGCAGTATGGCCATTTTAATATTGATTCTACCTAAGAGCATTGGATGCTTTCCATCTTCTAATATCTTCTTCAATTTCTTTCTTTAGTGTCCTGTACTTTTCTACTTAGAGGTCTTTTACTGTAGATGTCTTTTACTGGTCTTATTAGATTGATTCCCAAGTATTGTTTTTTTTGTTTTTTTTTTTGAGGCTATTGTGAATGGAGTAGTTTTCCTGATTTCTCTTTCAGAGGATTCATTTGCTGATGTATAGAAATGCATTTGATTTATGGATATTGATTTTATATCCTGCAACTCTGCTGAATTCATTTATTAATTCTAGAAGTTTTCTGGTGGAATTTTTTGGATCTTCCAATTATAATATCATATCATCTGCAAATAATGATAGTTTGAGTTCTTCTTTTTCTATTTGTATCCCTTTCATTTCTTTCATCTGCCTAATTGCTCTGGCTAGAGTTTCAAGGGCTATATTGAATAAGAGTGGTGAAAGAGGGCATCCCTGTCTTGTTCCAGTTTTTAAAAGGAATGCTTCCAATTTTTCTCCATTTATGATGATGTTGGACTTAGGTTTAGCATAGATTGCTTTAACAATGTTGAGGTATGTTCCTACTATCCCTAGTTTTTCTAGTGTTTTAAACTTGAAAGACTGCTGCATTTTGTCAAAAGCTTTCTCTGCATCAATTGATAAATTCATGTGATTCTTATCTTTAAGTCTATCGATGTGATGGATTACATTTATTGATTTCCATATGTTGAATCAAACTTACATCCCTGAAATGAACCTCACTTAATCATGGTGCACTATTTTTAATATGCTTTTGTATGCAATTTGCCAAAGTTTTATTAAGAATTTTTGCATCTATATTCATCAGGTATATTGGTCTAAAATTTTCCCTTTTTGATGTGTCTCTGTCTAGTTTGGTATCAGGGTAATAATAGCCTCATAGAATGAGTTTGGAAGTGTTCTCTTCATTTATATTTCATGGAATAATTTGAGGAGTATTGGAGTTAGTTCTTCTTTGTAGGTCTTGTAGAACTTCGCTGAGAATCCATCTGCTCCAGGGCTTTTCTTTGTTGGAAGACTCTTGATGGTATCTTCTATTTTCTAGCTTGTAACTGATCTGTTTAAGTTGTGAATGTCCTCCTGGTTCAGTTTGGATAGGTCATATGTCTCTAGAAATTTGTTGGTGTCTTCAGGGTTTTCTATTTTACTGGAGTATAGATTTTCAAAATAGTTTCTAATTATCCTCTGTATTTCAGCATGGTCTGTCATGACATTTCCTTTTTCACCACAAAGTTTAGTAATTTGGATTTTCTCTCTCTTTCTTTTCATTGGAGTGGCTAAGGGTTTGTCAATTTTATTTATTTATTCAAAGAACCAGCTTTTAGATTTGTCAATTTTTTGCATTATTTCTTTTCTTTCATTGATTTCAGCCCTGATTTTAATTATTTCCTGTATTCTACTTCTTTTGGTGTTAGTTTGTTCCTCTTTTCCTAGGGCTTTGAGATGTAATGTCAAGTCATTGATTTGTTGACTTTTACTTCTTGAATATATGAACTTAATGCAATGAACTTTCCTCTTAGCACTGCCTTCATAGTGTCCCAGAGATTTGGATATGTTGTATTAGAGTTCTCATTTACCTCTAAGAATTTTTTTATCTCCTCCTTGATATCTTCTGTTATCCATGCATGATTCAATAGGATATTATTGAGTCTCCAGGTGTAGGAGTAGGTTCTTTTTTTAAAATTGTCATTAATTTTTAATTTTATTCCATTATGGTCAGATAGAATGCAGGGTAGTATTATTTTGTATTTGCTAAGACTAGCTTTGTGGCATAGCATATGATCTATTTTGGGGAAGGATCCATGTGCTGCTGAGAAAAAAGTGTTTTTGCTTGTCGAAAGATGGAATATTCTATATATGTCTGTTAAGTCTAGATTATTGATTGTTCTATTGAGTTGTTTTAGATGCTTTGCTTAGTTTTTGTTTGGAAGATCTATCCAGTGGTGAGAGAGATGTGCTAAAGTCACCCAGTACTATTGTGTTGTGGTCTATTTGATTCTTGAAATTGAGAAGGGTTTGTTTGACATACATGACTGCCCCATTGTTTGGGGCATAGATATTTGAAATTGTTATGTTTTATTGATGTATGATTCTCTTGAGCAGTATGAAATGACTTTCTTTATCCCTTTTCATTAACTTTGAAGTCTACTTTATCTGATATGAGGATGAACACTTTTGCTTATTTATGCAGTTTATGTGAGTGATGGATATTTTTTTCCATCCTTTCCATCCTTTCACCTTCAATCTGTGAGTATCTCTTTCCATGAGATGCGTCTCTTGGAGGCAGCATATTATTGAGTCTTTTTAAAAATCCAATCTGCCAGTCTATGTCTTTTAATTGCTGAGTTTAGGCCATTAACATTCAGTGTTATCATTGAGACATAGTTTGTATTCCCAGACATTTTGGTTTATTCTTAGTTTTTTAACTTGACTGGGTTTCTCCTTGGCCTTTCCTTTAGTGTAGTTCCTCCCTTTGCAGGTTTTCATTGTTGTTTTTCATTTCCTCCTCATGGAATATTTTGCCAAGAATGTCTGTAGTGCAGGCTTTCTTGCTATAAATTCTTTTAATTTTTGTTTATCTTGGAAGGTTTTTATTTCATCATCAAATCTAAAACTGAATTTTGCTGGATATAAGATTCTTAGTTGGCATCCATTGTCTTTCAGAGCTTGATACATGTTGTTCCAAGCTCTTCTAGCTTTAAGGGTCTGGGTTGAGAAGTCTGCAGAGATCCTAATTGGTTTCCCCCTATATATAATCTGATTCTTTTCTCTTGTGGCTTTTAAGATTCTCTCCTTATTCTGAATGTAGGCATTTTTATTATCATGTGCCTTGGTGTAGGTCTGTTTTGATTTTGTACATTTGGTGTCCTGTAAGTGTCTTGTATTTGGTTATCCAATTTGTTCCTCATGTTTGGAAATTTTTCTGATATTATTTCATTGAATAGATTGCTCATTCCTTTGGTTGGAAATTCTATGCCTTCCTCTATCCCAATAATTCTTAAATTTGGTCTTTTTATGTTACCTCATAATTCTTGGATGTTCTGTTCATGGTTTCTTACCATCTTCACTGTGTGGTCAACTCTATTTTCAAGATTAAATATTTTGTCTTCATTGTCTGAGGTTCTGTCTTCCAAGTGATCTAATCTGTTGGTGATGCTTTCTATTGACTTTTTATTTTGGATTATTGTTTCTTTCATTTCAACTATTTCTGTTTGGTTCTTTTTCAGAATCTCTACCTCCTTATTGAAGTAATCTTTTGCTTCCTGTATTTGTCTATGTATCTCTTTATCAAAACGATCTTTTGCTGCCTGGGCTTGCTCTCTTAAATCATTCTTTAAGTCACATAACATTTTAATTATGTACATCCTGAACTCCTTCTCTGACATTTCTTCTGTTTTGCTGACCATGGATTCTAATAATGTAGTGTCTTGGTTTATTTGAGGCACTTTCTTCTCGTGTTTTTTTTTTTTTTTTTATGTTGTGTGTGTCTTTCCTTCTAGCTCTGCAGATGCAGGGTGTTACAGTTTTTATTCTATAGGCTTATAGTTTCCCTATGGGGTTCCAATACCTCTCCTTTAAGGAGAAGACCAATATTGGCAGATATCAATACAAACAATATATAGTTTAAAATCAAGTAGCTCCTAATAGCTCCTAAATACATTTATGGCTTAGTTACAATATATAGAAATTATGAGTTCAATTAGCATCTACTATACAAACAATAGATTTGCACAAGGGTCTACAGTTTCTGCTGGTGGCTAGAGAGAACCAAATGTGGGGAATAGAATGGGATGTTATGGTGGTAGGAAATGAGGATATAGATCCTAGAAAGCATGAAAGATGAATCCAAAAGAAGTTGGCTATTAGTAGAAAGGAGAGAAAGATATTTGGGGAAGACCAGAAAGAAGGAAGAAAATAGAGTACAACTAACGAGGAGACGTAAAAATTAAGAAAAATAAAACACGTACAAGTGGAAGTTATGAGTAGTCCCAGTCTACCACAGCGTAATGCATAAAAAACACTTGGTTTCACAAATGTTGGGGATGTGAGGGTGGGAAAGGAGTGAGAGAGAGAAAAAAAGAGAAAAAGAGAGAGAAAACAGAAAAAAAAAAAACAAAAAAAGAAGGAATATTAGGAAAAAAAATAAAAAGTCTCAATGTAAATAAACAGGATTGGCTCCCTTCAACTTCAGTAGGTTGAGTTGTCTGTTGCTTACTGGTATCTGCTTGCTCAGGTGAAAAATGGGGAATCTGGAGTCTCACAAAAAATCCATCTGCTTCAGAGATAGGATTAAGGGCTGGGCTGGGTGTTGGTGTTGGTGGCATATTTGGAGATGCAGCTCTGTGGTGTGCTGTGCAGAAGTAAAAGTTTGTCTCCAGATCCAGTCCTGCATACCCTGGTATAGGCAAATGGGGAGGCTCCACCCTGGTATATGGAGATCCACACAAGAGTAGCAGCCAGTGGTCCCACGTGGGAGCAGGGGTTCCCGCTTAGGATCAATGGCTAGGGGTCCTGCATGGGTGGACCATCTGGGGTCCTGCTTGTGTGTAGGCACTGGAGCCAGGGATCCTGTGCAGGAGAAGGCTTTGCACAGGTTCAAGTCCTGCACTGGAGTTCATGGGCCGGAGTCCTAAGCTGGAGTTTGCAGCTGGGTTTCTGTGCCACTTGTGGCTGGAGTCCTGTACAAAGGCTAGGGCCTGGTGATCCTTGTAGGCATACGAGTGAAGTTCCTGTGTGGAGGCAACTGTCAGGTGTCCTCTAAAAACTCACTGAGAAACAGTGTTTCCATTACTTTAAACCCCAGTCCTGGAGAGACTAGGAATGCCCTGTCCATCTAGGCCACCATCTTGGAACCGATCCAGTCCTGTAACGTTCAAGCCTGCCTGCTTAGTAGAAACTTTAGGCAATGCTTTTATGGTCCTTAACTTCTCATTATGAGACACTATATAAATAAACTTACTGGGCTAGTTCTTCACTGTTTCTCCATCAGAGCACAGTGTTCCACCTGATCCCATCTTTCTCTCAATAGCTCTGTGTGTGTGTGTGTGTGTGTTTCTTAATCCCCTATCATCCCTTGCTGGTTTTCAGGTTCAGCTGTTCAGGTCACAGCAAGAACAATTTTAAGAACAGTAAATGTATTTGAGGACTCATTGTTTCAAAGGTCTCAGTCCACAGACAGCTGACTTCATTTCTTGGGGCTCTAGGTGAGGCAGAACAACGTGGAGGAAGAGTATGGTGAAGGGAAACAGCTTACATGATGATCAAAAAGCAGAGAGAGAGTCCACAGGCTAGATTCAAAATATATACCCCAAAGGTATACCCTAATGACCCACTTCCTCCAGCTGCACTCCACTTGCCTTCAGTTACCACTCAGTTAATCATGTGAGGGGATCAATTCACTAATTGGGTTAAGGCTCTCATAACCCAATCACATCTCCTCTACACATTTTTGCATTGTCTCACACATGAGCTTTTGGGGACACCTCACATCCAAACCACAACACCATAAGACTAAAAATTCTAGGGAATTGTGAAATGGAAATTCTAGAAATAAAAAATTCATTATTTGTGAATGACATGAGTCTATATTTAAAAGAGCCAAAAAATTTCACCAAAAAACTTTTACAACTCATCAATGAATTCAGCAAATTAGCAGGTTATAAAATCAATACCTAGAAATAAAATGCATTCCTTATATATCAGTGATAAATCTACTGAAAGAGAAATTAGGAAAACTACCCTATTCACAATTATCTTCAGCAAAAATAAAATTGGAAATCAATCTAATCAAAGAGGTAAAATCACTCTACAATGAAAACTACAGAACACTAAAGAAAGAAATTAAAGAAGACCTTACAAGATGGAAAGACCTCTTATGCTCCTGTATAGGCAGAATTAATATTGTCAAATGGAAGTACAAGCAAAAGTGTTATACAGATTTAATGTAATTCCAATTAAATTCCCAAGAACACTCTTCATAGAACTAGAAAAGGCAATAATGAAATTCATTTGGAAAAATAAAAAAACTAGAA
Organism: Geosciurus inauris; assembly: GCA_004024805.1. NCBI lineage: Eukaryota > Metazoa > Chordata > Mammalia > Rodentia > Sciuridae > Geosciurus > Geosciurus inauris. Next base: position 265,645 of record PVHX01000605.1, on the reverse strand, counting down.
TAGCCAAAACAATCCTTAGCAAGAAGAGTGAAGCAGGAGACCTCACAATTCCAGACCTTAAACTATACTATAGAGTCATAGTAACAAAAACAGCATCATATGCACACCAAAACAGACACATAGACAAATGGTACAAAATACAAGACAGAGACAAACCCACATATATAGAGTTATTTCATACTAGACAAAGGCACCAAAAACATTCACTGGAGAAAAGATAGCCTATTTAATAAATGGTACTGGGAAAATTGGAAACCCACCCATAACAAAATAAATTTAAACCCCTCTCACCCTGCATGAAACTCAAAGCAGATCGAAGACTTAAGCACTAAACTAGAGACCCTGAACCTAATAGAAGAAAAAGTAGGCCTAAATCTTCACCATGTTGGCTTAGGATCTGACTTCCTAAATCACAAGAAGTAAAATCAAAAATTAATAAATGGGATGGATTCAAACTAAAAAACTTCTTCTCAGCAAAAAAAACCAACCAAGAATGTGAACAGAGAACTTACAGAATGGGAGAAAATTTTTGCCACCTGAACCTCAGATAGACCATTAATCTTCAGGATATATAAAGAACTCAACACACACACACACACACACACACACACACACATACACAGCTGGGCGTGGTGGCACAAGCCTGTAATCCCAGCACTTAGGGAGGCTGAGACAGGAGAATCACGAGTTCAAAGCCAGCCTCAGTAATGGCGAGGCACTAAGCGACTCAGTGAGACTCTGTCTCGACATGAAACACAAAATAGGGCTGGGGATGTGGCTCAGTGGTCGAGTACCCCTGAGTTCAATATCCAGCAAAAAAAAACCACACACACATACACACACAAATAACCCAAATAATAAATGGGCTAAGGAATTGAACAGACAGCTCTCAGAAGAAGATAAACAATTGATCAACAAATATATAAAAATGTTCAACATCTCTAGTCATTAGAGAAATGCAAATCAAAACTACTCTAGATTTTATCTCACTCCAGTCAGAATGGCAGTTATCAAGAACACAAGCAACAATAAGTGTTGGTGAGGTTGTGGGGGGGAAGGTATACTCATACTTTGCTGGCGGGAATGCAAATTGGGGCAACCAATCTGGAAAGCAGTATAGAGATTCCTCAGAAAACTTGCAATGAAACCACCATTTGACCCAGCTATCCATTTCTCAGTTTTTACCCGAAGGACTTAAAATCAGCATATTACAGTGATGCAGCCACATGAATATTTATAGCAACCCAATTTACAATAGGTAAACTATGAAACCAACCTAGGTACCCTTCAAAAGATGAATGGATTAAAAAAATGTGATATATATATATATATATATATACACACACATATACATACATACATATATACATATATATGTATATATAATGGAATATTACTCAGCCTTAAAAATGAATTAAATTATGGTATTTGCTGGTAAATGGATGGAGCTAGAGAATATCATGCTAAATGAGATAAGCCAATCCTCAAATCCAAAAGCTGAATATTTCTCTGATATGCAGATACTAATTCACAATGGGGGGTTCTAGTGAAGAATAGAGTTGCCTCAGGTAGAAGGGAGTGAAGAGATGGGAGGGGGTATGGGAGCGGAAAGGATAATAGAATGAATCAGACGTTATTACCCTATGTACATATATAACTATACAACTGGTGTGATTCTACATCATGCATAACAAGAAGAATGAGAAATTATACTCCATTATGTATGATATCTCAAAGTGTATTTCACTGTCATGTATAACTAATTAAAATAATTTTTTAAAAAAACTGTTGATGATTAGAGAGCCCATGAAACCTGCTTATTATTCTTTTAAGATCTGAGAAATAAAATGTTTGTCTATCTCAAAAAAAAAAAGATAAAAACACAATACAAGAAAGTCAGAGTGTATAAAAGACTCAAAATTTGGGTATAATAAACAAAGAAGACAGACAATATTGGAGCCAAGCCAAGCCACGCAGCAGCAGTAGCAGGGGTAGTGGTGCTGGCTCACCACAGAGGCTGGGAGAACACAAAGAGAAAAACAATGGATAAATGTTGTGGAGAAAAGCCTGAGATCAGAAAAGCAGCTTGCTCTTAACTGATCTAGAGGATGTACTGTGCACTGGTGCTTGAAAAGTGCCCTTTCTCAACTGGTTGCAGAGAGTAGAGGAGGAACCATCTTGCATAGCAAACACTGCCACACTGTCCAGCCAAATGCTTACCCTGTAGCATAGGGTATGCTTAACAGAATGTAAGCAAAATAAGCACAGACAAGGATGTTCTCAGAAGGACTCAAGTCAGAAGAAAGAAGGGGAATCCAACTCTCTTCTTCTTTGAGACTGGCAGCTCACGTGACCAGCTGAAACAGGTGAGAAATCTGAAGAGGTTGTGTGAATATACTCAGGAACTAAGCCTAGGAAGCCTGTATTCATGAGCAGCAAAGTATGTGGAAGATCAGTTCCCCTGACTCATGAGCAGATTCTTGAGAGGCTCCCGAGATCCAGACTCCCAACAGAAATTAGCAACTTCCAGGCCCTAGCAACATGTTGATCTAATATCACCAGAGCAAACAACACCCAACAAAGCCCCTGAGGCCTGATTAGATCTAAACCACACCTACCAGAACTCCCTTTATATAACTCTGCAGCATGAGAATGCATGGATCTGGTTTGTGCATACAAAACTTCAACTGACAGTACTTCCCATCACATCTTACCTGATACTGGTAAGAATAAAAACTGAGACTTATTTGAAAGAACTTCAGTCTTATGTCACTCCAACTTGCAGCTTGATGAGCCATACAAAAAGAGGAAGAGATTAACAACTCTTAGCCCTTGTTCTCACTCTTAGTACATAACTCAAGAAGAAACTGAAAGAAATAAGCTCAAGTACAGACAGGACAGTGACCAACTGTTTTTGTCAACTATTTTGATCACCACAGTGGAAATAATTCTTTCATTTTTAATTAAGAATCTCTTTTCTTTTTTCTTTTGTTGGTGTGTGTGTGTGTGTGTGTGTTGTGTCTGTGCTGATTCACGGACATATAAGTATTTGCTGATTCACATACTTATAAGTATTTGCTTTTTTTCTCATTTTTAGCATTTTTTAAATGTAATTAAATGTCTGGTCTTCTGAGAGTTATTGTTTTAGTGTGTAAATTTTGGTTTGGTTTTGTATTGCTTTTATTTGTCTGTTTATCTTTCTCTTTCTCACTTTTCTTCTCTTGCTAACAGCCAAAGTCCATTTTCTTTCTTTTCTTCACCCTTTACTTTTTTACATCTTTTTTCACTTCCTTCTTTATAATCATTACATGCTACATCTCTTCTGCATTCTGTTCACTTTTTAAAACTGCAAATTCTATGCTGCCTTCCTATCCCATTTTCTTTTCCCTTAACTGTATTTTTATCATCTTTTAGAATTAATTGATTTATTTATCTCTTATCCTAACCATTAGTGCTGTTGCAATTTTTACTGCTGTAAATGACATGGTTGATACCCATTGTTTGTTTTAATGCCAGATATATTTCATGTTTACTTATTGTTTTTGCTGTTGGAAATTTTTAATTCCATAATTTATGATTTTTTGTGATAATTAACATTGTAGATGTCATAGTAGGAATCAAGCATTTATTTTAATACTGTATATGGCTTGCATTGTTTGTTGCTATTGTTTGTTTCTAGTTATTCTGTGAGCTGTTGGTAACCTACAGGGATACTACAAGTTTACAGGGTAGAAACTCTGCTACCAATCTAAACTCAACAAAAAAGCAGCACACCTTGCTCCATACACAAATTAATTTCATTAAAACTTCAACTATACTTTAATACAAAGAATAGAAAAGAACTCAAATGAATGAGTAGGCCTCAAGTAGAAATGGAGAAGAATGGGCCCCCTCATCCCACCTACTACAGCAAAAATGGAGATAATTAATACAAGTCTGTGGATATCACATCTATGAGGGAGTCTCAATCTAGATCACCCTTGGAAATTTCTGCAAGTAAAGACTGTATCCTAAAAAGGTATACCCATATGAGTGGAAGAGAAATCCTTCCCAACAGGTGCATAAAACCCAAGACAGGAATATAAGAAATAAAAACAAAACAAAACAAAACAAACAAAAAACTAACATAAAATCTCCTAAAGTTCATAATTCACCAGGAAATGACCCCAAATATATGGAAGTGGGTAAAATATCAGATAGGCAATTTAAAAGAATAATTAGGAAAATCAAGGAATTCCAAGAGAACACAGAAAAATAACTGTATGGATTAAGGAAGTCAATACAGAATATATATAAGAAGTTTAATAAGAAAAAAGAAATATTGAAAAAGAACCAAACAGAAATCTTGGAAATGAAAGACAATAAAAAAAAATGCAAATGAAATGTTTAGTTGGAAGTCTTACTGATAGAGTAGACAATACTGAAGACAGAATCTCCGAGCTGGAAGACCAAGGGGCCAGTCTTGAATATTCAGAAAGCATTAAACAAAAGAAAATAAGTATCCATGATAAGAATATACAAAACTATGGGACAAAATGAAGAGACCAAATTTAAGAATTATTGGAATTAAGGCTGATTCAGAGATGTGGGCTTACAGAATGAATAAATTCTTTGGGGAAATTATAACAGAAAATTTCCCAAACCTTAAGAAGAAGATGGATGTCATGATACAGGATTCATTCAGAACCCTAAATAAACAAGATCAAATAAGAACCTCTCCATGACACATTATAATTAGAATGCCTAATATACAAAACAAGGATAGAATTTTAAAAACCTCAGGAAAAAAATGTCAGATCACATTAAGAAGCAAACCAATAAGAACCATTCCTGATTTCCCAGCACAAACTCTACAAGCCAAGAGAGCTTGGAACACTGTGTTCCAAGTCTTGAAAAACAATAACTGTAAAACCAAACTGTTATATTCAGCAAAGGTGTCATTCAAAATCAAAGATAAAATAAAAACACATTAAGCACAAACTAAAGAAATTCATGTCTACTAAACAGGCACTATAGAATTTACATAAAGAAATTCTACACACAGAAAAAAATAAAAAACAAACCCTAGAGCTCACAAATCTCATTTGAAGACTAGCTAAGCAAATAAAAAACAGTATCAGATTAGACATAAAAAATAAATCAAAAAGGCATGAATCAACAACCATCTCTCTATAAAAACATGGAATGTACATGGTCTCAAAACTCCAATTAAAAATCATAGACTGGCAGAGTGGATTAAAAAACAAGACTCAACTATATGTTGTTTACAAGAGATGCATCTTAGAGGCAAAGATATCCACAGGTTGAAAGTGAAAGGATGGGAATTGATATACCATGTGAATGGAGTCCCATTTCAAACCAACATTTATCAGAAGAGACAAAGGTCACTTCATATTGGTAAAGAAAAAAATTGAACAAGAACATATAACAATAATAAATATTTATGCCCCAAATGTGAGTGCAACTAATACATAAAAGAGACACTACTCAAATTGAAGCCTCAGATACACCCCAATACAATAATATTGGTGATTTCAAAACACCTCTCTCACCATTAGATAGGTCATCCAGACATAAACTCAGTGAAAACACTTTGGAACTGAAAACTATTACAAATAAATGGACTTCACAAACACTTATAGAATATTTCATCCAATAACAGCTGAATACACTTTCTTCTCAGTGGCTTGTGGAATCTTCTCTGAAATAGATCATATTTTAGACCACAAAGCAACTTTTAACAAATGCAAAAAATTAACATAATTCCTTGCATCTTATCAGATCATAATGGAATGAAATTAGAAAGCAACACAAAACCCTATAGAAACTATATAATACATGGAGATTAAACAATACTCTTTTGAATTATGAATTGGTGACAGAAGAAATCAAGGAAGAAATTTAAAAATTCTTAGACTCAAATGAGAATACTGATAAAACATACCAGAATCTTTGGGATACTTCTAACATGAAAATTTGAATTATGAGTCCCTTCATAAGAAAATCAGAGATCCCAAATAAACAACCCAATCATGCATTTTGAGGTCCTTGAAAAAGAAAAGTAAACCAATTCCAAAATCAATAAAAGGAAGGGATTAAAATCAGAGCCAAAAATCAATGAACTTGAGAATAAAAAGGAATAAAAATGATCAATGAAGAGTTGATTCTCTGAAGAGTTAAACAAGATTTATAAGCACTTAACCAAACTAATCAAAAGAAAAAGACAAAAGAATCAAATTAATAAAATTAGAAAAGAAAAAGGAGAAATCACCACAGAAATCTCAGAAATGGAGCAGATCATTCGGATCTATTTTGAAAAGTTATAGTTCAATAAATTAGAAAACCTACAAGAAATGGATATGTGTATAGACAAATGTGATCTGCCAAAATTGAATCAAGAGAACACAGAAAATCTAAAAAGATCAAGAACTTGTAATGGGATAGAAGCAGTGATAAAAAGCCTTCTAACAAAGTAAAACCCAGGACCAGATGGATTCTCAGCTGAATTCCACCAAAATTTCAAAGAACTAGTGCCAATTCTCCTCAAATTCTTACACAAAACAGAAAGAAACAGAACACTTCCAAATTCATTCTGTGAAGCCAGTGTCACACTCATACCAAAACTAGATAATGACACATCAAGGAAAGAAAACTACACACCATCATCCCTGATGAACTTAGATGCAAAAATACTTAATAAACTATTAGAAAATCATGCTCAACAACACATTCCAGCACTTGGGGAGGCTGAGATGGGAGAATTGTGAGTTCAAAGCCAGCCTCAGCAACGATGAGGCACTAAGCAACTCAGTGCGACCCTGTCTCTACATAAAACACAAACTAGGACTGAGGATGTGGCTCAGTGGTCGAGTGTCCCCGAGTTCAATCTCCAGTACCAAAAAACAAACAAACAAAAAAAAAAAACAACAAAAAAAACAAGCTAGCTACTTTTCTGACAAAAGATTAATATCTAGAATATATAAAGAATTCAAAAAAATCAACACCAAAAATAACCCAATTAACAAATGACAAATGAATTAAACAGACATTTCTTAAAGGAAGAAATGCAAATGGCCAACAAATATGTAAAAAGAAAAGTTCAACATCATTAGCAATTAGGGAAATGCTAAACAAAATTACACTGATATTTCATCTCACACCAGTCAGAATGGCAGTCATCATACAAATAATTAATTCTGGAGAGGATGTGGAGAAAAAGGAACACTTTTACACTGTTAAGGCAAGGATGGTTCAAAATACAAAAATCAAATAATAATCATATTAACAGATGAAATAAAAAATTTCCAGTCATCTCAGTTGATGAAGATTCAACAAAAATCAACACCTTTGAATGATATAAACTTACTCAATATGTCAAGAATTGAAGGAAACTACCCTCTTCCTTCACTCACTTTTACTCTCTTCAGGGGAAGTTTACCAGACGGAAGTGAATAGTTGGTTTTCAGGTCATACTTAAACAATGGATGAAAATGCAAACAAATGATATCACTCCTTCAAGACCTTCTTCTGCTTTTTTCTCCAACACTCTTCTTGCTGATCATCTTTTCCTGCTTTATATGTCTCTTGCTACAGCTCATTCTTCAGTACCACCATGGCATGCTCAATCCAAGAGTGTACAGAAAAGCCTGCAAGTTTGAGTGTTTAGCTTTCTCAGTTGAGCAAAATGAATTTGCTCCTTGAGGATGTCCCTGTAGTCTGCCTGCATATCTGTTTCCTGAATAACTTGGTCTTCCAGGTTTGAAGCCTCTGCTTCTGGTGGTTACAGACATGCACCATCAATCAGCAGGATGTTCAGGACTTGAGGAGTCCAGAGAGGTGTTCCATGCAGGTGATGCTGTTGGCACACAGTAACATGCAACCTGAACACTGCATCAGGAAGTAATACAAGTACAAATCTTTCTCATCAGTCTACAATGGATCTTGTTCTGTGAATAGCTCCACTGTGGCCTCATTCCATGTGAGGGCGATGATCCTGGGCTTGTCCCTCATGTCCTCCTTCATGAGGAAGTCAGGCTTGGCAGTTTGTCCATTCTCTTTGTGTGCTTCTTAAGAAGGATTTGAGCAGAAGCTTGATATACCAGGATCAACATGAAAGAAAAAATAAGTATCTGCATCTTTGGGTTGTAATTGTAATCACTGAATATCTCTAGCAACTAAAAGAACTCAACAAAATGTCACAATTCAACCACCTTGTCACTATCATCCACCACTAGGCAACAGAGCAGGTGAAGTCTGCACAAATAAAAGTGGTTTTCTTTAGTTAACTCCTTCCATCCCAGAGTGGTGATCACAACCTCAGGCTGGTAATCAGCATCCTCTCCTGTTTTTGCATGATATTCTACCAAGTAAAATAGCAGTTTAAATTTTTGTAGGCTTGGTCATATCATTACTGAGTTGTTTGACCTACATGGCAAGCTCTGAAATGGGAGTCAAAACCAGCCCTGTCTGCCATAGTTGGAATGTCCCTCTGAAACTCATGTTCAGATTTACTCTCCAAATTCATATTGAAGGTATTTGGAGAGAGGACCTTTGGGATATAATTGGGATTAGATAAATCCATCAGGGTCAGGTTCTCATGATGGGACTAGTGGTTTTATAAAAGAGAAAGAGCCAAGAGCTGACATATATTTGCTCTGTTTTGTTATTCAGTACCTTCTACCATGTTATGATGCAGCAAGAAGGCCCTCACCTGCTGCTGAACAAATGCCAGAGCCATTCTCATCCTCTAGGCTATTAGCCAAGAAAACTTCTGCATAAATTACCCAGTACCAGGTATTTTCCTACAGTGAAAAACACAATCTAAGACATCACCTAAACAGATGATGCTTTAGATATGCTTTTTGTCAACTCTTGTTTTAACTTGCTTTTCATCAAGTTTTCCTCCTTGTTCTCTGAGGACAAGCTCCTTCTCTATCTGGGAAGAAAGCCCTTCACAACCGACAGTACCACAGAGCACACCTGGTTTGAGATGACATCTGTATTCTTGGCTCTGGTTTTGCTGGGTGGTGCTCAAATCTTAGCCCCAGTTTCCCTGGAGGGCTTAGCTGGATTCCTCTTGAGGCAATGCTCCAGAGTCAGTCAACCTAACTTAGTTATCCAGTCTCAGCTCCAGCATTGGTTCTGGGTTCTCTAGGTGGAACTTGGTTGTAACTGGAGCTGGGCAAGCTGCTTCATCTGGATATTTTGAGGATCCTTGCTTTATACAGATGTCTTTATTCTAACTCCCTACCTCCCATAGATCAAGACCTCACCACTTATTCTCCATTTGACTATTAAAATCAAAGGTATTTCAGATTCACAAATATAAGGACATTTATCCTCATCAATAATGGTACACACTTGATATGATAAATGAGAAATAAAATGCAATGCCCAGATAGCATTTTTTGCTAAAAATGTTTAACTTGAATCTAATTATGATTAAAAAATCAGACAAATCTGGATTGTGTCTCACTGTATAAGATAACATACATCAAAATTACAAAAAATCAGAAATTCTTCACAAAGATATTAATGCTTTTTTCCTCCTCCCCTTATCTTTTTGAAGAAGTTAAATCAGGGGTATCACAAGTCTTTTCTTGAGTGAAGTAAATATCTGACTCATCAACGACATAGCTTAAAATGTGGATTTGGAGACTCCAACTTAATTTTTTAAAAAAGTGAAATGCCTTCAAGTATCTGACATCTAGTTTATACTAATTTGGGTCTCAGCAAAAATGGAAATAATCAAGACAGATGTAAAAAAAAAATCAGTTAAGATAGACTCTTAAAAGAGTTGACAACTGTTTTAGGACATGGTATGGAAGACAGAATAATAGGTCCCAAGATGTCTACCTTGCAATCCTCAGAACCTGTGAGTACATTAGATTACATGGCAAAGGTCAATTAAGGTTGCAGAGAGAACTAATATTAGTGCAAAAGTTTGGGTCTAAAATGTCCCCTAAAGGTCCTAAAGGCTTAGTCCCCAACTTGGGGTTGTTGGGAGGTGGTGGAACCTTTAAGAGGTGTGACCTAGTGGGGGTCTTCTAGTCATTGAGGGCATGCCCTTGAAGGGAATACTGAGACCTTGATCCATTCCTCTCTCCCTTTTCCACTTCCCTGCCATGCAGCAAATGGCTTGCTCCACTTTATACTTCTGCCATCATGAACTGCTTCATCATAGGCCAAAGCAATGGTGCCAATCAATCATGACCTGAAAACCCCAACACTGTGAGCCAAAATAAACATTTTATGAGCTGATCATCTCAGGTATTTGTAATGGAAAACTGACTAAGATAGTTACCAATCAGCACAACTTAAAAGTATGGAGATTTTCCTGGATTACCTGGGTGGGCCTAATGTAATCAGAAGTTTCTTAGAAGGGAAAGAGGGAGGAAGAAGAGAACCAAAGAAATGGTAGTGTGAGAGGGACTCTGCCAAACATCATTGGTTTTAAAGACAGAAAAATGCAGCCCCAAGCCAAGAAATTTGATGGCCTCTACAAGTTAGAAAAGGTAAAGAAACAGATTCTCTCCTGGACACTCCATAAAGGAACAGGCTGACAAGAATTTGACTTTAGCTGCCACCCACTTAGGACTTCTGACCTTTATGAATGAATGTAAAATATATTATGTGAAACTCATACATTTGTGGTAATTTGTTACAGAAGTATCAGAAAATAAATACAGATGGGATGTGAGAGAGAAAAATCACTAGAAAGGATTATTGAAATGAAGGTGCAAGATATAGTGCAGTCCAGTGAAGAAGCAGGTTTGGGAAGGAGTTACAGGAGGCAGTCTAGTAGGGATTAGAGAAGCCTTGTTGTTCTGCCTCTTACATGCTGTTCTAGCTTGGTCAAGATGTGTCACCTCTCTGTGCATCAAATCTTTGAGGTGGGATAATAATAGCACCTATTTAACAGGATAACATATTTAGGGATGAGTAGAATAATTTATGCAAGGTCCTTTTACTTGGCATGTTGCTCAAGTGCTGGTTAACAAAGAATGATGATGATGATACAGAGAAGACACACTGTTGTGTTTTAATCACCATGGGTCATTAAACAACTTTAACCACTTGTTTTATGACTAAATGCTTTTGTCAATGTAGGAATGAGAATTAACTTGCTTCCTTGTTTAGATGGGATGCCCACTGTACTATTTATTATTCTCCAGACTTCTGCATGTATTCGTATTCTCAAATTTAGATTCTATAGCATTCATTTTTTAAAAATGGTATTTTGTTCCTCTCTTATGGTAGACCTTAGATTTGCCCTTACCAAAACCTACACAGCTGGAATAAAGCAGGATGCAAATGTCATGCATTAGGAATGCTAGAGTTGCAAAATAACTGTGTCCCAGTCTATGGCCTATACCTACAGGTGTGGAGATTAACAAGATATAAGATGGAGGAAAATTATTCCACAAAAAATTTCATGCCTCTATATAATAAGGTGTCTGCTCTATTGCTAAAATTTGGTATACCATGAACCCCTGAACAATTAACAAATTAATGGCATAAAAGGTTTGTTTCAGGATGAGATCAAGTGCTTCCCATGGAACAAGATTGGCAGCATGACAAAGAACAATACCCCAGAGGGAAATATAAACACAAGTGCCCCTGGTAAGTAGGTGGTCTTAACTTTTCTCCTTTCCCCCCAAAAGTGTACAGAATATGAGTGACTCTCAGAACCCAAAGTTGTGGGGGGAAAAAGTTATTTTTCAACTCTTGGTCAAGAAATCTTACTAACAGACCCCTGGGCTGTTTCCAGGTTTTGATAAGAATAAGCTGTCATAAACATTCATTTAAATGGAGTCCTTTTCTAAGCATTTGCTTTTAATTATCTCAAGTGAATATCGAATGGAAGTTCCTTGTTACAGGTAAATGTTTAGCTCAAAACTTCTTTTAACAGGGAATCAAAAATGGAATCAGACTACACTTAAGAGAAAAAAAATAGGCTGGCTAAATTTGATTTGGGTCAAGGACCAAATTTTTGGTCAAGGACAGCATTTAAAAATTCTTTTTTAAGAAATCTTTTGTCACAATTTCATTTCTCAAACTGGAATTTCCTCTTGTTAACTATTTGATTCAACATTCTGGCATTTGTGCCATTACTAACATTTCACACTATATTTTAAACTGAGGCTCCTTCTTTTTGAGATAGAATGTATCTGTTTGGGGAAAGTTGGCATTTGTTTTCTCCTTGTGATTTTATTACTTAATTGGAATATTGAGAATAGACATTTTAATAAAGCTCAAAATATCACAAAATGAATGGGATGCACCTCACCAAAAACTTTTGTTGACTCCCCATTAAAGTATCATCAAAAAAAAAAAAAAAAACCAGATAAAAAATAATCCTTCCACTTTGAAGAAGAAACTCCTTTACTAGTCAGTCTAGGAATATTCTAGGATTTTATCTATTCTCCCTGTCTATGACATTTAATTGCAACCCAAGTAGTCTGTAATGACGGATTTCCAAAAGGATCCTTTTCCTGATAACTTAAAGAGAGGCTTTATTAAAGACTCTGAGAGAGCAATGCCAAGTTAGCTAAACTGGGAAAAGATGCTGTTGATCTAAATATTAACCAGGACCAAATCTCCAGCCTTTATGTTTCAGAACAAGGACCTCAGCTGCCATCACTGGCCATCTCAGCTGCCATCACTGGCCATCTCTGGACTGACAAACATCAAGGTCGAGGTCAAGGGCAACACTAAGGATTCATTAGTACATGTTTCAGTAAGTTTCAACCTTTGATTAGAATGAGAAAAATAAAAAAGATTGACTCACCAATCCAACCTTTTAGTAATGTGGAGAAATGAAGCTAGAGTTTTTTGAAATTTTTCAAAAATCATACTGCTAATTTAAACATGAATTTAAAAAATTCATAAGGTTCACATACACATAGCACATACATTTAGCTGAAATGTATACAGGTATAACTTTGTATATGTAATCCCCGTCATCAGAAAATCTCCATACATTTCATGGCAAAGCCTGAGAAAAAGCTTTTAAGTAACTGAAATTATAAGACAGACTTAGGAGGCAGAAGTCTCCATGTTCTAGTTGACGAGTCTCTTGTGTATTTATAGAAAGCTTTTACCTAAAAGTCAAGTCAGCATATTCTTGTCATTGAGAATTCAGTGAGTTTCAAACACATTCTATTAACAGTAGGCAGTAGGAAAACAGAAATCTTTTTATAAAAAAATTTATTTCTCTGTAAATACAAATTCCAACATCAACAAACAATAATCCAGTGGAAAAATATTAGCCATTAACATTGAAAACTTTTTTCTTAGTTTAATAAATAGAACTTTGGCATTCAAAATTCTAGCTGTAAACTCTATTGAAAGATAAAACCAAAACAACCCCTTTACAAAAAAGGAGGCAAAAGTGATAGGTCAGAAGGCATAAGCCAGCCAGTGGCTTCACATTCTTTTTTACAATAACTGTATTTTGATTAAGTTATGAACACTGTATTTACACATGAGGTATTCTGGATGGTTCAAAAACTGAACCTAGTTTACAAAAACCACCAGTCATAGTGACTGATTATGCACTCTACTGTGCTTTTAATGTAACCACCTAGCACCTTACTACTTCTTTCCATCACACCAATGTGACACTGAACTTCACATTTATATATTTAAATAACTACTCATATATATCTATGTACACACATATACACACAAATGAATACATTCTATAGGAATTCTTCACACTATACAGGGAGGTTGGGCTCCAAGAATGGGATACTTTCTCTCATGTTCACTAAGGTATCCACGTTCAATGACAAACATTCCTTGCTTCAAAAAATTCCTTAATCAAGTCTATTTAAAGAAGAACAAGGTGCAACAATCATCACCATTCTTATAGCTAATGTAAGACAGAAATGAACACTTGCTGCAGGCAAAAAGGCACAAAAGGTTCTCCCCAAACGCAGCTGCAACAGTGCTCCTAAAGACTTACGGATTTGAAAACATTCATATTATATTCAATATTTCTTTTAAATAAAAACTCCCAAATCTTTCCCCTTCATGATTAAATGTATGATATAATCATATGGCAATTACTATGAATGGCGTTTTGGGGCAAAGATGGAAAGTTTACTTTTTATAACAAATAGGAAATAATTCCTCTTGTTTTGTGAACACTGAAAAGAACTGGTGAAAATGGAAAGAAAATGAATTAACTTTAGCTCTGAGAGCTACAGCTATTGGCAGTCTGAGTGAGCATGGTTATGAGAATTGCTTATTTCTCTAATTACGTATCTATGGTGATAGAAATCTAAATAACAGAATGCCAATAATCCAAACTCAAGTTATGGTTGAGCTGAACTGTGCTATGTAAAAATATAGTTCAGTTACTGTGACTCAACAAGCTATTACTGATATTTAAAGGACATTTTCCCATTAAAGTAGTTCCTTTAAAATCTTCTAAAAGATTCCTATTGAGTTTGTGCAATGGGACAGAATTAATTTGTAAGCTTATTAGTAAGTCAGAAATGTACAATATTCATTTTAGCAACAATTTCCAGCCCTTGGGATCGTCTCTAACAAGCTATGGAAAGAAAGCCTATTTCAGTTCAATAAACTGTCACAACCAAAATAAATTCCACTAAGATACAATACTGCTAAATTGAAATATTGAATCCTTTTTAAAATATAAAATGGGGCCACATTTTTAAAAAATAAGTTCAGGCATATCTTACCTAGTCAATACTTAAAACACTTTTAAATTAGAAGTCGTTGAAGATTTATTAACAATTTAAATTCATCATATTTTTCTGACATCAAATGAAGACAGCTATTGTGCCCTTGACTCAGCTAATGTTATGTACACAGGCAATGTGGGTCTGTCATCTAGATAACTGTTGTCTCATCCCTGTTGCATGTGACTGAGTTAGAACAGGCTTTTAAGCTCAAAAGACCAATAATAAAGTTAACACCGCATCAAACTTCCTAAGAGGATAAGCATTTAATATACAAAAGCATAATTAAAAAGGTTTCATTATCTAAAGAAATTTTCAAATAGATTGACTTTAAAACTTAGATTAATTTTCATTTCAGGCATGTATCACTATAATAACTTCTATGAACACCCTAGTAGTTCAAACTGAAGCAAGAAACCATAGTGTTGCTATTTGCCTATCTTAGTTGGTCTAATAGTAAAATCTTTGTTTTTAATGTGATACCAATATTATTACTGACTGCTCTAACACAAGAGGGTTTGGGTGTGTTAAGGAAGGGAAATTTTCTGAAAAATAAAAATCAAAAATTAAAAGCTGGCTAATTAGAATATTACTAGTTTCATTTTCTCTCAGAATTCCCTTCAAAATTTCTACTTATTTTCTAGGCCCCTTTACAAACTTCAGACTCTAAGAAATTATATTTTATAATCCAAGATTATACTTAAACTATCATATCTTCATGCCTTTTAAAAACAAGAGTATACAATTTCTAAAGTGAAATGCATCAGCAACAGTTTGTTAATTTCCTGTTAAGTTATATTTTTACCTTAAGATATATGAATTAAATTAAATTCTGTAAGTTTTAGAAAGCAAACTTACTAAAACAAAAAATCATTTCATCTCAAACAGCTAGGGAACAAATCAAATCAAAACAAAACTGCACCTTTAGGAGATTAAAACAAATGATCTTGAGTTTGCTTGAAAGAATAATAACCATAAAACCCCAAAACATAAACTAAAAACTGAGGAGATATTTAAGTAAGAACTGACTGGCCCAAATCAGTGACTGTTTGCTCATCTGTTCTGTTCTATAATTTCAGGGTGCCTTTATTTCTGAAATCATAGTAGGATGGTGTAAATTCTATTCAAAAAGAATGTAAAAATGTTATTTGTTGCACCTGTGGCTGATCTATGATCCACTATTCTGTAAAGGGCCATCTTCACAAATATTAATTCTTGTAAGGCAGAATTCTTCGCATCCTTTTTTTTTTTTTTTTTTTGGTATAAATTCACTACTTCTTGATTGTCTTCAAAGAACTAACATTAAAAATCAAATACATTAGGAAGCCAAGTTCTTAACAGTGAGTAAGTTCCTTCTAAGTTCAGGGACCTTAGGATGCAGAATAATTATAATGCACTGATTTCTTAGTAGCCAAATCCTATGAAGAAGAGCAGCATGGACTCAGGCACTGAACGGAAAGGAGATCTGATGTCTTACGGTGTATTATAGTGAAGTGGTGAACTATAAGTATGGAACAATTTATTGAGAGCTGTAAATAAGCCAATATTCTAAACTGAGTTTTCCTGGGTAGTCTCCTTGAAGGCCTTGCTCCATTATGCTTTCTCTGTTAATAACAGAAAAAAACTAATCTTTTCTAGGAGCAGCCTTTGTACAGTATATATGCCTGGCAAGAAAACAGGCATATAAACTGCTCTCAGTCAAACAATATCACCTTGAGTGATCTATACACCTTATTCACCACTTCTTTAGTCTTTCCTAAGTGAAACTTGACAATATTGAAAAATCAAACCAATATATAGGGGACAAGGGTTTACTATAACTAAGTATATTCAAAAGAATATGATCAATGCTCTGAACAACTAAAACATAGACAATACTCATTTAGAAGTTTAAATGTTGCATGTCTATTTAAAAATCAGTTTATTTCATACTAATACCCTGTCCTCCAAATAAAGAACCAACCAAGCCAAGTTCATATTCTATGACAAACCCTGTTCTTAATGAAATATATCTAATAAAAGGAATTAAAATATCATCTAGGTTTAGATTTTGTTTTATGTTAGTGTTAGTTCAGACATAAATTATAAGAGTTGGCTTTCTCTTAAAGTAGTAGCAAAATTAAAACAGGTACAAAAGTGTTAAAATGTAAATGCTTGGACTTTGATAAATAAACTATTACTCTACAGTCAGTCTGTCAATCTTTGTTTAACAATGATCTGAGGGCCTTGTTTGCATTAATTATATATGGCTTTGTTTATACTGGCATATACAACGTATAAACAAAAAATTATAAATAGTAAGAGATATGATAAAATAAGTTCAAATTATGTTAAACTTTCTTGTAATGTATAAAGCATAGTGCTGATGAAAAAGATCATCACATCAGTATTTCCTAATGCTAATACTAACTCATAATCACTCTGGAGAAAAAGCTGACCTATCGACAGTACTGAAATCAACCCAACTCCAGAATGTCATCATCTCAGCATGGTGATTATTTAAATTACAAATGGTTTTGCTTGCTGTACTTCTATTAGAACACTTGCCTGCTGTTGGAACTCTTACTCAGCTAGCCCCTGAAAATATCAAAATACAACATGTTTCCATGTGAAAGAAATATAAGAATAAACAGTGTGTGCCTTTCTTAGAAGGTTTGATTTGATGCTTGAAATCCTTATGAGAACTTAAAAACACTCACACACACACAAAATCCCAAACACATATATGCATATGCAAACACATAACACCTACAGGAGTAAACAAAATCCTATCCCTTTATCTGAAGGGCGCTATTCACAAGTTGGTCCTATAATCAGTAGTTTGAAAATATAGATTTGCTTTTTCTTGTTGACTTTATCACATTTTTCAAATGATAATTTTTTTGCCTGATTAGATAAGCCGCTTAAAAATCTCCTCATATTCCCCTTTCCTCTCAATAAAACAAATCAATGCACACACACACACACACACAAATAACCTATGTGCAAGTCATATGTCACTTTCAATTTTCCGTTATAACTCCTAAAAAGAAATATGAAGAACTGTAACTCAGCAGCATTTAACAATGGTTCATTATTGCTGTGGGACCAACACTTGATCACTGGGTTATGCAGTTATCTCCCATGTCCTGAGCATAGCGGTCTGATATTGTAGTCCTTAATTCATCAATGTCCTTCCGTAGCTGGCACACATCTGACAGTCTTTTAGCAAGTGTTTCTGAGCTGTGGTCACTTTCAGTCTCTTCAGCTGAACAGTTCATTGCTGTGTAAATAAAGCATGGATAGAATGACTCATTTTGCTTTAAATAAAGACATTTTAGGATTTTCACCTTAATCATCATGGAAACATAATATTACACATTGAATACCAATGAGGCTCAGATTTATGAGCACCATTTGATATTATGCACCATTTGATATTACATAGGTCTTATCTATCTGGTCCTTTAAACTTTTTGTTAATTAAGATGTGTTAAATTCGTACACTGATACATGCAAATTCAACATATTTAATCAGTGACATTGTTCCAAAAGTGAAAAGGAGCATACTTAATGTCTCTTTCCAAGCTCAACAAGAGAACCCAGTTCTTCCCATTTGACAAAATCTGGAAATCAGTTGCAGAGGAAGTAGCTTCAATTTTTATAATTGCAAAATGGGTTTTTATTGGTATGCAGATATTGGTTTTCAAAATATATAGAGGTTTGGGGCCCTACAATCCCAAACAACTGAATCAAGTTGATAGCTAGTTGCCCAATGTCTGAGTAACTCGGGGTAAATCAGCTAGCTTTTACTTACTCCAGTATCTCTTTGTGAGCATGCCATAACATAAAACCAAGCAGAGCCAGTGACTGTGAAATAAATCTTTCCTTCTACCTTTATTAGCCCTGGTAGTTTACTGGAGACATGAGGTCAGATAACTGTTATTTTAACAAACATTAATTGGACATTTGCCCTGACCCAGGGGTCATGCTGGATGTTGAGGTCAGTGGCTTTATACACTATTTCATAAACAAATGAGCACAGTGAGTATTGTGGTGACCTGACCTACAAGCTATAGAGGCACCAAAAGAAGAGAACAACCAGGCCTAACTAAAGAAGTATCAGATACTTATTCACTAAATGGGCCAAGAAAGAAGAATGAACAAAAGTATAGAGGCAGAAAATAAAATAGTCTGAAATAATTTGGAAGACCTCAATAAAATTAGTGTCCAGCTCTAAAATGAAACAGCACAAGTCATGAGAGAGAAGAATGACAAGAAATAAGGCTTCTGAGGCAGGCAGTGCTATTTCTCTCACAGAGGAATATGTTAGGAAACCAGATTCAAAGTTTAAAAGACAGATCACTCTGGCAAAAATGTGAAAAATGGATTGGAGAAAGGACTGTGAGGAAAATGGATGACAGACCAATTCAGGTGAGAGGCTATGAAAACTTGAATTAAAGCAATAGAACAATGGAGATATAATAGCAGGAATAAATGTTACACATAGTACAGGGATGAAAGATCTTGTAAGGTACAATCATCATCAATTTGGGTGAGGGTCAGAACTTGGGGAGTTCACAGGTGACAGAAAAAGCAAGGTAGAGTATAAAATCTGGGCTAAGGTGACAAGTGAATGGTGGCACTATGCACTGCAAGGATAAGGTTTAGATGAGTTCTGCTTAAGTCATGTTGAGTTTGTGATGCCCAAGAAACAGCCAATTCTCAAATACATACAGGTGAACTACAAGGAGCCCAGAAGAAACATTCTAGGCAGGTAAAGAAATAAACATCCGTTTGGCAGAAAAGGTTCAGCAATTACAGAAACTAACAGGGCATGTGTAAGACCATTCAGAGAAAGTACTGAATAAAAAAAGAAATTAAAAAACCAATAATAAAAGGTTCCTGGAAGCCTCAAAACACAAGTGGTAAGAAAATCCACAGAAGATTGACACTGAGCAGTCATAAAGGCAAAAGTAGAACCTAGAGAATGATGTCATGGAAACTCATGGAAACCAAGGAAGTTGAGAGTTTTAATAGGGTGGGGTACAGTACCAACAGATAACCAAAGGAGTCATGAGATAAAAATTCAAAAGAATTCATTGCTTCTGGCAAAATAGCTGGCTAGTCAAATTTTCACAATACCAAATGAAATATAAGGTAAGGATTCCAAGTTTGAACTTTTAATGATTGGAAGAAGTACACATTGGGGTGGGGGGTGAAAGAGGTAAGATTCCTGAATCTCCCTTTTGTTCATATCAGGATAGCTCTATTACTGTATTATTAAAAAAAAAAAAAAACAAATGCTGTAGTAAAAAATGTAGGTTATAAAATCATTGAAGGGGCAGAACAGCTCCAAAATGGCGGACAAAAATGAGTCTTCTGTGGGTGATACTTCACTTCTTGATTCTAAGAGATCATTCCTAATTAAGCCACCCCATGTTCACCTGGCAACCTTCTCCTTTTCTCCTCAAGATATACACCAAAATCCAGCTACTCCATGGAACATTCACAGCCATTCCCATGTAGATTTAGTTGCTTCTCCCCCTTGTGCTCCTATTGTCCTTTGTCCATGTCTCCATTACACCACTTATAACAATGCTCTGATAATTTGGTTAATGTATGGGCAAGGGTTGTATTCAATTTATCTACAGTAACAGCACCTAACTGGGTGCCTGGACTACTGAAGGCATCTGATAAGTATCTGCTGAGTAAGTGAATATACTTAAACATGAAATGTTTTTTACATACCCACACTCATATATGTATATATACATCTATGAAGCGAAAGAGAAAATTCTGGTGACACTGCTAAGTACTGCTAACTTAACAAGTGATATATTTAAGAGTATTATTTGATTTGCCAAAATAATTATGATGAGACAAGATGCTGGAATCTTTTTAATGAAATTGGAAAGAGAACTAGTCCTCTCTTTGGTCACATATGAACCATACTATGAGGCAGTTAATAAATATAACAAGTGCATTTATAAACCTTATTTGTGATTTGTTCTGTTTTTATCTTTTCATTGAAGTCTATTTTTTATTAAAAAGAGATAAACATGTCCAATAGCTACTAATTTGGAACCATATGCAGAGAGAAGTATCCCTGCCAAAGTAGCACAAAAAGGAAGGCTCACGCTAGAATTTTATTGTGGCAGTCCTTACAATTACGTGGAGGAACATAGAACTGAGGCAGAAAGTGGGTAGGTGTCACATGGAAAAGGGCAAAGATGAAGTATGCATGACAAACCCAACAGCTATGAAAGCTGGCTGATTTGAAAATACTGGCACTCATATTAAGCAACTGCCATATAACACATACTATATCAAGGAGAAAATATTATCTTACAAACATTTTACCAGCAAATACATGGCTGGGCATTAGTCATGCAACCACCATATGAAAACAAACAGAATTATTACTTTTATAGAAGAGTAATTAGGAAGTCATTACTACTACTACTCCAGGCACACATTTACAGATTTGACAGGAAAAATCTACAGGCATTCTGCCAAAGGGTAGTCCATATCAACCATGACCTACTCACTTCTGTAAGTTTCATAATGAGGTCAGTTATAGTGATGAACTAATAACAGGTATATCTAAAACCACAGATTGAGTCAGAGACTTATAAATCTAGGTAGGAAAGAAGATAACAAAAAAATAAACAGAGAAAAGGCAGTAAGAAGTTCCTGATTAATGAAGACAGGTTTCTAATTGTTAAGCAATAAAATAAGGACAAGTCATCAGCCACTTACATCTGATTCCCAGTAATAATGAAAGATTAGGCTCCTTGCCCTGAGCTCGCTGATTAAGAATACTGCACAATGCTTTCAAGTCAAACAAACAATAGGACATTTCCTTGAACAGCTGATCAATCACAGTCAAATCAAATAGTGGACGTTTGGAAAGAACTGTCTGCTGCCTAGATTGGTCTGCTTCCTGGCCCTGATCCAATAAAGAGCATGTCTCTTCTGTTTGTCTTTGGTTCTGCAATGGCTGGGGAAAAAAAAAGTTGTTAGAGAAAAAGTACTCAAAAGCAATACAGGTTTTTAACGTTTTTCTCCAAGTCTATAAACAAGTCTATATTATCATACTACATGTCATATTGCATGCACATCAACCAAATTCCACTTGCATATATGCAGTGTGAAAAATACATATATAAATATATATAGTGGACACAGTTCCTCTGATGCCTTAGGATAAACCTAAGAGTAAAACAAAAACATATATCCAAAACAACCTTAGGTTCTAGGATTTCTTACACATAATGGACATCTTAGTTGTGTGTGTATTTTTCTATAATGAAATTTATTCTAAGGACAAAAAGAACTACAAAGAAACATTAGACCTCATTCTATAGTTTTACTGTTAATAGCAATAGTTATTTAATTACTTTGAAATGAATTTTTCTATATTGAGAAAAAAGGCATCTGTTATTAATGTTGACAAATCAAGAATTTCAGTTTAATAGAAAAAATAAAAATACAAAATCAAAGATGGGAGAAAACCTCAATTCTGAATTGTTAAATTTAAATTGGAAGCATTAATATGAACTCTTGACTTACTAAACTCAGAAAATGCTACCCTTACCTCCAAAATTATCATCTCCTTATCCTTATATTGCTAATTAAAGATAAGTTTAACTAGGTGTGGTGGCACATGCCTATAATTCTAGCAGCTCAGAGGCTGAGGCAAGAGTTGTTCAAAGCCAGCCTCAGCAACTTAGTGAGACCTTGTCTCAAAATTTTAAAAAAAGGGCTGGAGATGTGGCTCAGATTCAATCCCAGGTACAAAAAAAAAGACAAGTTTAAAGGGTTGAGGACTGAAGTAGTAGTTTAATTTGCTGTCCACTTAGAACTATTTTTCAGAATAACCAAATAGCCTGGGGTGATAAGTAAAATGTTTTTTTAAAAATTTTTTAACAGATGAATGCCAACTAATAAGTGTAAAAGGATGTATTGGGAAAAATGTTGTTTTTTAATCATCTCATACTTTAAGCAGTGATGGGGAAAGGGTGCTGGAAAATTGCATATTCACACAATCCCACAGATCCTTTGCTGTTTGCAAGGCCTGTAACTTTACAATGAAAAAACCCAGGCTAGGGCATAACCTTAATCTACAGAAGACAGTTTGTCACTTACAGTGGAATAATCATACATTGCATATTCACACCAAAAAAATTTGACATGAATTTCATATCTTGATCTTAACTTTTGGAGATGCATTCTTAAATATATAGGAGTGAAATGCAATGATGACAGTTAAAATATGTATTTTTTGTACAACAGATTCTTAAACACAGGTCAGACACTTTATCTCAAACTTAAGTGAGAGAGCATGATCTGTTCCAATGATGGACTGCCAACAATGCACCTTCCTTAAGGATTTTCAAAGGTAATTTTGTTTATATTCAGTTTTTTCACTTCGGGACCAAATGTTTATATAGCATTTGATTTTGTGTTAGAATACCATTTTATAGACTTAACTATAAAAAAAAATTGTCTTTAATTTTCATTAAAAACCTACTGAATTTAATTAACTAGCACATCACAGTCAAGTCTCCTTGAAAATATTCTATTAATTAATATGTAAAAAATCAAAATAAGCAGTGGCTTAAACTTATAGATAGTGATCCATCCTTTCAAGGCAGTCTGAATTTCGTCTACTCACTTCAAGCAGTGCTTTTGTTAATCTTTGCAGGTTTCTCTCTTTCCTCTCCAGTTCTTCCATCAACTTTTGTGTGTTTAATTTTTCTTTAGAAAGTTTCCCTTGCATAGACTAAAATAACAACAAAAATTATAAAGCAAAGCATGTTAACACATATACAGGTAACAAGGAATATTGATTAATAATTTAAATGTTTTTTCCTTCCTAGTTTCAGAGATTAAACCTTCACTTTAAAAATGACTCGTTATTTATAGAGTGAACGGCTGGAAGAAAAAAAGAGAAAAAAATCTTTATAAGGAAATGTTTAATCTGTATAAAACATCAAATCTAAAGTTGTTATTTAATGTTACATTACAAATAATTCTTAGGTTTTGGAATTTTTTTCTTTTTTCTTTTTGTATATTGGAAGTATATTAGCATGATCTCCTTTCTCTATATTTATTAATTATGGTAAGTAGCGAACATGGTGTTGACCTCATGCCAAAAGTTTATCAAGGGACTTATCTCTTTCTTACTCCATTATAAAATTACAAATCATCTAGATATGATACTATTGTAAGAAAATCCTGAGTTGACCAAGGCTACATAGAGGATATTTTTAGAGTACTGAGGTCATATGAGCTGATTAGTCTGATTTTTAACTATACCCTAAAGAAAATTTGCCATAAATTCTATAGTTACTAGTGAATTCTAGGTATTTCTATCAACCTTTTTCCTTTGGTTAGATCACAAAATCAATAAACACAAGACCAGGGAAAGGCTGCCTTCTCCTCCCCCCCACCATGTCTGTATTTATTCTCAACTCAAAATACTCCAGTATACTACTGACCACCTAAAACATACAATCCATTATGAAAAGTTTCCCCCCATTATCTCTCGGTGGAATAAGAAAGACAGCTATCACCAAGGATTGAGAGAAGGATAAATATAAAGTAAACCTCTTAGTAACAGATATTCAAACTTATCGCTTTTAAGTTTCATTTACTAAACAATGAAAAATATATTTAATAACTCAAAAGTTGGATAAAAACCAATCAAACCATGTAAAATATATTTTCTTCCATGGAAAAATTGTTCTATATGTGACAAAAATGCAATTCACAGCACACAGAGGCTCTCTGTGTATATTTTTTGACACTTAAATTCCTTCAAAATTTCATTTGGTTCAATGACATATGGAGAATTATTTATCCTGTTGAAGATTTTGCCTGACAAGATTATTTGGCTGTAATCCAGAATTCAAACTAAATTTTCTTAAATTTGTGACTGTTTATTAAATTATAGAAGAAAAGCATGACAGATAAACTACTCTAAAATTCACATCTTAACAATGAAAACTGAACTGAAGAGGGATATTTTCATAATGTTGTAATATAATTCTTTCAAAGCTTACAGTGTTTTTAGATTTTAACCAATTCAGAGTTACCTTGACTGTGACTAATAATTAGCTAATGACTCATGTTTCTATGTAAGACTAAATTTAACTCAGTGATGGATGACACAGGCAGCCTTCTTCATCAGAAAAGCAGAAATGTTTGGCAGTAGTGCTATTTGTCACAAGAAGAAAACTGGATTTGGGAAATAATATCAAGCTTAACATGTAAGATTTGGTGTGTTTAAGGGTACTTATCAGAAAGCCCCTTAATAGGGAAAAGAACACACAGACAGGCTTTTTCTAGAAAGTTCAAACTGGGGGCTGGGGTTGTGGCTCAGTAGTAGAGTGCTCGCCTCCCATGTATGAAGCACTGGGTTTGATCCTCAGCACCACATAAAAATAATTAAAGGTATTGTGTCCATCTACAACTAAAAAATATATATTAAAAAAAGTTCAAACTGTACCATTTCTAGGATAATATAAGGCATGAGTGCTGCAGCTGTCTGACAGTAACCTCTCACCATAAAAACATTAATTACCTCTTTATCCTAAACTGTATGAAAAAGTACATGCTTAAGGATTTGAAGAAAAAGGGAGGAAAAAACTATTCTTATGGGCTCATCAGATTCAAATGAAGACAAAATAGAGTCTGATTATTAAACTACATCTCCAAAATGAAGTTCATAAAGAACATAATACCATTTCTTATTTATTTACTACTCTATCACTGAGCCACATGCCTAGCACTTTCTTATTTTTTGAGGTAGGATCTTGCTAAATTGCCCAGGCTGGACTTGATCCTTCTTCCTCAACCCCTCAAGTAACTGAGATTACAGGCGTGCGCCACCACCACATCTGGATCTTGTAGGGGTTTGTTGTTGTTGTTCATTTTTTTAAAAAAATTTTTTAGTTATAGATGGACACAATATCTTTATTGATTTATTTTTTTATGTGGTGCTGAGGATCGAACCCAGTGCCTCACGCATGCGAGCCAAGCGCTCTACCACTGAGCCACAATCCCAGCCCGTTGTTCATTTTTTGTAACCATTCTATCCTTTAACCAAAGAAAAAGGTTTTAGTAAGTAGTTCCTTTTGGACTTTTTAACCTAAAATCAGGAGCTTTTGAGATGTGTTAATTTCTATAAATACAAAGGCATAATATATTTATTTTGACATATAAATCCACAACACCAAGTTTGTACTTTTTATTTGTAAGATAAAAAACTCTATAGAAGTTTCAGTTTTTAATTCTATAAAAAATGATTAATGTATGTTATTTCACAAAGAATTTTGCAAAGCAATTTTGAGATCTCTTAAGATTTTAAAAATATAATTGCTCAAAATGGTGGTACAATAATACTTAAATAACCTATATTATTTACTGAAATAAATATTCAGCTTTGTTAAATTCAAAATAGCAATATTTATAATTCACTAGACACATTGGGGCTTATTAAAATTAAAAATCTGAATTAAGTTCAAATGTCTACAATCTCTTAAGATTCCCAGGAATACAATATTTTTAAAAATTCTATTAAGTTACTAACCTATTGGTATTTACTATGATCATTTTTGAAGTTGAAGATACTTCTAAGCACATACACTGCTTTGATGTTAAGTATTTTGGGAATGCCCCAAATGCAAAAAGTTCAAGTGAAGGAAAATTTTACCTTAGCTAACAGATTTTATCTACTCTATAAATACAACAAGAAATAGAAAAATAAACCAACATTAGTTCTATGACACACACACACACAAATATATGCACATGTTCATGCACACTCACATCTTAGAGTTACATGAATATATTCCTTTATGCAATTACTCATACAAACATAATTCTGTGAACAAAACAGTCAAAACTCTTGGCCTTCATGAATATTTTACTAGGAAGAAAAAGACCAAAGGAAATAAAGTAAATATACTTATGACATAGTTCTGTATATTACAGTTTGATCACTACTGTAGAGAACAAATAAAGCATTGTAAAATCTTAAGGAGACTAGAGAGCAAGGGCTTTTGGAAAAGGTAACACTTAAGCAAAGATCTGAAGTAAATGAAAGACTAGGTTCTCCAGACATTTGGAAAGAGTGTTTCAGTCAGTTCAAAGGTTCTGGGGCAGATCTGTGTTTGCTAAACAGCAAGAGAACCAGCATATTAAGAACAGTGGAGCTATAGTAAGTTCAGAGATGAAGGCAGCATGGGAAACAGAGTATGCAGGGTCTCCTAAGTCAGTGTAATGACTTTTTTACTCTAGGAAAATAAGAAACCACTGAAGAGTTCTGAGTACAGACATGATGTATTCTGATTTTTGTTCAACAGGATCAGTCAGACAGATTAGAACAGGCTATGGACAGACAAGGATAGAAGCAGTTAGAAATAACATAGATGAGAAACAAATATGAGAGCAGGGTGGCAACAGAGGAGGTGAATCTGGAAGCAACCAGATTCTAGATGTATTGTGAAGGTGATAAAATTTGCTGGTAAATGTGAGATAAGAGAAAAGCTAAGGATAAGTCTAAGATTTCTGGACTTAGCACAGAGAAGGGCAGATTAGCTACTAATGAGAAGCTTCCAAATTCAGCACCGTGGGTGAATTTTCTCATGAGCAAAAGCTTTTGCCTGTTTTGTTCACTAGTTATTTCCTAGAAAGTGACCCATGGTACAATCTCAGTAAACAATTATTGAATGAGCTAAACCAATGAGTCAATGCAAAAGTAACCAGTCAATATCTAATTTGTCCTTTGTTTTAATAAAAAGGCTATGTTCACTCATTCAACAAATATTTACTGAGCATCTTTTCCTGTGCAAGGCATGGTGCCAAATGCCAAACTGGATAAAAACTGTCCATTATAAAGGTCCTAAAACAAATGTAACAGAAAACACAACAGGCATTTTATTTGAGCTCGAGAAGCTATTAATACCACCATCAGTGCAGACTGCAATGTATTAAAAAATATATTTCACTTTGGAGACAAAATTTCCCAATTATACTTCTAGGCAATTGAATGTAAGAAGTTTTCCACAGAAGATCCTGGTTTTCTGATGTGCTCCAGTTTAAAAATCATTGTGGGAAAAGACCTTACATTTAAAATGATTTGTTCTTAGGGGATCCATAAAGAAGGAATCAGACAACCCTTCTTTGGTACATTTTTGCCTTTCTCTTGGAATTTTTCACTTCGAGGAAGCCAAGAGTAATGCAAAGAGCATAAACATTTGAAGTCAAAAGGACATGAATTAGAATCTCAGTTGGAACCTTAGGTAAACCTCTCTAAGTTAAGCTCTTCCATGTATAAAAAAAGATGACTGAAGTTTGGAGATAACAAATATTAATCAGAGAGCAGAGTTCCTGTAACATGTAATATCATCATTACTTCACTGACACCTTAACAAACACTGTGCTTGACACCAGAGACTTTATTTCCCACTTTGGCCTAAGTGTAGGCAAATACTAAATCCCTTTTCCTGCTGGGCACAGTGTACATGCCTGTAATCCCAGCAACTTGGGAGACTAAAGAAAGAGGATTACAAATTCAAGATCAGCCTCAGCAACTCAGCAAGGCCATAAGCAACTTAGCAAGACCCTGTCTCAAAATAAAAAGGGACTGGGGATGTGGTTCAGTGGTTCAGTGCCCCTGGGTTCAATTCCAAGTACCCCTACTTCCTCTCCCCAAAATCCCTTTTCCTCATTCCTCCGGACTCATAATTGGCCAAATTTTCAATATTTGTAAAAACTAAAACACAAAAACAAAAAAGAAATGTGCAAATAGCATTTTTTTAGTTTCCAGTTAAATAAGAATCTAAGATAGTCTACAGTTCTAATTCCTTTCTTCAGTTAGCTATCATTTTGCATTCTGACATAACTCTAAAAACAACTGCCTGAGAGTTCTGCTTTCAGCACGACGGCATGAGAAACTCTGCAGACTTGCTCCCCAACAAAACAGGTGAATATCAGAAAACATTTTAAGTTTCTGGAAATTTTAAGTATGGTCCAAAGAGCATACAGCAAATGAAGAAACATCTATTTAAGAAAACTCAGGAAAGCAAGAGACTGTGATTTGCAAAACAAGACTCACTCTATCTCTCTTTCACAGCTTGAGACAGAACTTCCATCCCAGATTCCTGCTCAATTACATAGGTCTCCCCTTCTGCTCAGCTCCCAGTTGGACAACTATCTTCCCAGAAGAGGAAGGACATCAACATTTATAATCCTGCCCTTAGCTACATGGTTCAAGCATGAGCAGCCAATATGTGGGGACTCCTTTTCTTCTACCCAGATTATCACTTGGGATGAAGGCTTTACTTTGAGTGTGGCACCATTAAGAATACTGGGATCCTGATTGTTCTTGCCCTAGCTTGTGGAGTGGGAAGTGGGATTAGGATTGTTCCATGCTGGGCCAGACAAGTTAAGACGATGCTGTCCAGTAGACCTCCACTGACTGTTCGGCTCCTAAAGTAAGGGCGTCACTCAGAAGACTGCCATTGTCCCCACCTCCACTGATCTAACTCAAAGGATTTTGCCTGAGGAGAAGCAGGCCATCGAACAGGGAGTTCCAAATGTATTTATAAAGGAACTGACTTTAATTGCAACATCACATTTGGAGAAGTTCAAGCCTAAGGGCACTCTCAAAAACACTGGAGGTTGTGGCAATAGGCATGCAGTAGATTACTTTCAGATTTATGGGTTCTTTAGGCTAGGTTACTTTCCCAGAGAGAATCAGATAGCGGGAAGAAGAATATTTGAGAACAAATCTCAAATATTAACCTAAGTACTAGTCCTTCAAAGGAGCCAGAATAGATTAGTCTGTGACGCAATTTAGGCCACAGTGCATGGTTGAAAACTAAGTATCCACTGGCAAATAGTGGAGCTTATAGCTGGGTATGGTCAGAAGAAGAAACACAAAAGGCCATGGATACATCTATATGAAATGTCCAAAATATGCAAATCTATAGGGATTTTTTCTATAGGACATAAAAATGTTCTAGAATTCATTGTGGTCTTCATTCCACATATCTGTGAATATACCAAAAATATTGAAGTATACACATTAATTGTGTGAACAGTATGTTATGTGAGTTATATCATAAGTTTGTTATGAAAAAATCAGCACAATACAAAGAAAAAATAATCTGCCTCAATTCCTTTCCGTTTAGCTTCTAATCTACATTCTAGTTTGTAAGTAAGATCTATCAACACAGCTTATGTATTCAACAACATACCCAAGTGTGTAAGAAACTAAACCTTATTCTTATTTAAGCCTGTCTTGCCATGCAGTTCCCACTCTGTGGTCTACCAGGTGCAATGAGGATTGTAAAACTTTCCAAGATGAAATAGGATCACTGCCTGGCTATAGTTAAGCACTGCCTAGGGAACTTGTTAATAATGTATAATTCAAACTTCATTCCAGAGATAGTGATTCATTACGTTTACAACTGGAACCCATAAAAATATATTTTAAAAAGCATCTCAAATAATTTGAAAATCCATATAGATTTGACACAGTACAAACAAGTTCAAGTATATTCTTTCACAATTCAAGTGAACTGTATGTATCCTTCCCTGCTACTCCCCATTCCAAACAAATGATTTTTCAAAAGTTAAACATACTCTTTACACATTTTTCTGACATAATTATGCAAAAACTATAGCATACATACATCAGACCTGTAACAAGTAAAGTTCTCTTTATAAGAACAAAGACTGGAGTGAGCATATTTTTTTAAAAGCTGCTTTATTTTTTTGATAGAGGACATTTTTTGTTGGTAGTTTCAAAATATATTAATACCTAATGAGAATATTTTTAGTTTTCATCCATCAAAAAGCTATTTAACATGTGTAAGTGTTGTAAAAATTAAACTTTAGGAAGAAAGAACTTCATCTTAGGACACATTACAACAGTCTAATTACAAAATAAAGGAGAGGACCTTAAAGAAAGTCATATTTATTTAGGTGAGAGATACTATATTTTTTAAAAACTATTTTTAGTTGTAGATGGACAAAATATCTTTATTTTATTTATTTATCTTTATGTGGTGCTGAGGATTGAACCCAGTGCCTCACACATGCAAGTTAAGCGCTCTACCACTGAGCTATAACCCCAGCCCAAGATATTATATTTTATCCATAAGGCATTCTATTGGCTTATGATGCATTTTCCCACTATTTCCACCAAGAAAATCTAGTGGATGAAGTCTTATGACACATGTGCTAAAAATTGTAATAGAATCCTCTGAGAATGTGGAAACGTCTTAATATAAATAGAACAGACTGTCAATAGTTTTGAAATTGTTGGCTGCAATCATTCCTATTAAGAATAACAAGTCTTAATGACTTCTGAACTATCATTCTGGTCTTTTGTGGTATTGTAATAATTCACTGATAGCTGTCAATTCAGAAAGACCATTTATATGTATAAGTTCTTATAATGAGGAAACATTTTAGAGAAAACAGATACACATTTCTGAAACATTTTGCTCTATAACCTTCTCTGCCAAAAGATTACAAATAAAAAAGACAGTGATAACAGCTAATAAGAAATAGGCTTATGAAGGTGAAATGTGCTTTTGAGGAAAAAATAGAAAGGAAGGTAATGCTCAATATAGAACTCAATCACATTCTGAATGTAACATTTATGGAAACGACAGAGAAGGTTCTATTGCAAAATATCTTTTTGTATCATATATGGACAGAAAAAAAAATTTAGGACAAGAAGCCAGTTTAGCTCTACTAGTTTCAAGAATATAAAGAAAGGCACCATTTCTAAAAGGCCGATGAGTAAATGAAGTTTTCATGCCTGTTAACAAGTTTCTCAACAATGAAAAAAATAGTAAATAAATTTGTATTTTTATAGCACTCAATTCAATTTTAAATTTAGCATATACTGTTAAATAAAGAAGCACTTTTTCTAAATCCAACAACAAATACAGTATTATTAGTAGGAGACCAATTTTTCCCCAAATTACAAAGCTGTGAATCAAACTTGTCTGTAACCTATACCAGGATAAATATTCATTTGACTTCTGATATGAAGTAGTAAACTATAGCTATACTTTAAACACAGCATTTCCACTATGAAACAATGTCTTATTTTTTCTGATCTCCTACAAAATTGGACATAAAATGTACATGGTATGGGATTTTATTTTTCCTTTTTGGGATTAAATTTAAACTACTTAGAACAACTTGCTTATACGCAAAGCAATGCAGTATTCCAAATCAGTTAAATGACCACTGAACAAATCTGGTTTTAGTAGTTTACAGGGGCATAAAGAAGTGGTAAAAAGCAAAATTCAAATAATGCTAAATAGCTGGGCATTGTGGTATATGCCTATAATGCCAGCTACTCAAGGAGGCTGAAGCATGAGGATCACAAGTTCAAGGCCAGCCTGGGGAACTCAGCAAGAGGAGACTCTGTCTTAAATAAGTGAAAAGGGCTGGGAATATAACTCAGTGGTAGAATGCCCTTGGGTTCAGTCTCCAGCAACACACACACACACACACACACACACACACACACACACACGTACACAGGCAAAACAATAACACCACTATATTTACTAAACACCCTAAAATGGAACAATGTCCAACCACTGTTAGGAAGCAAAGAGCATTCAAACTATAACAGCAGTGAAATTTTACAATGAATTTAATACTAATGTGATAGCTAAATGCATAACTTACATTAAAAATAATTGAGAGCCTCTCTGCTATTGTTAACTACATAGCATTTTGTTATCTTGGTTATATGTAGGAATTTGAAAAAATTAAAATTCAGTATTACAGCACATGAAAAGGACATCATAATCTACGTAGGTGTAAGGTTGACCAGCCTTTAAGTAAGCAGATGAGGAAAATCTACTTTTCCTCTACTTTTCAGATGAAGAAAGACAACTTTAAGAATTAGCTACTGAAGGGAATTACTCTAGGAGATTACCAACTTGATACTATGCCTATTAATTATGCTCATTAACAACAGTGCAACACAACAAATATTTTTCAAGTAAAAATGCACTTTTTAGAATTTCCAAATGCCAGAGAAATAATTAGTGTTCATGTTTTCAGAATAAATAATATTTTCAGGTTTTTACCAAGTATACATGATTTATAAAAGATCACAAATAACCAAGTAAAAACACATAAGCAAAAACCTAGTTTTTTCAACTGTGAGAGGCCAAAAAATAACATGAATTTAAACAATAAAATTAAGGAAAGAGATATAAGTCATAATTATGGTCATCTATAATATGTCATTCAAATAATATTTTAATAAATATAGCTATATTGGCCATAATCAACTTTATTATCTGTCTCTGTAAGAATATTATCATCTATTGAACATAACTTCCTATGTTCATATATGAATAAATGACCAGTGTAACTCCACATCATGTACAACCACAAAAATGGAAAGTTATACTGTATGTATATATGATACATCAAAATACATTCTACTGTCATGTATAACTAAAAAGAACAAATAAAAAATTAAAAAATAATTTAAACTATCATATATAGACCTACATGTCAAAATAGATAAATGAGATGGTACGGTCAAAAAAGAAAAAAAAAAAGAGAAAAAGAAAAGAAAAAGCTATGTTTCAAATAATAAGACAACAGAATTAATGAGTATATTGTCTAGGCTCAAATATTTGGAAATAAATGTACTCATTAATTTGATTTCAGTTCTACAAGTAGTTTGACGAAATAAAAGAATGATTGCTCAAACATTATATGATCAAAGATTCAATGTCATAAAATTACATATTCTTCTATATATTAACTTAGAAATAATCATGACATACATGTTACTAAAGACAATATACTGGAGTAATGACATTAAAATACCTCCATAAATGAGATAAATACACATTTGAATTAATACAAATATATACTGAACATTAGGGATAGTATGTGATCAACACAATCTTACCAGTCTTACGATCCAAGTTTCATGCCAAGTTTTATGTATTGATTTTTCTTAATTTAGAAAACTTTTATTAGATCTACTTCTTGGAAAATATTACCAAATGAAGTAGAAATTCATTTATATACTAAAGAAGTCGGACAACTATGACTGAGAGAATCTAACAATTTTGTGATTCTAATGGCTTATGGAAAATCTGAAGTTATTGTTTTGTAAGACTATAAAATAAAGGTCATAATCTCTGTAATTTAGTCCATCAGGTTCATCATACACTTGTTGAACTGGACTGCTGTTTGATTAAGTTGACAAATCATGTAGTACAATGAAAAGACAATCAAAGCAGACTATATGTAATTCTGTCAAAACATTTACCTTTTTAACTTTCATTTAAAGAATTTTAGAATTATAAGCCAGGCATTGTGGCACAAGCCTGTAATCCCAGCAGCTTGGGAGGCTGAGACGGGAGAACTGGGAGTTCAAAGCCAGCCTTAGCAAAAGTGAGGTGCTAAGCAACTCAGTGAATTTTATTGTCTCTAAGTAAAATTCAAAATAGGGCAGGGGATATGGGTCAGTGGTCAAGTGTCCCTGAGTTCAATCCCTGGTATACCGCCCCCCCCCCCAAAAGAAGAAAAAACGAATATTAGAATCATATTATTCCAATTATCATGGAATAAAACTAAAAATTTATTCCACAAAATCTACCCAAAGGCTTTCTGTCACACACAGAATAAAATATAAAGATATGTGGGGCTGGGGTTATGGCTCAGCGGTTGAGCGCTTGCCTCGCATACGTGAGGCACTGGGTTCGATCCTCAGCACCACATAAAATAAATAAAGATATTGTGTTCATCTAAAACTAAAACAAGATATTTAAAAAAAAAAAAATATATATATATATATATATATATATAAAGATATGTGCCCCACATGATCTGGTCCAGATTACTTTTCAGCATTACCTCACATCTCTCTGACTCCGTCCCTACACTCTAGGCTCACAGCCTTCTTGCTGATCTTGAAGCAAGCACACTAGGCAACATTCAGAACATGTATTGTTCCCTTTGCCTAGCATGCTGTCCCCCTGGATATTTTCAGTTATTTATGTTCAAATATTTTCTCCTTTGGAAAAACTTCATGACCACATTATGAAATGTAGCACTTTTTGTCACTGCCTTCTAGTCTACTAAATTTTTTAAAATAATGCTTTTTTTTTTCCTTCCTAGTGCTAGGGTTTGAACCTAAGGCCTTGTGCATGTGAAGTCTACCACTGAGCCATATCCTTAGTCCATTAAATAGCAAGTTTAACAGAAAAAAATTTAATAGCCTATGACATTCATTTTCCATTTTCTCCAACTCATCCCACTAGAATTGTTAAGGACTTGTTTTGTTCACTGATGAATTGAACAAATTCAAGTGCCAAGAACTGTGCCTGGCAAATAGGTAGTAGCTCAGTAAATATCTGGTAAATGAGTGAAAGAATGAAAATTCTTTGAGTCTCCAAATTTTGGGACTGTGTATTATGTGTCATGCATTCTACTAAGCTCAAAATCTCCAGATGAGCTACCACAGCCTTCATTCTCAAGAAACTTAGAAGGTAAAGACATAAATATGTAAAGTATAGTTCTATACTGTAGAAGGAGTAATATATAGCATTATTAGGAAGAGGAGCAAAAGTTAAAAGGAGAGTAGGTGGTGCTACCTAAGAGGTAGTAAAGATCTGTCCAGGTTTTATAAAATAATGCTTCTGCAGAATCCTGAAAGTTGAGTAGAGATTTGCCAGAGGAGCATACCAAGGAGGACACAGGCTCTGTCAGGAAACTATTAGAACTAAGATTTACCAAGTCATCATATGTATGTGCATATTCATGGTATGGGCAGGCAGGTGGGGAGGCACTAGGAAAGTTGATCGTGTGTTGATGCTTAGAATTTAGTGTTCTGCCCATAGATATTAGAGATATTCCACAGATAAGAGCTACCAGATTATCTTTATACTTGAGAGGTATCACATAAACAGCATCACAGGGCTGAGATAATGGTGGTGGGGAATGTAATTAGAAAATACAGAAAGCCAATTAAGAAGAAGAGAGAGACATTAATAAAAATGTTAGGCAGTATCAATGAGATACCAGGGAGTAAACAGAGAAATGCTTGCAGGATATCAATACTTAATGGATGGGGCTGAGAAAGGCAGCTTATTGTAAAACTCTGAAGAAAATCTGATGGAGGGAAAGAGCATAAGATGGACAGAGCAGGGTTCTGTATGCATCTTCAGGTAGAAATAATACATGAAGATCAAATAATAGGACTAAAATAGTCCATGGTCTCTTAACTACTTGATTATTGATGACCTAAATCAAGTATCTTAGAGAGGGAGAGGTAAGAAACAGAGAACAATTTTGGAAGAACTGATTGATTAAATAAAAATTTCTTTCTAAAAAACTAAAAATTAATATTAAAAATTTTTTAACCTTACCACAAGTACTATTATCTTTTCATAGAAACACATATATGTTTTAATACTTTTAGGTCAGCATATAGCTAAATTAAAATAAGTATAAAATATTCCTTACCTGAATTTCTAAAATCATTCTGTTCATCTCATCTTGTTGGCTATCTATTATCTAAAACACAGGAAATGAATCAATCTTAGTGAATAAACTCATTTTTTCCAACACTGCTTTTTAAAAGTACCAATATTTCAAGATGAAACAAAGGAAAGCACAGGGAATTATAAATTTAAAAGGGATCTTTATAAACTTTACAAAAGTACTCATAATAAGTATTTTTTAAACAGCAATATGACTTAGATCACACATATTTAAACTACAAAAGTCTTCCTGCAGTTCTCAATAAGACTCTTCTCTATGCAATTTGTAAAAATAACTTTGAGACAGACTTTGAACAGTTTAGGAAAGAAAAAGATATTCTTTAGCTTTGGCATTTATTTAAATTAAAATCATTTACACTTGCTTAAATAGCTGTTTTCTTTCCAAATAGAAACATTCAAACTCAAAATTTTATAAGCTATTAACTATTAACAAAATTACAACTCATAAAATAGCTATAAATTATATATCTACATACCCACACAGTATTGATTTCATGTTTACTATCAAAGGCATGTGCTGACCTTATTAGCAGTCTCATTCTGTTCCCTCAGATTATCATTTTCATTCTGAAGCTGTTTTGCATCCAACATGGGAAGGCGGATTCCATCTTCAAGACATCTTTCCACTTTTTGTTGCAAACTGTTTGTTTTAGAAAAACATAATCAGATGAAGAAAATAAGCTCTATTTGCTGATTTGGGCTGATAGCTTCAACATAAATGCTGTCCATCTTAGAGTCTATAACATTTTTTAATCAAGCAATAAACAAAATCTACAGAAAGTATATGAATATCTATATTTTATACAAATAAGAAAGGTCCATAACTAGCTAGAGGCTCATCATTTTTTCAAAAAGGTAAATCTGAGACAAGAGTTGCTTAGTATGTGACATCCTTAGGTCACAATAAAGTTCTTCATTATCCAAATCTGAGCTCTCTAATCTAACACTGTTCTTTGTTGCCTAAAAGCAGAGCTCTCCAACTAAGATGATTGTGGCGGGGAGACTATGAATATAGATAGATATACATCTTTTGCCCTTTTTTCTAAGTTCAGCAAAAGTTTGCTTGTAAGGATAGTTTCATTGGCTTAACCTACAGAATTACATTCTCCTGCATTAAAAGAGCAACACTCTACTATGTTTCCAACTTGGCCAGTTTGTCATGCTATCTATGGCAAAGAGTAAACAACCTAAGGAAGCCTCTCTGGCACATTAAAAATAAAAGGTTAAAGGGGAAGTGGAGTAGACACTCCCCTTGAGAAAGAAATATAGTAATGTTTAGGTTAAAAGAAATCATATCATTAACAATAATGACCATAATAAAAACAAAAACTGCACGAAAGCTAGGAATAACTCTACTTTAACTTGTCATTCTGTAGTTGCAGAGTGCTAGGAGGGAGATTTCTTATAATCTGGGTTTTTATATTTTCATTTTTTTCTTTTTTTTCAAGTATTATGGCTATCCAAAGCTTTCTCTCTTCCAAAAGCAGACAATACCATATTTAGACTGCAGACAAAGACTGACAGTTCTAAATGGTACAGTAAGTGCTTCAGACATATCTTATAAATAATGGCAGCAGAGACATTTTTATGTATTAGCATGTAGTCTACTGCTTTGCAAAATACTGTTGTTACAAAAGTACTTTTTTCAGTCTATAAGTGAAAAATAATTTCTATTTCAGAGTAAGTTCTTCCCCAATTCAATGTCAAGACACTACCTTCCATCTACTTGTAACATTTCAAGAAGATAAAATGCATTAAAAATATTGAAGTCTTTCAAATTAAAAAGTGAGCCAGGAATGAATGAAGAAGTGAAAAAAAATGTTCTGTGTTATAGTAAATACCAAGTAAGTTTTTTTTTCATGCACACATGTTCAGGAAATGTAGATGCTGATTTCAAAAAGTAATAATTTTCTTGAATAGTGAAGAAAACTATTACCACATATTTTAATTTAATTTCTAATGAAAAGCTTTTCTCATTTAATTTGTAAATTCCAAAAGTTCTTAAGAATTAAAAAAGAAGCTTAAAAATATTATATAAAATAGATAAAAATATGACATTATTTATGGTCACATACACATCTGAAGTTCTTCTAAAATTTAAGGACTATTACACAGCCTGTGGAAACTGAGGTTCTATCCCTATACCCAAAGTCAAATGGCACCACAACCATACAAGTATTGAAGAATATTAACAAACTTTGGTTCTTTATATCTACTTGAAAGCAAGAGAAATTTTCTAGGATAATATTATCTCAATATAAATTTTAATGGGAAAGGTTTACTTAAATGCACTATACTACATCTTTCCAAATCAAGAATAATAGGTTCAGTGTTCTCCAAAAATCTAATAAAAGAGAAACTCTAAATAAAGGAGAAAGCATAAAATCACATAAATATGTAAAAGCACACAATGGAACAAGATAATATTCAATTGTTTTCAGGTGTTGCAAATTTTGCTCTTAAACTACACAGCTCAAAGTCTGTGATCATAGGGCTTTGTAAATCAAAACAGCTACAAATAAACATGAAAGAAAACGTTCTATGGTTGAATGAGTAAAGATCATGAAAGTGTTTTGAGACTAAAGAATAGGTATAAAATGTGGGGTTATAAAAAAAGGAAAATTAAAGTGCAAAAAAGCAGCAAACAGGACAAAAATAAAGGTAGAATCAAAAGTGTGTGATTTTTATTTATTTATTTATTTGAGCTGACATCAGGAAGACTGAAGACTGAATTACCTCAGCAATCAAAGATTTTTCTGCTTTAAATCCAAGGAAAAAAAGTAGGCCAGACTACATTCAAGACTTTGAAATAAGTAGCAAAGCAATATTAACATGAAACTGATATGGAATCTGATAGATTTTGATTTAAAAGCTGAAAACACTGAGTTCGTACTGGATATAAACATATAATGTTTTTCTTACATTTAGTTTTTTATTGCTTTTTTATTTTATTCTTGAGGATGGTTTAATCTATTTATAGTTGATATTAAGTATTATGGTTTGGATGTGAGGCAAAAGCTCATGTGAGACAATGCAAGAAAGTTCAGAGGAGAAATGATTGGGTTGCAAGTCTTAATCAGTGAATTAATCCCTGATGGGATTATCTGAATGGGTGGCTGGAGGTGGGTGGGGTGTGGGTGGAGGAAGTGGTTAAATGGGAGTGTGGCTATGGGGTGTATATTTTGTATCTGGAGAGTGGAGTCTCTCTCCCTGCTCTCTGATCAACATGTGAGCTGCTTCCCTCTGCCACACTCTTCCACCATGTTGTTCCTACCTCACTTGGAGCCCTGAGGAATGGAGCCAGCTGTCTATGGTTTGAGACCTCTGAAAACCATGAGCTCTTAAATGAACCTTTCCTCCATTATAATTGTTCTGGTCATATTTTTTAGTCACAGCGGTGAAAAAGCTGACTAAAAAAATTAAGGTTTAAGTTAAATAATAAAGAAAATTATTCTTTAGGCATATAACATAGTTCTCTAGGTGTTCTAGAAATCCAGTATTAATTTCCAAGCTTAACCACACAGTTTGAATATGATATTCACTCTACTTCAATATAACACAAATGATATTCACTGTATTTCTAACAATATTAATTTAAAAGAGTCATATTAGGCAAGATATGTGAGTAGAAATTAGAAGGTACATATCAAAACTGCGTATCTGTTACTTGCATTAAGGTGAAATGGGAGCTCATTACTTACTTTTTGACATAACCTATTAAGGAGTACAGTTTGAGTATTTTGCTGGCCCTCATTTTTCAGTTATTTAGAATTTTTATTTATGTTTTGACAAAGCCAACAGAGGACATGCGTTAATATTCTCAGTCTTCAACTGTCTTTGTTCATTTTTTACTAATCTCATCTAAAACCTTTGGCAAGATGTTGGTATATTGCTTCAAAATGTTAAATTACATTTGAAACAATCTGTTCCAGTGAAATTATACTTCTTATCCTTAATAGCCCATTTATAGTGAGAATCATAAAGTAATAATTACAAATGAATGTATTTTAAGCGAAATGCTTGATGAACTATGAATAACTTAAAAATAATGTAAAAAGATCTGGAAAGTTTTCTTACCTCTGAACGGAAGATACTAACTCCTTTTCTTTCTTTTTCTGGCAAATTAACTGTGCTTCTTTTTCCTGACATTGTTTTTTGATCTCTTCAAGCTTTTTTTCTGCATCTAGCAAAGTCTCTTGTAAATTCTTATTTTTTTCTTCTAGGACCTGCAGCTAAGGAGAATTTTTTATAGTTCATAACACATAAAATATTAAATGTTTCCATTAGAAATTACTACTGTTTCTTAAGGATTAACACATCTCTAAAATTACGCTATCTACATTTCAGCTAGAGTTCGTAACACAATCTCTCCTTTGTGTGGAAGAGAGTTGCGACAATGAGACTGTGAAGAAGAGAATGGGATTACACATTTCTACAAGACAAAGACTCTTACTTAGAATTGTGGTAAGATGTATATAACAAAATTTACCAGCTTAACCATTTCTAAGTGTATAGTTCAGTGTGTTAAGTACATTCACACTGTTGTTCAACCAATCTCTAGAACTCATCTTGCATAATTTATGCTCTATACCCATTAAACAACTCCCCATCAATACCTCACCCATCCCTTGCCAATCAGCTAGATTTCTATGATTTGACTACTCTTGCACCCCATATAAGCAGAACAGTATTTGTACTTTTGTGACTGATTTATTTCATTTAGTAAAATGTCCTCCAATTAATCCAGTTTTTGTTGTATGTGCCAGCATTACCTTCCTTTACAGGTATGAATAATTTTCCACTCTCTGTTTACACCATTTTTGCTTACCTGCTCATCTACCCATGGATGTTTGCACTGGTTCCATCTTTTGACTATTGTGAATAATGCTGTTATAAACATGGATGTACAAATATCTATTCAAGACCCTTGACAAAAGCTATCCTAATGGTGTAAGGTAGTGTCATCTCATGTTATTTAATTTATTAGTGCTCTCTGTTTCTGCTCATGTAACCTCCTGTGGTTCTTAAGTTACTTTCTGACTTTAGTCTCTTTCAGTTTTACAACTTATAAATTAATATAA
Source organism: Geosciurus inauris (assembly GCA_004024805.1). NCBI lineage: Eukaryota > Metazoa > Chordata > Mammalia > Rodentia > Sciuridae > Geosciurus > Geosciurus inauris. The sequence goes on along the minus strand of PVHX01000605.1, from coordinate 224,290 downwards.
AATAAACAAAGACTGCTCTGTAGATATGAGAACATGCAGAATAATGGCACTCCACGGATTAGACCCATGATTCTCAACTGGGAGTGATGTTTACCTTCACAGAACATTTGAAAACATCTGTTAACATTTTTGGATTTGGAGAGAGGGGAGGGAGCAGTGTTACTAGCACTCAGTAAGCAGAGGCTAGAAGGATAAATGCAAGAAATGCGCATCCATCAATGCACAGGACAGACTCCTGTAAGAAAGTATTTTCTACTCCTGTCAATAGTGCCAAAGCTGAGAAGCCCTGCTTAGGAAGACTTTGAGAAAAAACTGAAGAGTAGATTTTATGGATTTATAAGTAAGATTTTAAGCAGGTAGGCTTCACCAGAATTGGTGGAAAGACTTTGGATTGAGGTATTGTTAAGAAAGGAAAACAGAAATCAGAGGAATAGAGGTCAGGTGAAGGTCTAAGAAATAATTTACAGAAAAGTTAAGAAGAACGAGGAAAAAAATATCTAGAAAGATACTCAAAAGAAGGTTGTGAAAAGTCTTAAATTTCAGAGAATATTGGAGAAATTCAGAATTCAGGTACACACATAAGTATGTACGGGGTGGGGTTATCAGAGTGGTTTAGAAACTACCTTTTAGAATAGGACATTAAGTGAGAGGGTTACCACATAGGTTAATTAGGAATGTAACCATATATTATTTAACAACTGCAGAGATATATTCATGCTTGGATGAACAAAGTTTCTGATTCAATTAAGTCCTAAAACAGCCATTAAGTGCTAATTTATAATTAGTGAAATTTCTAAAGAATCAAATTCAAACTATCATGTTTTCACGGAATTTAAAAGATGAGAATATTATTTCATGTTACCTGTAGGCTCTGACTCTGTACATCATCTAGAGTTGGAAGATCAGCCAGATACTTTTCCAAGGTTTCAATTCTTCTCTGCTTTTCTTTGTTTTGTTCAGATTCCTTCTGGCATTTCTTTTTCAGGCTATTGATGTATCTATCTCTGGTTTTAAGCTAAAGAAAAAGATTAGGAATCTTCAGTAGCTTTGAGTCATTAACAAAACTGAATCTTGGACATCACTAAATTCACCCATAGTTTTAGATTATAGTGAAGACCATCACCACCTCAATTAAGATTTACCTTATTTCATTATAAGATTCACATTTTTAAAAAATTTTTTATATCACTGTAATCATGACTTTTGGAGGTATTTGCTTTTACAAGTGTAGCATCCTATAAATTGCAGTCAGGTGGCAGTAATGATGTAGTTTTATTCCTGCACTTTACAAATTTGGCCAAGATTGTTCACATCTTTGTCATTTCAATAGTGTAATAGTTGTCATTTCACAGTTCATGTTGAAACTATGTGTTGAGTCTAAAGAATATTTAAAATAACTTTGAAAACATCACAGTATAACTTGGAATTTAAAAAAGTTACTGCATACCCAGAAAAGCAGAAAAACAAAGTCACAGAATGTATTTGTCTCTAGAATAATAATTCCAGTTTAATTTTTGCAAAGCTATATCCAAATACTTTATGTGAACTCCTGAAGAAAGACATCTAAAGCAATCAAAGCTGTTTTGTTACTAACAAACCTTCAAAAGAATTGTTGTTATGTTCTAAGCAATGCAACTAGAGCCAGGAGATCTTACCAACAGATAAGACCCTACTGTGAACAGTTTCACATCTCCATCAAGACTATTCCTAATGTACTGTGTCATGATTCCATTTTTAGCACATTTTCTTTCTAAAAAAACAAAGGTGCCTTATATTAATGTCACTTTAGGACTGATAAGCTGTGCTAATTAAATAAACATCTACTATATGACACACATTGTACATGATTCCTAGGAGATCTCAACTTCTACAGGCCATACCTCAAATTTTTGTGTAATATTTTTTTATCTTACAACCTGAAATATACCATCTTCAAGTTTCACATCTCATATTCATGCTGTCATACTTCAGATCAGTTAAGAACAAAATGCATACAAAAACTATTGCCTCAAAGGTAAACTCCGGATTCATATTTACCAGTCTTCTATTTAATGCTCTTATAGAAACTTAACAGGATTCTGAGGCATTTTCACAGATGTTTTTATGTTCACCCGGGAAACTGAGTGGCAGTAATTAGTAGTATAATGGATTACTCTTTCAAATTTTGTCAGAGCTAACACTTATACCTGGTCTAGCTTTTTTTTTTCGTGTCTTACCTAATTTTTCAGGTCTAATGTAAAATATTTTTTATTAGAACAATTCCAATTGGAAAAATTATTCACAACTCATTTGGTCTACTAATTTCACCTGTGACATTATGGTCCATTTTTTACTTTGGGTAAGGAGGATCACTGATAAAACAGAAAATCCTTTTATTTACTAGGGCTTTCTTAGGATTAATGATAAGAGCGCTGGTTTCACAGTTTAACCTGTGGTCTAAGAATAAATAAGCCAAAACTATATAAACTCACAGACTGCTGACTATATAATTCCCATTGGAAATTTGAGGCCCAGAGATCTTGAGTGACTTAATGACAAACCACTGAGTCAGTAGGGTTAAATCTGGATCATCTGACTGAAAACCCATGACTTTACAATTCCTCCATGACTCATGACCAGGTACTCTCTTAAATTCAATTTGTACTTGAATTCCCTATCAACAAAATCTGCTCTTGCCTTGATAGATGACCCAATAAGTTCAAAAGTAAACATAACTAACAAGACTATTTTACTATATGTTCTCTGATTTACTCTTAGTTGTTTAAGTTACAATGCCTCAAAAAGCACTTACTGAAATAGGTCATCCATCTTGTCTGCATGCAAAGACGCTCTAGTTTTCTTCTTTTTCTTTTGGTTAGCCAATCGTCTTCTTTGTTGTCCTATCAACCTTTCTGCCTCTGATCACAAATTTCTGCTAATGTTCTCTGATATTATCTCTGTTATTTGTTAATCACATATGAGCACACACAATCACTAGATATTGTGTTTTTCTCAGTCCTGCTGATTAGAAGCTCTTTGTTTTGTGTGGGTGTGTTTTAACTGCCAAATTTTGTACTGTTTCAGATTAACAAAGGTTATTATATAAGTTTGAATTCCAGGTAAGTGAAGCATCACTAATAAATATTAAATCTTTTTTTTTTTTTTTTTTTTGGTACCAGGGATTTAATGCAAGGTACTTAACCACTGAACCACATCACCAACGCTTTACTTTTTGAGACAAGGTCTTGATAAGTTGCTTAGGGCCTCTCTAGGTTGCTGAGGCTGGCTTTGAACTTGTGATTCTTCTGCCACAGCCTCCTGGGCACCTGAATTACAGGCATGAGCCACCATGTCCAGCTAAGTCTTAACTATTCTACTTTTAAAAAACAAGTTTTTCCTTTCAAAGATGTATGATCCAATACTGAAATCACCCCTAGGATGTAACAGCAAGGCTATATTTTTAGAGAGATTTAAAAGTCTGCTTTTCTTTATTTTAATTTACTAGAACTGACTAGGTTAATGAGAAAATGTTTTTAAGTTGTTTTTAATATAAATCATTATTATTAGAACCAACGTATCAGTTGTAGATTTAAATTGTCTTGAATTTTATTCATAGTTTTAAAAAAAATTAGCTATAAGCATCTGGACAAATTACCCACCTCCTTTCAGTTTTGGTTATCTAATCTTTTATTTAGTTTAAGGATTTTTTTTTTTTTCACTTTTGAATGATGGAGACTGAACCCAGGGTCTTGGGCATGCTGAGCACATGCTCTACCACTGAGCTATTCCCACCCAAATTACCTCATTTCTAAAAAGGGGGTATAGTATATAACTCATAACGTTTGTATGAAGATTAGAATTAAATGAGAAAATGTAATAAATACACATTTAATATGCTCTCTGGATCATGAAAGAAATAGTACATCAAAGGGTAATTTCTATTATTATTATTGTTCACATTAAGTTTTTCTGTCATAGAATAAGTCTTGATCATAGTTACTGAAAATAAATGCAGACGGAAATAATGTGACCCAATCTCATGTGGGCCTAAAGTGCTGTTTAGCCTACTTTCTAGATTCCTTTCAAGAACTTTTCTACATCCTCTGACACAAACATTATCTTAAATAAACATAGATGCAAAAATTCTCAATAAAATTCTGGCGAATTGCATACAAAAACATATTAGAAAGATAGTGCACCATGATGAAGTGGGGTTCATCCCAGGTATACAAGGGTGGTTCAACATACAGAAATCAATAAACATAATTCATCACATCAATAGACTTAAAGACAAGAATCATATGATTATCTCAATAGATGCTAAGAAAGCATTTGACGAGGGGCTGGAGTTGTGGCTCAGTGGCAGAGCACTTGCCTCGCACATATGAGGCACTGGGTTCGATCCTCAGCACCACATAAAAACAATAAATAAACAAAACAAAGATATTTAAAAAATTAAAAAAGAAAAGAAAAGAAAGCATTTGACAAAATACAGCACCTCTTCAAGTTCAAAAAACTACAAAAACTAGGGATAGTAGGAATATATCTCAACACTGTAAAAGCTATGTATGCGAAGCCCAAGGCCAACATTATTCTAAATTGAGAAAAATTGAAACCATTCCTTCTATAAACAGAAACAAGCCAGGGATGTTCTCTTTCACCACTTCTATTCAACTTTATTCAACAAAGTCCTTCAAACTCTAGGTAGAGCAATCAGACAGAAGAAGAAAGGAATACGCATAGAAAAAGAACTCAAATTATCACTATTTACTGATGACATGATTCTATATTTAGAAGATCCAAAAAATTCCACCAGAAAACTTCTAGAACTCATAACTGAATTCAGCAAAGTAGCAGTATATAAAATCAATACCCATAAATCAAATGCATTTCTATATATAAGCAATGAATCCACCATAAGAGAAATTAAAAATACCACCCCACTCACAATAGCCTTAAAAAAATAAAATAAAATACTTGGGAATCAATCTATCAAAAGAGGTGAAAGATCTCTACAATGAAAACTACAGAACACTAATGAAAGAAATTAAAGAAGACCTCAGAAGAGGATAGGCAAAATTAATATAGTCAAAATGGCCATACTGCTAAAACTGTCATACAGATTTAATGCAATTCCTATAAAAATCCCAATGACAAACATTACCTTCAATACTCATCCCTTCTCTCCATGTTTCCCTGGTATATATATTTGCATTATTAATTGCCTCGTTTCACAGAGAAGTGACTCCTCCTTTTCTAAAGAGTAACTGCCATCTTGGTATCTGTCATTGACCTTGCCCTATGTCTCTTGGGGACTTGGTTCCACCATATACCAACTCTGACACTTTGACATCATCCCACTGCTCTATCCATAGTCCTTTACTTGAGGCTACTTTGTTCTTTTCTCCTCTCTTGGCAAAACTTACTTCAGAAAATTCATTCATTCATCCAGTATGCCAGACACTGCAGTAGTGTTGCACATGCTACAGTAGCACACATTCAGACACAATCCCTGCCTTCATGGTACTTACAGAGAAAGATGGAAAAATAATGATTACAAATTGTGCCTGCAATAAAGAACCAATTGTTATGTACATATAAAAGGAGAGGTAGAGGTGGAAAGCATTAAACTGAGATTTGAAAAAATGACTAGGTGACTTGGAAGTGGGAGAAGACAGTCAAGTATTTACCAGGAAAAAGATTACTTGGTGTAAAGAATCTGATGCCAGAAACAAACAAACAAAAGCCTAACCTGTTTGACCTACTGTAAGACACAATGTAGTAAGACACTTGTCTAAGAGTAAGATTGGCAAAGCAAAAAGCTATATAGTTGAGGACTCCTCTTTTAGGCTAGGGGAAAAAATTGATTTATTTTGAACAATGGGAAGTGACATCAGCAAAATGGCAGAATAAGGAGTCCTGGGTTCTCTTTGCTTCCACCAATACACTGATTCAACAACCACAACAAAACAGAACCACCACAATACATACAAGTTCTCTAAGAAATCCAGAAATCAGTTGAGAAGCTTCAGTACCGTGGATGAATGTGAAGTCAGCCGCATATAAAGCAGGGAGGGCAATGTGAGACACCTTCTCCTCATAATCCCTATCCTCAGGACAGCATAGTAAAATTAGGAGGAAATCTGCTGGGAAAAGAAATAGTTGACTAGATAGTCTACACTCCAACTTTCCTGGGAGCTGCACAGATGACTGCTTAGTATTGCTTCCACTGGAGCACTAGTGGAACCTATTCTACTGTAGTTGCCCAGGGAACACTAAGATCCGACATTGTGGTTTAGGGTGGCAGCCCCAGCCCATTCTTCCAGCTCAGTACACAGCAAATGGGTTAAAAAAAAAAAAAAAAAAAAAAAATTCAGATACAAGCTTCTCTCTAGGAAGGGAAATACTGGACAGAGTATCCAACAGTTCAACTTTTCAGAAGGCTGCCCAAGAGACAGGCTACAGTCTTGCTTGTTTTAGATCTATGAAGGGACTGAGCATAACCTTGAAGCCTGGGGAATGATAAGAACAAAGAAAGTAGGTTGGACTAGCACAATGGTATAAAAAGCCCTCAAATCCCTGGCCAGGCTCATCAGAGGGTGTTTTCTTATATGAGGCCAATTAATAAAGAATGGAGGGGTAGTAGTTTTACTAATTACACAGTTACCAACTCAAAGAGTCAAAACATGAAAAGACAAATATGTGAAAACAACAAAGAAATCAAGTACCTTGAAACTACACCTAACAAAACCAAGATATATGAATTACATGACAGAAAATAGACATGAAAATGCTCCACAAGTCAGATGAATAAGGTATGAGCAAGTAAAAATTTCAACAAATAAAAACTGTTTGGCAGGGCTGGGGCTGTAGTTCAGTGGTAGAGCACTTGCCTAGCATGTGTGAGGCACTGGGTTCAATCCTCAGCACCAAGTATAAATAATAAATGAATAATATAAAGATCCATCAAAGACTAAAAATATATATGTATTTTAAAAAATTCTTAAAAACTGTTTGGAAATACTGAATAGAAATCTTGGAACCAAAGCATACAATAGCTGAACTCAAAAATTCACTAAAGAGTTTTAACAGCAGGTTAGAAAAAGCAGAAGAAAAGACAAACAAATGAAAAAATGGTCTTTAGAAATTTTTCAAAGAAAAAGAAAAAAGAATGAAAGTGGGATAATACATTCAAAGTAAAGAGAGTTTAAGGGACTTGTGGAATGCCACCTAGCAGACTAATCTATATGCATCATGTGAATTCCAAAAAGAGGAGAGAAAAAATTTATTCAAAGAGCAAACAGCTGAAACTTTCCCGAATCTGGAAAAGAGAATGAACATGTAGATCTAAAAGGTCCAACAAATCTCAAATATGATGAACCCACAGAAATGCACACCAATAAACATTAATAAAATTGCCAAAAGTTAATGAGAATTTTCAAAGCAGTAAGAGAAAAATGATAAGACTATCACAGCAGATTTCTCACCAAACAAACAAACAAAAAACTCTTATGAGCCAGGACAAAGTAGGATGGTAATATTCAAAGTTCTGAAAAGAAACAACCAAAAACAACTGCTGAGAATGATATATATGACAAAAACTCTCTCTTAAAGACTGAAAAATTTTCCCAAACAAAAGCTGAGAGAATACATTACCACCAACCATGACTTAAAAGGAATGTTAAGAAGAATTTTCCAAGTTGAAATAAAAAAATGACAAACTAACACAAAAGCATAGGAAAGTATAAAACTTACTGGTAAAGATAAATATACTGACAAATATAGAATGATCTAATACTGTTAACGGTGGTGAGTAAATCACTTTCAATTCTAATACAAAAGTTAAAAAGGCAAAATGATTAAAATGAACTATTAATATAAAAAAGTTATTGTATACATGGTATTAAAATGGAATTTGTGATATCAATAACAAAGTGTGTGGAAGAAAAACTAAATTTATAGAGGTTCTTTTTGATTAGACTAATGTTGTTATCAGCTTAAAAAGAACTGTTAGAAATATATTTGATGTGCAAGTCCCTGGTAAGCACAAAGAAAATATCTATAATGGACACAAAAAGAAAAAGAATTAAAAATATACTAGTGCAAAAACAAAAGCAACAAAACAGAGACAGCAGGAGAAGAAAAGGATGAAATAACTACACAACAAAAAAAAAAATTAACAAAATGGTAATATTAAGTCCTTATCTTACCTATCAATAATTTAAGTGTAAAATTTATTAAACTCCAAAATCAAAAGATATATAATAATTGAATGAGTTTTTTAAAAAGATCCAACTATATTCTGCCTATAAGAGACAAAGTGTCTATCTGAAGTATCTTTTAGATATAAGAACACATAAGTTGAATAGAGAAGGATATTCCATGCAACTAGCAACCAAAACAGAGTAGCAGTATCTACACTTGTATCAGACAAAACAGGTATTAAGTGAAAAAAAAAAAACCAAGAGAAAAAGGCAGTCATTATATAATGACAAGGTCAATTCAACAGCATGAAAAAATTAAGTATTTTTTTCCACACCAAAACACCAAATCTAATAACACATACATGCATTGATAGATATGAAGGAAGCAATAAACAGAAATACAATTAATACTACCAGACTTCAATAACCCATTCTCAATAATGGAAAATCCCAACTGAAAAAGAATAAGCAAATGGCAAAACTCAACAACACAATAGACCAAAGGGACTTAACAGATATATACAAAACATGTGACCCAGTGACAGCAGAATACTCATTTTTTTCAAGTACACATGGAACATTCTCTATAATACAGAATATGAAAGGTCACAAAACAAGTCTTAAAAAATATAAATGACTGAAATCACCAGATATGGCAGTGCATGCCTGAAATTGCAGCAACCCAGGAGGCTGAAGGCAGGAGGATCACAATTTTGAGGCCAGCCTCAGAAATTTGGTGATACCCTGTCTCAAAATAAGATAAAAAGGGCTAGGAATGCAGCTCAGTGATAAGGCACCCCTGGGTTTAACCTCCAGTCCAGGAAAAAAAAACCCAAAAACCTGAAATCAAAGTCTTTCCCAATCACAATAAAAAACTCAACAGTAGAAAGTGGCAAAATTCGTAAATTAAACAAGTTCTTTAAGAATCATTGGGTTAAAGAAGAAATTAAAAACTGAAATTAGAAAATATCTCCAATAAGCCAAAATGAAAGAACAATATACAAAAACTTATGAATCAAAAGCAGTACTAAGAGGGAAGTTTATATTTTAAAAAGGCTTGTTTTATTAAAGAATAAAATCTAAAACAAAAAACCCACCTTTTTATCTCAATGAAATAAAGATATGAAATTAGCAGAAGGAAAGAAAAATTAGAAGTAAATGAAATAGCAAATTTAAAAACAACAGAACAAAACCCAGTAAGACTAGTTTAGTTAGATTTTTGGAAGGAAAAAAGAATTAACAAATCCTTAGTTAGACTAAGGGGATAAAAAGGAACTCAAATAAATAATATCAAAATGAAAGCGATGTTATACTGATGCTACAGAAATAAAAAGGATCATAAGGTGCTTTTATGAACATTATATACCAACAAACTGAATAATGTAGAAGAAATGACAATTTCTAGAACCATAACAATCTACCAAAACTGAATCAAGAAGAAACAGAAAGCTTAAATAACCAATGACAAACAAGAAACTTAAAGTAGTTAAAAAGAAAAAAGAAAAAAAAATCCACAACAAAGCCCAGGACCAGTTAATTCTACCAAACATTTAAAGAATAATAAACACCAACCCTTCTTAAACTATTCCAATTAACAAAACAAAAAACAAACAGAAGAAATTCTTCCAAACTCATTATATGAGGCCAGCATTAGCAGGATATCAAAGCCAGATAAAGATACTACCAGAAAAGAAAATTACAGGCCAATATCCCAAATGAACACAGATTCAAAAATCCTCAACAAAATACTATTAAACCAAATTATACAACACATTGAAAGGATCATATACCATGAATAAGCAGGATTTATCCTTGACATGCAATGATGGTTCAAGATATGCCAATTAATGTGATATATACCACATTATCAAAATTCTGGAAAACAAGGCAAGGATGCTCACTCTTGCCTCTCCTATTAAACGTAGTACTGGAAGTTTTAGCCAGAGCAATTTGGCAAGAGAAATAAAAAAGCATCCAAATCAGAAAAAAGTTAAATTGAAAAATGTCTGTTTGCACACATGAGTTTTATCCTAAAGGCTCCACCAAAAAACTGTTAGAACTGAAAATGCACCAAAGTTGCAGAGTTTGAAATCAACATACAAAAATCAGTTGCATTTGTGTACGTAATAATGAACTATTTGGAGAAAAATTAAGGGAAAAAATTTCATTTACAATAGGATCGAGAATAAAAAACAAGAATAAAATTAACCAAGGATATGAAATACTTATTCACTTAAAATTATAAAGCACTGACACAAAGATTAAAGCAGACATAAGCAAATGGAAAGAAATCCTATGTTCATACCCTGCAAGAATAACCATTACTTAAACGTCCATATAATCAAAGTGGTCTACACATTTAATAAAATTCCTACAAAAATCCCAATGGCATGTTTCAGAGAAACAGAAAACAAAAGAAACAATTCAAAATTTCATAAGGAATCCTGAAAATGAAAGCAATTTGGAACAAGAACAAAGCTGGAGATTATCATACTCCCTGATTCCATCACATTATTACACAAAGCTTCAATATGGTAGTGGCTTTAAAATAGACATATAGACCAAAGAGACAGAACAGGGAATCAAGAAACAAACCCATATATAGATGGTCAACTGACTTTTGACAAAGATGCTAAGAATACAACAATGGGAAATAGATGGCTTTATCAATTGTGTCAAGGAAACTAAACACCCATATGCACAAGAATGAAGTGCATCTTTTTACTGCACTACACAAAAAAATAAAAAATAAACTCAAAATTGATTTAAAATTTAGATATAAGACCAGACACTTTAAAACTACTAGGAGAAAGCACAGGAATATCTTATTGACATTGGATTTGGTAATGATTTCTTGGATACAACACTAAAAGCACAGGCAACAAAAGCAAAAACAAGATTATATCAAGCTAGAAAAGTTTCTGCACATTGAAGGACAGAACAAGATGAAAAGGCAGCCTATACAAAGGACTAATATCCAAACATAAAAGGAAGTCCTACAACTCACACAAAAAAATAAACAACAAATAATCCAATTAAAAAATAAGCTTAAGACCTAAAACATATTTCTCCAAAGTTAAACAAATTTCATTAAGTAAATTTATTTATTTTATTTTAATAAAATAAATGTGGTATGCTGTACACATACAATGGAATATAATGCAAGCTCAAAAAAGAGAGAAATTCTTCCATTTATAACAAATACAGATGATCTGCAGAAAATCATGCTAAATGAAATAAGCCAGTCACAGTGGGACAAATATTGTATAATTCTACTAATATGAGAGGTCTGAAAAAAAAAGTGCAACCAGTGGTTGTCAGGGGTTTGGAGGAAGGAGAAATGTTTATAAAACTTCAGTTCTATGAAATGAATAATACTGTGTTATATACTACACTGTGAATGTTGGAAAGACTTTATATTCAGGAGGCAGGCTTCTTAATTATACTTGGTAAAGTTTCTAGCATGAGTAAATGAATATACAGAAATAAACACTTAAGAAAATTGTGTTTTGTTTTGTTTGAGAGAAGTAGGGCAGCAGTCAGAAGGCAAATTAAAAACTGTGCTCTGGACATGAAAAGTTTGGAATACCTATGAGACATCCAAATAGGAGACATCAGATAGGTAGAAAGTGTATAAATTGATTTTATTAAGCACTGAACACAAAGAATAAAAGGTGAGAAACTTAGATAAAACCTAAAAAAGTATTTAAAAACCTTTATCTAGTGAATCATCATAATATTCATGACAATTTTTTAATTAAAAGTCAGGTAAAAGAAACTATTTTAATTCCTCTCACACATAACTAGTGAGTATTTTATTCCCTTCGATTGTGTGGTATATTTTATGACGTTCCCTGAATACAGACAAGAAAAAAGAGGTATTTAAGGTACTTTTAGATTAGCCAAAAAAGATACCATACAGCTGAAAAACTGAGATCATATAAATTTTTATCAGTCTAGGAAGATGAAAATTTCATCTTACATGTAAATATGGACACACAGACACACACAAAAAGATATCAACTGAGTTTTCTATTATTAGTGCCAAGTCTGCCTGAATAAATCATGAAGTGCTCCAAGATCACATAAATTTAATAAAACAATAAGCTGGGAATATCAAGAATGAAGTAAAAAACAGTTCTGCCACTAAGTAGCAGCCCAAGAATCTGTGCTATTTCTCTTCAATAAATTAGATATAGCATGTGTCCTACTTGATCTTTAATAATATGATAATGGAATGTGATGAAATACGTGAAATTACTTTTCATAAAGGGAGAAAGGTCAAATAAGTATGCGTGTTGTACATGTGTATGTATTTTGGCTTTTAATCTCAATCAGAGACTCCAGCTTTTTAACTTGAAACAATGTCCCTTATGAATGAAAGATCAACTTCATTTAATTTTCTAATGCTTTCTGCTCAACATGACCAAGAAAACGGACATAAAATACTCAAGTAGAGAAAAGGAAGACAGTTACTGGCACTGACCTTAAAAAGGCAACTGACTTAAAAAAGATTTCATTATTAATTAGAAAAGTATAATATATAGAGGGTTTTTTAAAATATATTTTTATTTGTAGATGGGACATTACACTGTTATTTTATTTATTTATTTTTATGTGGTGCTGAGGATTGAACCCAGTGCCTCACATGTGCTAAGCAAGCACTCTACCACTGGAGTACAACCCCTGCCCTACAGAGTTATTTTTATACCTCAAGAAAATAAATTTTTTCACAAGTAAACAGGGTTTCCCAAAAGTTGGTACAACATTAAACACTTTAATATAAATGTAACCTGTCATGACAGATAAATATTCTATGTTGAAGGAATATTGTTGATCTAATACAACTTTTTCAAAAATGCACACCTTTTCCTCCAGTTTCTTCTTCTCTTCACTGAATTGGTTTATTCTTTGTTTGAGAAACTCATTGAGCTGTAAAACCTCTTTTTCAGTAGATGCAAGCTTCTGCTCAAGTTCCTCTTGCTGGGGATGCAACACTGATTGCTCTGAAAATGGAGTCTGGAGTGAAGTGTTCTCATATTGTGGCTATTGGGAAAGAAAAAAAAATAGGCAGGTAAGACTTTAAAAGTTTACTTGTCTTAGGGAATACTGCTTCTCTATGACGTGGGTGAAAGAGGGGTTTCACTAAAACAGTCAGAGGGCCTCAGAAACTTAGATTTGGGAACATTAAACAAGGAAAAGGGACAACACTGGAGCTAAGCTGCTTGCAGGAGCAGTGACATTAGCACAGAAGGAAGGAAGTCACTGAGAAATACAAAGGATGATCTTAGTACAGAAAATCCTGAGATTGGAGGGGCAGCCTGCCTGCCCTAGGCTGATCCAGTGGCTGGACGGCACAATAAACTGGTGCACAAAAGATGCTTTGTCTTTCCCAATTGTCCATAGAGAACTGAGGCAGGAACCATCTTGAGGCATCTGGACTGCAGTGGCACCTACAGAAACCAGGAACTGGGATCCATGAGATTGGGGCTGGGACCAATACATGGTGCTGGCAGATACCCGCCACATGACCTAGACTATGCCTAGCAAACCCTGGAGAAAAACAGGCACAGAGACTATTTTGCCCAGGAGGACACAAGTCAGGGGGGCTGGCAAGATCCCAGCTCTCTCCTCTGTCTGAGTGGCAGCTCACAGGACCAGGTTAAGTGGATCAGGAATTTGAATGGGCAGGTGTGACCAGGCTTGGGGACAGAGCCCAGGAGGCCAGTAAGGGCTGTATGCCCAGGCAACAGAAGCTGAAGGATTGGCTCCCCTCCCCTCAGTAGAACCTGGGGTGACTACTGGGGTACAGTATCCCAGCACTGATCAGCACCCTAGGGGTATGTTGAGTTGATATCTCCAGACTGCTTGCCACTCAATAAAGCAAGTGGGGCCCTCATTAGACCTAAGCCCCTCCATCAGGAGTGCCACCTATAGGAATTCATCTCACAGAACACAGCAGTGACTTCATACTGGGAGTGGAGCTGACAGTACTTCCCATCCCACCCTACTTCAGACCACAGAGAAAGGAAAATGAGAATTTGTGAACTTCAACTGGTATCTTAGTGCAAAACACAAAAAAAGGGAAAGATCTGACAGCCTGCAGCCCCTACTCTTGTGCTCAGTACATATCTCAAGAAGAAATGTAAAGAAAGTCAGTTGGACACGGATAGCTACCGTATTTTCCATTGGCCATTTTGTCTACTGCCATGTATGTATGTGTTGAATAATTCATGGACATTTATACATATATATTTTTGTTTCTCTCTTCTCATTTCTATAATTATTTAAAGGTAGTTATTACTCTATCTTTAAGGGTTAGGATTTTCCATTAGTATATTGGCTCTGTTTTGAATTGTCTTTCACTTGTCTGTTTCCCTTGCTCTTCTTTTTCTCTTTTCTTTTGCTAACAGCCAAATTCTATTGTTCTTACACTCTTCCTTTAATTTTTTACTTCTATTTTCTCCTTCTCCCTCATAACCACCACATTCAACATTTCCTCTGCATTTTCCCTGTGCACCTTTTGAAACTGCAAACTTTTTTCAATGTACTGATCCCTTCTTCTTTCCTAATTAATTCTATTCTTAAAATCTTTTAGCAATAATTGGTTTATATAACACCTGCCCCCACCACTAATGCTGTATTAATGCTATATGTAATAATGCTGTGGAAATCATAGGTAACACCTCTTGTTTGATTTTATGCCAGACACAACACATGATTACTTACTGTTTTTAGTGTTGGAAATTGCTGATCCTACCATTTCTGTTTATTATACCAATTAATATTGCAGATGTCATAGTAGGAACCAAATGTTTAGTTTAATGCTATATATTATTTGCATAGTTTGTTCTAATATTTGTCTCTCCTAATATGTGAGGTACTGGAAACCCACAGGATACTATAAGTTCTTAGGACAGAAACTCTGCTGCTTCAAATCCATATGGATAGATGGACACACAAAAATTATGAAAAAGCATGGAAACAAACCATCCCAAACAACCTAGAATGCCTCAACAATGAACTCCACTGACACAAGAGTGGGGGAAATGCCAGAGAAGGAATTCACAAAGTTCATAGCTAAACTGATTTACAAGGTAAAAGATAATGTGAGGAATAAAAGAGAAAATACAAAAAATGAAAGATCACTTCAAAAAGGAGATAGAGATTCTGAAGGAGAATCAATTGGAGATCTTTGAAATGAAGAAACTAATAAACCAAATTAAAAGTTCAATGGAAAGCACCACCAATAGATTAGACCAGGGGCTGGGGCTGTAGCTCAGTGGCAGAGCACTTGCCTAGCATGCATGAGGCACTGGGTTGAATCCTCAGCACCACATAAAAACAAATAAATAAAATAAAGGAACTGTGTCCCTCTACAACTACAAAAAAAAAAATTTAAGAAATAGATTAGACCACTTGGAAGATAGTTTCAGGTAACAAAGACAAAAATATATAATCTTGAAAATGAAGTTGATCATGGAGAAAAGATGTTAAGAGACCATGAACAGAATTTTCAAGAAATATGGGATAACATTAAAAGCCAACATTAAGATTCATCAAGATAGATAAAGACTCTAAAATACAAACCAAAGGAAAGTACAATCTCTTCAATAAAATAATATCAGAAATTGTTCCAAACCTTAAGAATAAAATGGAAAATCAAATATGATACATACAGGACTCCAAATATACAAAATTACAACAAACTGATTCCAAGGCACATTATTATGAAAATACCTAACATACAGAATAAGTATAGACTTTTAAAAGCTTCTAGAGAAAAATAACTCTTCACATTTAGAGGTAAAGCAATCCAGATCTCAGCTGATTTCTCAAGCCAGACCCTAAAAGCTAGGTGGTCTTGGAATAATATATACCAAGTTCTGAATGAAAATAAATGCCAACCACAAATATTATACCCAAAAAAATTAAGCTTCTGAATTGAAGATAAAGTAAAAATCTTTCATAATAAGCAAAAGTAAAAAAGAATTCACAACTAGAAAGCCTGCACTATAATAAAAAATACCCAATAAAATATTTCATGAAGATAAAATGAAAAACAGTACAGGGAGGAACTACACTAGAAGAAGAATCAATCAAAGAAGAAACTAACTCAAAAACTATAAATAAATCAAAATGACAGGGAATAAAAATCATCTCTCAATAATAACACTGAATGTAAATGGTCTAAACTCATCAATCAAAAGCCATAGACTGGCAGACTGGATTAAAAAATGAGTCCCAACAATAAGCTGTCTCCAAGAGACTCACCTCATAGGCAAAAACCATCCACAGACTGAAGGTGAAAATATGGGAAAAAAACATATCATTCACATGGATTTCGTAAATAAGAAAAGGTTACTATTCTCATAGCAGACAAAGTGGACTTCAATCTAAAGTTAATCAGAAGAGACAAAGGTCATTTCATACTGCTGAAGAAAATCACATAACAAGAAGAAATGACAATAATAAACATTTATGCCCTAAACAATGGAGCATATTCATACATCAAACAAACCCTTTTCAACATCAAGAAACAAAAGACTACATCACAATAATACTGAGTGACTTTAACAAGCCTCTCTCATCATTTGATTGATCTTCCAAAAATTAAATAAAGAAGCTACACAACTAAAAAATACAATCAACAATTTAAACTTAACACACATATATAGAATATTTTAACGATCAGTGACTGAATACACTTTCTTCTCAGCAGCACATGAAACATTTTCTAAAACAGACCATATTTTAGGCCAGAAAGAAATTCTTAGCAAATACAAAATAACAGAGAATAATACTTTGCATCCTATTAGATCTTAATGAAATGAAAATAGAAATCAACAATAAGATAAAAAATAGAAACTACTCTAACATCTGGTGAATAAATAATACACTAATGAATGGTGAATGGATAGCAGAAGAAATTGGGCAATATAAAAAATACTTAGAGGTAAATGAGAATATATACGATAGGTATATAATATGATTTTGATATGAAACAACATATCAAAATCTCTGGGACATCATGAAGGCAGTTCAAAGAGGAAAATTCATAGCTTTGAGCTCATACATTGGAAGAATAGAAAGATACCAAATAAATAATCTAACATTACATCTCAAGGCCCTAGAAAAAGAAGAACAAATCAACCAATATCAATAGAAGACAGGAAATAAAATCAGAGTTGAAATTAATGAAATTGAGATTTAAAAAAAAAAAATCAATGAAACAAAGTTGATAAACCCTTAGCCAAGCTAATCAGAGAAAAGAGGAAAAAAACTTGAATTATTAAAATCTGTGATGAAAAAGGAAATAACCACAGACACTATTGAAATACAGAGGATAATCAGAAAATATTTTGAAAATTTATACCTCATTAAGCTAGAAAATCTTGAAGACATCAACAAATTCCTAGAGACATATCACCTACCCAAACTGAACAATGAAGATAGATAAAATTTAAATGGATCAGTTTCAAGTAATAAAACTGAAGAAGCCATCAAAAGCTTACCAACAAAGAAAAATTCAGGATTGAATGGATCCTCAAGCAAGTTCTACCAGACCTACAAAGAACTTACACCACATTGGGTCAAGGGAGGCAGGAGGGAAGAAGTTGCAGAAAGTGTTTTATTAGAGTATGCTAGAAATTTTCAGCTTACCCATTGCCCTGTAACATGCATTTCATTTAACTTTGCCATTCTGTATATATTGTATACATACTGCACAAAGAAACCCTAATTTTATAATATCTAGTCTCTTAGATATTAAAGAGGTTGCCAATGTATGACAAAAGTAGAGTTAGTAAACTCATACATTTTGTAAAAAAAAAGAACTAACACAAATCCTCCTCAAATTATTCCATGATAGAAAAAAGGAGGGAACCCTACCATGCACAAAACTCAACTCAACGTGGATCAAGGACCTAGGAATTAGAACAGAGACCCTGTGCCTAATTGAGAAAGTAGGCCCAAATCTTCATTATGTCAGATTAGGCCCCTACTTCCTTAACAAGACTCCTAAAGTGCAAGAAATAAAAGCAGTAATCAATAAATGGGATTGATTCAAACTAAAAACTTCTTCTCAGCAAAAGAAACAATCAATGAGGTGAACAGGCAGCCTACATTCTGGGAGCAAATTTTTGCCACACACACATCAGAGCGAGCACTGATCTCCAGGATATATAAAGAACTCAAAAAACCTAGCACCAAAAAAACAAATAACCCAATCAATAAAAGGGCTAAGGAGCTGAACAGAGACTTCTAAGAAGATATACAATCAACCAATAGACATATGAAGAAATGTTCAACATCTCTAGCAATTAGAGAAATGCAAATCAAAACTACTCTAAGATTTCATCTCACTCCAGTCAGAATGGTAGATATCAAGAATACAAACACCAAGTGTTGGCGAGGATGTGGAGGAAAAGGCACACTCAAACATTGCTGGTGGGACTGCAAATTGGTGCAACCAATCTGGAAAGCAGTATGGAGACTGCTTAAAAAACTTGGAATGGAACCACCATTTGACCCAGCTATCCCACTCCTTGCTCTATACCCAAAGGACTTTTAAAAAAGCATACTACAGTAATGCAGCCACATCAGTGTTTATAGCAGGGATGAGACTGAAAGTTCCAACCTTCTAATCATGCCTTAGACTTTCCAGTGACCAGATCCCATCCTGAAGATAATGAAGGTCCACCAGCCACAGTTAATCTCATTATCATACAAAAGATGTTCTTAACATTCCAGAGATTTCAAGGTTTTTAAGAGAGCTATATATCAGGAAATGGGGATGAAAACCAAATATATATTTAATCCTGTCACAGTTACTGTACCCATCTGTGTGCAAGGTTTTGTGTGGACCTAAGTTTTCAATTCCTTGGATAAACACTACAGAGCACAATTGTTGGATTCCTTGCTAAGAGTGTGCTTAGCTTTTGTGAGAAACTGCCAAGCTATTTTCCAAGTAGGATCGTTTAGCCTTCCCACCAGAGTAAATGCAAGCCCTGTTGCCCCACCTCCTCACCATTATTGTATTTTGTATTTCAGCCACTCTGCTGCAGTATAGAGGAGACTCCTTGTTAATTCAATTCACAGTTCCTCAATGACAAGGTGAATATCTTTTCATATGCTTATTTGCCATTTCTGTGTCTTCAGTAGTGGGGTGCTTGTTCAAAATCTTTTGCCCAGTTTTTAATTGGATTATTTGGTTTTCTATTATTGAATTTTACATTATTTGTATATTTTGGACAATACTTTTCTATCAAATGTATCTTTTGTAGATATTTCCTTTTATCTGTGACTTGTCTTCTCATTCTATTGCCATTGTCTTTCACAGAGCAGAAGTCCTTCCCTCTTTTTTTTAAAAATACTTATTTTTTAGTTGTAGGTGGACAGAATAACTTTATTTTTTTATTTTTATGTGGTGCTGAGGATCAAACCCAGTGCCTCACGCGTGCTAGGTGAGCACACTACCACTGAGCCATAGCCCCAGCTCCTTTCCTTCCCTCTTGAGATGAGTCTTATACTATGTTGTACAGGCTGGTCCCCAACTTCTGGACTCAAACTATCCTCCTGCATCAGCTTCTTGGGTGCTAGGACTATAGGTAGGCACCAACATGTCAGGTCTTTCTGAGAGTTTTTAATCATGAATGGACATTGGATTTTGTAAAATGCTTTTTTCTGCATTTATTGACATGGTCATATGGTTTTTCCTCTTTAGCCTGTTGTGATGGAGTTGAACCAGCTTTGCACATCTGGGATAAATCCCATTGGGTCACGATATAAAATATTTTTATACACTATAGATTTGATTTGCTAATATTTTGTGATTTTTTGCATCTATACATGAGATATTATTGTCTGTAGTTTTTTTTTTTAATGAAAAGGATTAAATTTCATAAAACATAGATCAATGATACATTCTAAATAATTTAGTAGAACATTATGTAATACCTGCAGTTAAATATAATCATCCTCAAGAAAATACTATTTTTTTCCCTCTATGATTTTATTTTCTTATAATGTTTGCATTGTTTTTGTCTTATTTTGGTTTGGGGAAGTATCTCTTTTTCTGTATTCCAGACAAAAGTGTAAAAAATCGGTATCATTAATTTGTTTCTTAAATTTTGGGGTGGTGGTGCCAGGGATTGAATTTAGGACCTTGCACATGCTGTTGTGCAAGCTACCACTAAGCTACATCGCAGCCCTTAAATATTTGAATTCACCACCGAACTCATTTACGCCTGATCCTTTCTGATTGGGAAAGTTATTACTTACTGATTTAATTTCTTCAATAAACAGAGCCCTACTCAAATTAACTCTTATGTGAATATGGCAATTTTGTCTTTCAAAGAATTATTCCATTTTACCAAGGTTAGCAAGTTTTATGTACATAATGAAATTCACAATAGTCCTTTTTTTAATGTCAGTGGGATCTGTAGTTATGTTCCCTCTTTCATTTCTGATGTTAGTAATGTGTGTCTTCCTTTTTAGTTAGCCTTGCTAAAGGCTCATCAATTTTGTTAATCTTTTTAAAAAAATATTCGTTTTGATTTTTTAAATCAAATTCATTCTTATTTACTTCTAGTTGCGCGGCTTTCTGCTCTAATTTTTATTATTTTTTTCTGCTTCAGATTTAATTTTTTTCTATATTTCTGAATTCCCTAGGGTGGAGTCTTATATGATTGATTTTAGACCGCCTTATCTAATATATGCATTCAATCAATGCTATAAATTTCTTTCAAGCATTACTTTACTTGGATCTCACAAGTTTTCATAAATTGTATTTGTATTTTCATTTAGTTAAAAATATTTTTAATTGTTTCATAAGTTCCTCTTTATCCCATATATTATTTAGAGGTATGTTGTATAATTTATAAATATTGAAATTTCTCAGCTATCTTTCTGTTTTTTATTTCCAGCTTAATTCTGCTGTGGCCTCAGTAGACCACAGTAGATAGATAATTTCTTATCTTCTATTATTATTAAGGTGTGTTTTATGACTCAGGATGTTGTTTGTCTTGGTGAATGTTCCACATGAACTTGAATACAATGTGTGGTGCTGCTGCTGAATGAGTAGTGTATAGATATCAATTCATCCAGTTGGTTGATGGGATTGTTGAGATCAACTATCTTCTCTGATTTTTTTTTTTCCCCCTTTTGGGTCTCTCCATTTCTTAAAGAATGTTGTTAAAAATCTTCAACTACTACTACAATGGATTTATCTATTTCTTCTTGGAGTTCCATAAATTTTTTTCTTTCATGTATTTTGACACCCTGTTGTTAATTGCATACACCTTAAGGATTGTTTTTGTCTTTTAAATACTGACCATTTTGTTAATTCCTAATTACTTTCCTTAGTTGAAGTCTACTTTTTCTGAAATGAAAATCTTCAGAGAAGTAGTTACACAGAACATGTGGCTGGTTAGAAATGATGAACAAAGATTCCAATTTTACTTTTTACACTAGTCTAATTCCCCTTGCCTGAAAATAAAACCAAATGAAAATAAAAAAGCACATATTAACCAGAGACTTGAAAATTCTACTATTATCATTCTATTTACCAATTGTGTAAGATAAACATCTGCACCACAAAAATGGGTTCTGTAAGCAAGGCAACTATAATTGAAGTTTTATGTGAAATTAATCATAAAGAAATCTGAGGTCAGAATGCTTTAATTTCTACATTTAGTAAAATCTTTTCAGCCTTTATTTGCCTTCTCTAAATTTCATACATACAATCACTTCCTCTCCATGGAGAAAAGACTTTCTTTCCTTCAGTTCTATGGCAGGTCCCCCACCCCAGGCTCCTTCACAAGTTGTGGTCTGCCCTGTCTATAGTTTCAGATTCCATTTCTTCACATTGCACAAACGTTCCCTTGAATGCATAATCATGCCCAAGGATTCAACCATCATTACACACTTAAACTGAGGACACCTAACTCTTTCACCTCTGCCTCAGACCCACAATCATGAAATCATTCTCCATGTCAAACCCAAATTGACAACATATAAATTTAACTAATTATTTTTCTTATCTAAGCCTATTTCTAACATAATAGTCTCCATTGTGATCATTGATACTATCAACAACTGTCCGGTCAGATACTAGGCAATCATTCTCTCTCTTATCACATAAACAAGACACTAAATCTGGTTCATTTGACTATACTTGGTCACACATGTTTAATAAATACTCTTACTTTCAACCTAACCACTGTTTTAAAATTTAGGTGTTCATTTAACCCTTGGACTATTGGATTCACCTTCCTGACTGGTTTCCCTATCTCTAGTACCATCTATCTTAAATATATTCTACATTATGCTATCAAAGTAAGCAAACTCAGATACTTTGGAGAGTGCAAGAGGGTGTGAATAATTATTAATACAGCAGACATAAACTGAGACTGCTTTAAGCAAACTTGAGAAAGATAGGTCCTTTACCTTCTCAGGTCTTTGATACTATGTGGCTCTCTACTTAGCTCTTCAACCACATCTCTTAGGACTACCCTTCTCTCATTTTAAACTTCATCCATACAGAATAATTTGTGGTTTTCCAAATGCTTTACTTCCCCTCATTCCTCTGGGCCTCTTCACGTCTTATACAGTGTGCCTCAAACACTATTTTGCTACTCCTTTCACCTGGCTAAATTCATTTAATTCATTGGTTCTCAGGTTAGATATCACTTCCAATAGTGAGACTACTCTGACTTTTGGAGGATTAATTTATACATTCTCAGTAGGGGTTCTCACAGCACTTCACATATAACACTTTGGGTACTTCCAACATTTGGCAATTGTCTGTTGTTTGCCTTTGTTTCCTTTAAGACTACATATTCTTTTGGGGCAAAACCAAATTCATTCACATTTATATTATTAGAGCTAAAATGATATCTTTTCTATAGTGAATATGAATATTTTTATGTAAATGGATAAATTTTGTATATAGCCTCCTTCTATGGGCTTTGAGATCCATGAAGATATAAATTGTTCTTAACTCTTGTGGCCTCAACATTTAACACATTAGATGACTAATGGTTTGTTAAACAGGCTCGCCTGTAAAGGTGGAACTCACTTATTAAATGCCAAAGGATTTGGTGGCAGAAAAAAATCAATGAAGGAAAAATAGAAGGAAATGATATAAATGGAAAGAACAAAGATAAACTTTAAAGAAAACAAAGAACAGTTCATTAATAAAGTTTAAGAATACATTTCATTCAGTTGATCTTTTCAAGGTATACATGTATATGGACAAAAGAAAACACTTTCTTCAACTAACAAAAGAGTCCTCCATATTTATTTTTCCCATAAGACTTTCTGACTATAGATAGAAATTTTAGTATAAACCATATTTAAGTATAAATGACTCTTTAAGCTATTAATCACAAAAATTATCTGGAAAGTTTTCAATTTTAGGAAAACATGGTTCTTGTGTCTAGCAATGAGACAGGTAGTAATATCTACTTTTAAGTAGGCATCTTAGTTACAATCTTAGTTTAAGTTTTTAATGGTCAAATGGAAGCTACTTCTCAAGAATGCTTCCATGTATAAATTAATAAAAGATTACTCCTATTTTACAAATCTACTTTTCTCTAGAATATACAGAATAGTAGAAGCTTAACTTTCTTTTTCAAATGTAGTAAGGAAATTATTCTGACCAAACTATGAAACAGAAAAATGTGTAAATACAAAATTCTATACACAAAAAATTAATGTTCAAATATCAGGTAAAAATTATTTTGCTGAAGAAATGTTTTATTATATTATTTCTTCTAAACTTTGCCATTTTATCAGATTTCTATACCTAGTGATGAAAGTTTTACTTTCTATATTTATTATAAACTTAGTATTTTCCTTGTATTACCTTTTAAAACTGTCCTGATATTTTTAAATCAGTTTTTAATGATATTTCAATTCTCTACATGCTTCAAAATTCTAATATTTTTAGCAATGCCTTTTCCATATCCAGATGGTTTTATCTGACCTTGCAGACTGACATAGAGAGCCCTCTACTGGCCTAGTGTTGTGTTAAAATAAATAAATAAATAGATAAATAAATAAATTTTCCTTTAGCTCTCAGATATCTATTTTTACATTGTTTTGGTAATGTAACTGTATAATTAAAGAAAAATACTTATTTAGAATGATGAGGTTATAAGGAGAAGTTGGTTTTACTAAAAATACCATAAGCAAAGCAAATTAGACTAGTTACATGGCATAAGAATACCATTTTTCAAATATCTACATCATTAATCTCAGCACTATACCATAGAACCTTGTTATTATGTGATTGAAGACAAGATGAAATCCTATGTTAATGAAGTATTTTGATTTATTAGTAACTAAAGTATGGAAAGCAAGCTGGAATCTGTTAAATGCCTCTGCCTCAAGTAAATCCAACAGTTATTTGCTCTTCAATATTTTATAATTCCATGTCTTTAATATTTACAAGTAACACACTAAAGACACAATGAAGGAAAAATTCCACTTCTGTTGGTTTGTTGTTTTTTTTTTAAAATCTAGGATTAAGACCTTACCAAAGAAGACCAAAGAATTTTCCAAAAAATAGAAGTGTATATCACCAGAAAGTTAAATCAGGTCTCACTTTTGATCCCAATAAAAAATGCCAACATCCCTTTGCCCCTTTTGGGAATAAACAAGTCAATAGAGTTTATATAGAAAAACAAAAAGAAGTGTTAAGGAAAACTTTCAAAAGTAACAATTGGAGAAAGTAGCCCTTCAGCCATATAAATTTTATTACAAGGTCTCACAGATCCTACTGCACTCTCATTACAGGGAAAACTAACATTCACATTTCTACTCCCAGGGCCTAGATACTGCCTTATCCTAGTGAATACCATATATTTAGGAAAAAACAGATAAATGTGCTTTCACATACGGTCCCTCCCTCTGTAAATTCTAAGATCCATGAAAGCAGAAACTTTTCTTCACTTTTGTCACCTAAGAATTTAACACAAGGAATATTTAATGATTGTTTTTTAAATGGGCTTATTCGTAAAAGTGAGACTCATTTATAAAATACTCATCAGAATTTGAGTTCACAGTTGAAAAAACTTGGAGGAAAAATAAACAGGATTTTACAAATAGAAATATGACAAATTTGGAAAAATATATTATGGAATCAAAGTACAGACAAAAGGCTAATTTATTTTATATATATTATTTACATAAAAACAAAAAGCAAAACCCCAAAACCTGACAGAAACACAAAGAATATGAAAAGATAATTCAAAGAAAAAGAAATACACAGAAATCTTTAATATATAAAAAGAAGCTTGACATCACTCTTGAGAAATATATGTTGAAGCTATATGGAGATAATTCTCTCCAACCCTGGCTTTTATATAAACCTAACAGAAGGGCAAAAATCCCAAAGTTTGGTAACAGGTTCTGTTAGTATGGCTGAGAGCTGGAGACTGGAAGAGCGGGAGTCATACACAATGCTCTCCTCAATGGCAATTTGACAATATCAATAAAAATTACAAACTCATACGACACCTAGAAATTTCATTGCTATAAATTTAATTTACAAAAATATTTGCATGTGAGCAAAAGAATATTTATAAAAGGCTATTCAGAATATAATTTATTATAGGTCAAATAGAAAATGACCCAAATTTTGGTGAACAGAAAATAGATTGACTAAAAGAGGCTATTTCTCCAAAATGGAAAGGAGTGTTACCTATGTAGTGTTATAAAAATAATAACTGCATTTTATACATTTTTAAATAATACAAAGGAAAAAAGATGTCAATGCACATATTGATATTTTTAATAAATGCAGAGGCATAAAATATTATCTGCTTATATTATCAACTCTGAAATAATACACTAAAAACTGGTAAAAATAGCTTCTGGTGTGTGTGGGAAGAACTGGACAGAAGGAAGATTATAGTTAGATACCTTTGCCACACATAAATATGAACCATATAAATACATTAATTTGAAACCTTCGTTTTATAAGCTAAGTATATTATTAATGCAATTTACTATCAAAGAACTATGAAATTCTCTGTAGTCTTACCTGCAAACTAGCCACATAAGAATCTTCACAATTTACATAATGTCCTAACATGGCATGTTGTGCCCGTAATTCATTATCCCTTATCCTCTCATGTAGGTGGGTGATTTGTTGCTTTTGCCTGGAAAACAAATTGAGATTATATTATAAAGAATGTACTTTTCTAAAAAACAGTTAAAAGCAGTTATTTTAGTATTCTAAAAACTTTACATGAGAGTTTAAGAGCATTATCAATTTTAGAAATCACAAGAAAAAATTCTTTTAGTTTTTTTAATACGTAGAATTAAAGTTAAATGTATTTATGCTCTGGGAGTTCTTCTAGTATTTTGCAGAATGTGGTCTTTAGTAGACATTCTTTTTAAATTCTAACAATGTCATGCTTTGCTTTCTTTCTTCTTGCTACCTAATATAATAAATGTTACCTCCTAGTCTGAAATGCCATTATTTAAAATCATTATTTTCATTCATCCAAAATCCACTCAACAGTTTATAACAACTAAAGTTATTGATAATCTCACTGCCGGGAGAGAAAGATATTTTTATAAAGATCACCCAACCCAACTGCTGTTCTATATTTGCATCTTCCATACAACAACCTAGGTTGCGTGGTCTACACACAAACATCACCAGTGATGGACAACATATATGCATCTCAGCAGCAGATTTGCATCTGGATAACTCTGACACTTCATTTAGTAAAGTAACTTCATATTAGAATCAGACTCACTGAAGTACAAATCTTCCTTTATAACTTATTTAACTTCTACAAATATGTATCCTTATATACTCTGAAACAGTTATGTGCCAGGAATGATGCCAAGGGTTTTATATACAATGTTTCTTTCCTCAAAAGTTTAATAACATGTCTCAGAATAAGGTTATGAAGAAGAAAGTGCTTTTAAGAAATAACAATAGTGTGGGTAAACAAATCGATTGCAATTTTCCAAAACTACTTATAAAGTAACTTTTGGAACAAGTTGAAATATTTTTCAGACTAAAAATACCTTGTTCTACTCAGAGTCTTTTTTAATTTTTTTAATTTGCTGTCCTTTGAAAAATCCCCATAGGAGCCGGGCGTGGTGGCGCACGCCTATAATACCAGCACTTTGGGAGGCTGAGACAGGAGAATTGTGAGTTCAAAACTAGCCTCTGTAAAAGCAAGGCGCTAAGCAACTTGGTGAGATCCTGTCTCTACATAAAACACAAAATGGGGCTGGGGATGTGGCTCAGTGGTCAAGTACCACTGATTTCAATCCCGGGCACCAGCTTGATAGATAGATAAAATCCCCATAGAAAATGTGAAATAGGTAAATTAAGAGGGATAAGTCATCTAACACTTTTCAAATAATTTAAAGATTTACAAAGAAAACTTTCTTTCCTAGCTAAAATGTGGTAGCAGGGACTGATTTTGCCCTCCCACCTTAGACAATGAAAAAGCAGAACAAAATATAGGAAACAAAGATTCTTAAGACCTCGTACATCAGGCAGTAATGGGGAAAAAATTAACCCTAGACTAAATACAGTTCTGGTGTCACCTTAAAAAGTTAAAATCAGGAACAAAACGTTTCCCAGAATAAAACTACTAAATAAAAACTGTCCAAAAAGTTAAAAATAATATAATGCATGGTATCAAATAAGGAATTACAAGGTATGGAGAAAACCAGGAAAATATAACAAATAGAATAATAATAAACAATTAACTGACATAGAGTCAGGCCTGATACTGATGATAGATTAGACAAGAACACTAAACCAGTTACTGTAACTGTATTCATTAGTGTAAGAAGCTAAAACAAACAATGAACATGTTAAAGAGAGACACTGAAGACATTAATCCACTAAGTGGGATTAATGGCAAATTAGAAAATGCCGAAGAAAATAAATACTGGTGAATCTACAAAAATCAAAGGAAATAATAAAAAAGAAACACACCAGGTATGGTGATGCATGCCTGTAATCTCAGCAACTTGGGAGGCTGTGGCAGGAGGACTGTGAGATCAAAGGATCAAAGCCAGCTTCAGCAATGTAGTGAAGCCCTAAGCAGTTTAGTGAGATCCTGTCTCAAAACAAAACATTTTTAAAAAGGGTTGGGGAAGTGGCTCATTGGATAAGCGCTCTCGATTCAATCCCCAGTACCAAAAAGTAAGAGAAAGAAAGAAATACACAAAGAAAAAAATATAATTAAAAAAAAAAAAAATTAACAACTCAGAATCTATCAGAGAGCTAGGGGACTAGTATAAGAGGCCAAATATATGTATAACTGGAATCCCCCAAGGAAAGATAAAAAAGGGAGGTAGGAACATCAAAAAATA
The DNA here is from genome assembly GCA_004024805.1 of Geosciurus inauris. NCBI lineage: Eukaryota > Metazoa > Chordata > Mammalia > Rodentia > Sciuridae > Geosciurus > Geosciurus inauris. Next base: position 195,749 of record PVHX01000605.1, on the reverse strand, counting down.
TTTAAATATATTGAATCAGAATTTTTCCAAATTCGGCAAGAACCATATGCATCAACAGATTCAAGAAGGCAGGTGAACCCAAAGCATAAGTAACAAAGAAAACCAAAACAAGGTACACTTAATCAAATGGCTTTAAAGCAGTGGTGAAATCTTACAAGCAGCTAGAGAGAAAAAAGAAATTCATTTGGGGAGATAAAGGTAAAGAGGACACCAGATTTCTTATCTGAAATAAGACAAGTGAGAAAAGAGGGAATTACTTTAAAGAGCTAAAATTTAAAAGCTCTCAACTTTGAATCTTTTTAGAGTTTTTTATTTTTGCAGTGCCGGATATCAAATCCAGAGCTAAAATATATTTTCTCAACTTGTTTTTTATTATTGCATTAAAGTTATACATAATAGTCGGGTTCAGTTTGACAAAATCATTCACACATGGAATTTAATTTACTCCATTTCAGTCTCTGGCTCCTCACCCTCTTTCTCTTCCTTCTTCCTTCCCGCTGTTCTCCTTCCTCAACTCTATTGGTCTTCCTTTCACTTAGTTATGTATACAAGTGAAATTCCCTGTGGTATATTTATACATGCACATCGCATAATTTTGTCAGATTCATCCCACATTTTCTCCCCTTTCTCATCCCTCTTTCCTCCCCTTCGATCTCCTACTCTACTGATCTTCCCTATATCTTAATGATATATAATCCCCTTTTTTCTAGCATATGAGAGAAAACATTTGACCCTTGATTTTCTGAGTCTGGCTTATTTCACTTAGCATGATGTTCTCCAGTTTCATCAACTTTACTGGCAAATACTGTAACTTCATTCTTTATGGCTAAGTAAAACTCTATTATGCATATACACTACATTTTCTTAATCCATTCAACTATTGATAGGCATCTGGGCTGGTTCCATAACTTAGCTATTGTGAATTGTGCAGCTACAAGCACTGGTGTGACTATATAACTATAATATAGTGATTTTAGTTCTTTTGGAAAATATCAAGGAGTGGGATAGATGGGTCTTAATAGTGGTTCCATTTCTAGTTCCTTGAGGAGTTTATTTACTGCTTTCCAGACTGGTTGTACTAATTTGCAATCCTACCAGCTATGTATGAATGTATCTATTCCCCTACATCCTCACCAGCATTTATTATCATTTGTATTCTTGATAATTGTCATTCTGACTACAGTGAGATGAAATCACAATGTAGTTTTGATTTGCATTTCCCTGATTGCTAAATATTTGAAGAATTTTCATAAATTTATTGGCCATTTGCTTTTCTTATTTTGAGAAATGTTTGTTTAGTTCTTTTGCCCATTTATTGAGTTGGGGGGATATTAAGCTGTTTGAGTTCTTTATATATTCTGGATATTGATCCCCTATCAGAGGAATAGCTGGCAAAGATTGTCTCTCATTCTATAGGCTCCTCCCTTCATGTTCTTAATCATGTCTTTTACTGTGTATAAGCAAAACTTTGATGCTATCAATGCCACCCCACTTACTGACTCTTGATTTTATTGCTTGATCTTTAGGGGTCCTGTTAAGGAAGTTGGTAACTGTGCCAATATATTGGAATGTTAACCCTATGTTTTCTTCTAGCAGTTGCAAAGCTTCTGCTCTAATTCCTAAGTCTTTGAGTTGCTTTGACTTGACTTTTGTGCTGGGTGAGAAGGATCTAATTTCATTCTTCTACATATGAATATCCAATTTGCCCAGTATAATTTGTAAAAGAGGTTTCTCTCCAACATATATTTTGGCATCTTTGTCAAGTATCAGAAGATATATGTGTCGTAATATATGTATGTGGGTTCATCTCTTTGTCTTCTATTTTATTCTGCTGTTCTTCTTATCTATTTTGAGGTCAGTGCCATGCTGGATTTTTAATATAACTCTGTAGTATAATTTGAGATTAGGTATTGTGATGCCTCCAGCATTGTTGTTCCTGCTCAGAAATGCTTTGGATATTCTGGGTTGCTTAATCTTCCAAATGAATTTTAGGATTGCTCTTTCTAGTTCTGTGAAGAAGATCAGAGGCATTTTGATGGGGATTGCACTGAATCTATACAGTGCTTTTGGTAATATGGCCATTTTGACAGTATTAATTCTGTCTTTCCATCTTATCAGGTCTTTTTCAATTTCTTTCCTCGGTGTTCCATAATATTAATTGTAAAGATCTTTCACCTCCTTAGTTAGCTTAATTCCCAAGTATATATATTTTTTGAGGTTATTGTGAATGAGACAACTTTCTTGATTTCTTTCTCAGCAGAATCACTGTTGGGGTATAAAAAAGCTGTTGATTTATGAATGTTAATCTTGTATTCTGCTACTCTGATGAATTCATATATCATATAGTATATTAGTTTTCCTTTACATATATTCATTTATTTAATCATCATGCTATAAAATTGGATGGAAGAGGGGAGCTGCCTAGAACAATGATCTTCAATAACTTCTTTAAGTGGTAAAATTCCTTTACCAAGGCAGATGAGTAGATCAAAGTGCAAGAGGTCAAGCACTTCATTCAGAATCACCTAAACAGTTGCAGTGGCAAATATAATGAACAAAAAAATCGGGTTTTCTGTTTTCCTGAGTTGTTTTTGAAATTCAACTATACATGTTTTCTGAAGAGATGGGGTACATTTAGGAGCACGGTTATTTTTCCTAAACTTTTACTCCACTTTGACCTAATTATCTAACCATCTATTTCATAGGACATAGAGTAAAAAAGCACATTTTTCTCATAAATGCAGGCAACCTGATATTTTAAAATATAATATCCAGCATATAATTTTTAGTAAAGAGACTTGGAGGTATGATCAACCACACTATATCCCAAAGTAGAAAGCCTGGGATCTTTACTCTGGTTTCCATCCCACTGGGCACCAAATGCTATTTGATACTTAAGCATCGTAACAGATAAAGGGTAACATTTCATTATGGTTTTTCAGTCATCTAACTAATGATATTTTGAAGTCCATTAGTTTAATCTATTTCTTCAAAAAGTAAATCGATATTTAGTTCTATTTTAAGCACTATGTATGTTACAGAGATTTTTACAAATATTTTTATTTTTAAATGCTAGTTATGTTACTTTAGAAACAAAAGCTGCTGTGGTTGATATTCTACTGTTTTACAGAACATCAAATGCAATTTTGTAATAACTTGTTTTAAAAAAACAAAGATTAAAATACTGAGTGTGGTAAACTGTTAGAAAAATGCCAACAATTATTATCCTCCTTGTATTATTCATGTCACCTTACAGTGTGATGTTTAAAAAGTTTTATTTGTTCTTATTAGTTACACATGATAGTAGAATTATTTTGACATATTATACATACATGGAGTATAACTTCTCATTCTTCTGGTTGTACATGATGTCGAATTACATTGGTCATGTAAAATACATACACATAGGATAGTAATGTCTGAATCATTCTACTATCTTTCCTATTCCCATTCCCCCTCCCTTCCCTTCATTCCCCTTTCTATAATCCAAACTACTTTTATTCTTCCTTACCCCTTCCCCTTACTGTGAGTTGGCATCTGTATATCAGAAAACATTTTTTTGCTCCTACTGGCCAGAGGTGAAGTGTACTAAACTAGAGATCAACAGAATGTAGTGGAAGTGATGTGGAGCCAACTCTGAGCCTAAGCCTCAAGAGTACTCATATGTTCAATTCTCTCTCAGAATCCTACCCAGCCACAACATGAACAAATCCAGACTAGTTGGAGGATGACAGACAAGCCATTCCTCTAAGGTTGCCAGAGGCCAAACAGACCTTAACTGACATGTACCTGCCAGAAATGCATGAGGAAATCTAGTTGAAGAATTGGACAAATAAGCAACTTGAATTATTTTGATTATTTCTTATTTTCTTTCTATAATACATACAACTGATAAATGTATATATGTATTTTAATAATTATGTTAATTATTTGCCTTCCTATTGACATATGTAATGGAATGGTATGCAAAAATAATAATAATTATTATGATTTTGATTGAAGGAAAAATCCATATTAATAAAGTTCTGAATTTGGGTCTGTTTGAAAAAGAATTTCAAGCATGTATAGTGAACTACATTTTTAAGTGTTACAAACACATGTAGCTAGGCTATAATTATTCATATGTAAGGTTCATTTGATCTAAAAATTGCTAACATTTTTAAAGAGATTTTTTCCTAAAATCAATTAAAACTCTTCTGTGATCTTCATTCCTATATCAGGCATGGAAATGTCAAGTTGTTAGCATATATGACCTACCAGTATATGTTCTCGATGTTGGGAAAAATAAAGTTCAGAAGTCTCTGATCTCATTTATATTCCAGTAGATGCTTTATTAATATTGCTAAATGTCTAATCAATACCTCTTCAAATTTCAACTGCTAAATGTGTTTATTTAAAGGCTGAATTAGAATTTAATTTTAAGACTAAATATCTGCTACTTTATCCCATATAAGCACACAAAAATAAATAGTAATTAGAATTGATTAAAAAATTCCTCCTCAAACTGTTTCCCAATTACCCTAATAATCATTTAATTATCCCAAAAGTATACATAAATGATGTAGAGCCAACATATGTCAAAAATAACATAAGTAACATTAAAGTCTGCTGCTCAGGATAATCAGGAGACTATAAATTATTTTTCAGAGCTTAGATACTCAAACATTTAAAAATTTTTCAATGTCCAAGAAAACTTCCATAATTCTTATTTATAAGTTATTTAACTTTAAACATTCATCATTTTCATAGTTTATGTGGTAGACCTAACATACATTAAAGGAAATCATGGCTTTTAAGTAGCTTTCCAAATTGATAGTCCCTAAAGGTTAAACAAAAGACAATATTCTGTAACTCTGAGAATTTATTAGCTTTGCAACTAACCTTCCAAATAATAAGTTAATGCTAAAGTGAATGAAGAGGATGATAGAAATCAAGCACACAGGAGACAAACCTTCTGTTCTGACAGTTCTTGCTTTCCCCTTTATTGAGACTAGAGAGGGCCACAGGTGCCATCAGTGAATTTGCATATTGTATATAGTTCTCAAATGTGAAGTAATGGATGCAAAGATATTTGTTTCATTAATCTACATTTCTATATACCTGTAATACTTAGTAAATAAAAAAACAGACTCACCGATCAATAACAATCTCTTTCTGTCTTAGAAGTCCTTCTTTTATTTTCAGCACTGATTCCCACTTACTGAAATCCTGAAAGCCAGAAGGTGAGTAACTTTGACGAGATGATCCAGTCAAAACCTGCGCAAACATGTTTATACTATTAGTAAACTAAAAGTTTGTATACCTTTAATATTTTCCCAATAATTTTCATTAAAAACTAGAGAGCTCTCTTTGATTTTTAAAGACTATCTGATATCACATTTGTGATTACAACATAATAAAGAATTTCAAGAACTTCCAAGTAAATGTATAAGTCTAATGAAGACCTGATGACAACAAGACACTTAATCTGGCTAATTGTAATACGATATATGAGATCTGAGTCTCTCATTACCTTGTGAATGTAGAAGCTTTCTAAAAATGAGATTAATTACTGCCTCAAGTAATACAAAAAATTCTGCTCCATATGTGTACTATGAATTGAAATGCATTCTGCTGTTTAAAAAAAAGCTGGAAAAAAAAAGTAGTAGTACAATAAAGGAACATCTATCATGGCTTAACTAGACACATTACAAGGAAGATTACCACAAAGAAATAAGCACAATATTTATAGTATTCTGACTTCTAATTGTCATGCATCATGTATTATCATTTAATTAAATTAAAATTTCAAAATCAGGCATGTTTTCATGAGGTAGTAGATATACCCACAGAAAAATATGATTATTACCCAGATAAAATTTGGATCATTACTAGTCTCCATTGTAAATTATAGAATTTAAAAAAAACACTTAGAATTTAGGAAAAATTTCAGACATTTAAAATAAACAAACAATAAAAAGCAATATGTCAGACATCATCAAATTTCTACCAGTGAAATATATTTTTTATATTGGTGCCATGGGTTTGACTGTGTCCACTCCAAAAGATTATGTCGACGTCCTAAACCAGAGACCCTCAGAAAGTGACTTTATTTGGGTACAGGCAGATATATAGTCAATTTAAGATGAGACTCAACATTATTAGGATGAGCCCTAATCCAACATGATGTGTCCTTAGAGAAAGGTGAAATTTAGACACATGCACAGAAGGTAGACTATGTGAAGAGACCCAGAAATGCCATGAGAAGACGAAAGCAGAGATATTGAAGTGATGCATCTTCAAGTCAAAGAATACCAAAGATTGCCAGTAAGCACCAGAAGCTGGGGAAAAGACATGGGACAGATTTTCCTGCTCAGCCCTCAGAAGGAAAACAAGTCTGCTAACACCTTGATTCATAACTTGGGACTTCCAGAACTGTGAGAGAGACAATAAATATCTGTGAAAGCCACCCAGTTTATGATACACTGTGTGGTTGCTCAAGGAACCTAATAAAATTGGTTAAGTCAGATAAAAATATAAGTTCCTTGGCAAGCTAAATTATGCTGTATGAATACCGCAAAGTGACATTAGGAGAATTGAAATGTACGGTACTGTTTTGTTTTTTTTTTAATGGTACTGGGGTCTGAACCCAGTGGTGCTTTACCATTGAGCTATATCCACAGTCTTTTTACTTTTTATTTTAGACAGGGTCTTGCTAAGTTGCTGATAGTATCTTGAGGTAACTTGCTGAGGCTGGCCTAAATTTGAGATAATCTTGCCTCAGCCTCCCCAGCCTCTGGAGTTAGGGGCATGTGACACTGCTACAGTAATATTTTTAACCTTTATTTTTCAAAGATGCTATTGACAAGGCCTAATTCTGAGTAACCCACTCAGAATTGTAATAATGTGACATCAATCAGTCCTATATTATTAACACTTTAAGATAACTATCAAGTAATATTGGGAAGGAATGTTCCATGCAAGAGACAGACAGGATAAACAGACTAAGAAATCAGTTGATAACAGGAAAGATGTTATGTATTGTTGTCAAAAAGATATTCTGATCATGATAGGTTTGGGGGCAGGTTAGTAAAAGATCTTGCTTCTAAATTTCATTCTTCTCCTTACCTAACATATAACCACAGCTATAGACAGCTATCCAGCCAGCATAGACCACTATATGTGTTAATGAAGTACTTAGTACTTTCATTGCGGTTGGTAACTCACTGCTGCCCAAACCCCCTCACTGTCCTCTCCATTCATTAGGCCACTCTTCATAATACATCATAATTTGACAAAAAGAGCTACTTCCCAATATCAAAAGAGAACTTTTATATCCATCCATAAATGGCATCTTTTCTGTCTAGTTCTCACACAAGTCAGCCCTCTCCAAACACTATGTACAAGTTTGTTATTAAATTGGCAGAGCAAGGATTCAAACCCAGACAGCCCAACAAAGGAGAGCCTGCTCCAAAGTACCACATTGTTATTACTGCTTCTACTGTAGCCTAATTACCTTAGGTATTCCAAATTTTCTTTCATCATAAGGGCTGGAAAAAAATTTTGAAAGTAATTGTTCTTAGAAGCTAAGAGAGAATTCAATGCTATAAACAAAATGGTTATTTGATATTAAAAGAAATATTCTATTTATTTAAATTCCACATTGCCTAATGACTATCAATTTACTAGAAAGTTATTTGATGAAATTTCTTTTGCTAAACTATGGTTCAAACAGAAGGTTGTTAAAGCTAGCAAAAACCAGATGTAACAAAGTATCAACAATTTCAAAACAACATGACATATGGAAATACTTAGAATTATATGGTAAGAAATTTACTTCACTTATTCTGAGACTAAAAATAAGCATATTTTATTCACATATATATTAATATGTAAAGTATATATACTACATTATATATTAACTTTAATTCAAATACCAATTTATAAATGTTTGAAGTACTGAGTTATATATATTGTTATCATGCTTAACAAAAACTTCCGATGTCGTTAAGGATTTATGGTATCCCCTTCCAAATATATTAAAAAGATTCTTCCATTTCTGATTACTACCTACCAACAATTATGTATACCATATTACCTGAAGCTATGTTTCAACTTATCCAGCTTGTACTGATTTCAGTAAGAGAAGTACCTAGGCAGTAGATGATGATCTCCTCAAGAAGGCATTGACAATACTTTCCACAAGTCATTGGCTAAAAATTTCTGAATGGCTTACAACTCCCTTAAGAAAAAACTTTGCCTGTTTTGTTTTAAATACTACTTGGCATTAAGAAAAAGAGGGATTAAACAGAAGAAACACGTAGGTCTGCAAGAGAAAGACAGCTGACAACACTACTTGGTTTTATAGCACTTAAACTACTGGCAGAACTGTAAAAGTTCCTGCCAAATACTTTAATGAATATGCATAAAACAAAACATGAAAATTTATTCTGATTTGTCTTGATCCATACTCTTTATAAATAAAAAGGATACAAAATGGACTATGAAAATTAGGAATTAGCAATTAGGAATAAAGAAAAAGGTTGCCTTTCCCTATAATTAGGAAAAAAACAATACATAAAGAATTACCAAAATCAGTAGCAATCTTCTTATGATAGCCTTTTTTCTTACTAAAGATCACTCTGAGTCATAAGAATAATTACAAGAAAGGAGAACAAAGTCACATAGTCCAACACGGCAGGTGGACTTAAAGGCAACTTTTTTTTTTTTTTTAATATTTTGTTTTTTAGTTGTAGATGGACACAATGTCTTTATTTTATTGCTTTGTATGTGGTGCTGAGGATCGAACCCAGGGCCTCACGCATGCGAGGCAAGCGCTCTACCGCTGAGCTACAATCCCAGCCCCTAAAGGCAACTTTTAACACATACTTCTACCAACCTCTAAAAATGACAGTAATGGGAACATTTTATCTTCAAACGAAAATGGGTTTATGAGGTCATGGTCTAAACTATATTAAATAAACTTACAGAATATGATTTGAAGTATCTAGCAAATTAAAAAGTCAATGTAAAATCTCAAAAAGCAAGGCAACCATTGTGTCTTTATGATTTTTGCATAAAATAAAAACAACTGCTACACTACTAAAGACATATATCAAAGGAACCACTGATGGAAATTTATTTTCGTTATAATTCATAGTAGTCATTCTCTATTAACAGTCTTGACAAAGTTAAGAGAATCTGATAGGAACAGCATAGAATCACTTAAGCTACCAAAAAAAATGAGGAACTGATGCTGGAACTACTCATCTTTTCAAAGTTCTAACAAAAGGGTTGAAGACTAAAATGTGAATTAAGTGTGTTCAAACTGTTTCTTCCTTACCTTTCCACACTACAATCTTAGGGAGAGGTTAATTTCTACAAGTACCAATTTAACGAGTCAACAAAATTAAAGATTTCCTTCCCTTTATTTATAAATTAAAAATGGTCTTTTCATAATTACACATTTAGTAGGCTGAGAGAACTTACAAAATAGTACTAGTGTCAATTATCTATTAGCTTCCAAGTATTATGTCCAAAAACAAGGAAGGAAAAAAAATGTTTTTCCCTTGACAATGAGGCAATAGGAACTCTGAGTACACGTAAATACACACTTTAAGGTTCTAGATAGCATTGTCTTAGCTTTGGCACATCAATCTATGTGAAAAAGGAAGGTAGTCAGCCATAAAACTTTCACACTAGAAATTACTCAAAAGGAAGCCCAAATTAAAGTTAATATTTTGTTTTCACCATGAATCAGGAGTTATTGTGGCTTGCAATCTATATTCCTGCACAGGACTGGTTAATATCAACAAAAGAGAAGCAGAAGTAACAATATTCCTCTTTGGATTAATAAAATCTAGCCCCTGAAAAAAATCCTTAAATGAAAATACACTTTTATATTGGTTAAAGATAAAAGTCACCAAAAAGGTAAAATAGTCACAAATCCTTATAGATTTAAGAGTATATTCATAAAAGGAAAAATGATTTAAAAATAGAGAAATAAATCCACAACATAATATCCACTTTAGTATATGTCTCTCTGAAATAGAGTAGGTAGAAGATGGTTTGTCAAATATAGTTCATTGGTCTGAAAATTAAAATTGGATTTTATATTTTTAAATGAATAAAACTATTTTGTAACATGAAAATTATACAAAATGAAAAATTCAGTGTACAAAAGGAAAACATCCATTATCATTCTTTCAAAAAAATTTATCTTTAATGCTTTCACAAGAAAGCTGAATAGTTGCAACACTGTACACACACACACACACACACACACTTGAGTACTTGCATTTAAAACTAGTGCAAAGAATACTTCAAAACTTTATTGTGCTATATAGTATATCAAAATATCTAAAAATTGGATGAAATGGACAATTGTCTAGGAAAATTTAAACTACCAAAATCAACTCTGGAATAATTACGATAATACCTGAATAATCACAAGAAGGACTGGAAAAAATGAGTTTATGCCTAAAAATTATGTAAAAAATTTATGGATAGTTTCTATCTAAATATAACTACAAAAAAAAAAATAAAACTATAAAAAATAAAACTTTCAAGGAAGATAATGAGGCAGGGCTTGAAAAACAATGAAACACATTATAAACGGAAAGTTCAAAACAATAATACAACTTCAAGTGGATGCAGAAAACTCAAAAGAATATCATTTTTTGGCATCACTGAAACTGAATAACACACTTCTAAATAAAATATGATTGCACTGAATAAAAATGAAAATATCAAAATGCATGGGTTGCAGCCAAAGCAGTAAAAAAAAGATAAATTTTTAGCAATAAGTAGCTACATTAGGAAAGCCTCAGTCTAAGCACAAACTGATCCAATATGAAATATGTAATTGGATGGCCCTATAAGCTATTAAAATAAATGAATTTGTAGTTTAAAACAAAATTCAAATGGTTTCGCTGTGGAACTCTACCAAATGTTTAAAGTATTAACATCAATGGTCAACAAACTCAGAAAAATTCCAAACTCATGTTAAGAGGTACTCTAATTCTCAAACCAGATAAAGAAGTTAATAAAAAATAAAAACCATAGGTCAATATTCCTCATGAACACAGATACAAAAAGAAAACCTGAACAAAATTATAAAAATAAATCTAGATGTAGAGATATAGATAGGACATTATCGCATGAAGTTTATCCCAGGAATTCAAGTTCAGTTTAGCATGTAAAACTGAATATGGGTTCACCACATTAATAGAATATTTTTTAAAATATTATTGGACTAGTAAGCAACTTCAGCAAGATTGTACAAGTCAAGATCAATACTTAAAAATCAATCATATTTTTATATATAGGCTTATAATAAAAATTGATAATGTAAAAATTTTTATCACATTTTAAAAATCAGATATGTGTGTGTGTAAAATAAAAATGACATTAATATTACACTTAAGATTAATACAACTATGTCATTTACAATATACATATTAGGCCTCAAAAAAAAAAAAAAAAAAAAAACAAAGCACACAATAACCACAGGAAATCTATACTTTATTTTACTGGTATTTCCTAAAGAAAGACACTCAGGTACTCCAAGGTACACTGCAGATGACAGAATGAACTGTCCTGGATATAATTTCCTATCTCTTCATCACTTTAGTGCTATCCTACATCTGCAAATAGTCATGATATAAAAGGCAAGATAAAATTATGTACACCAAGAACACAAGACCAAAATTGATGATAACCTGTAAGTTGGCTCTTAAGAGCTATCAAATACTGTAGGAAGACAAAGAGGCTTTCTATTAAGGCAAAAGATAATCTGCTCCCTAAAATGGAAATGAAGAAAGTATTTTATATTCAAATAACCTCTCCCCTATATCTCATTTTTTCTCAAGTAGTTAGAAAACAGAATTTCTATTCAATAAAATCTTACCTGGCCAAGAGACATACCATTGCATCGTATATATTGGTATAAAATGCATAGTTTTACCAAATTCCAGAAAGTCTATCTTGTTTGATAGAGAAACATGTATCAAATTCATATGCTGATGAAATAGAAACTTCTTGTTATGCTGTTCTGAGAACTTCAAGTACTCAATTAGGTTTCTATTTGCCAGTAGCTAATATAAGGAGAATGTAATTTAAACTTATGAATACATAATTTGCATTTATACCTTATGAATAACATAACTTTTCACATAAACATGAAATATACAAATGTAATTATATTTACAATTTAAATTTACAAATGTAAATATACAAATGTAATTATAAAGGCTTGTAACTGTCAGCAAATTAAAGAACAAATAATTTCATAAAGGTAATATTTCAAAACTGATAAGGATAAAACAAAGACAAATGTTTACTTTTACAAGTAAACATTTCATAAATATGTTTGGTAGTTGCCAAACTCAGGGAAAGGAGATAATTTATAGTTTAGATGTTTTATCTAAAAATGCAGAAGACACACTGTTCCTCAGTGGTTAGAACAGAAAACATTAGCTATTAGCCAAAGAAGAATCGTAACTCTTTATATGTATAGATCCTAATCATATAAATAGATCCAGGAGACATGTAATAGGTACTTCTTATGGGAAAATACAAATTCCACTCTCATAATTAAATAAGGATAGTGACCATCTACAACGATCCCAAACACATGCTACTTAGATGAGACCCAGATGCTATGAAGAGTTGCCAAAATATGTCACTTAATGGCCAAACATGCTTCTAATAGAAGTTTACAGCTTGTGCAGCTGAAAATAGCACAAAATTCTTTGGCCCAGACAAATACTGTTAAATTTAGATGATCCAGTGCTACCACACTTAACTGGAATACAACCTCTGCAATCCTTCAAGTTTGTTATCTCTCTCTCCTTCATTTGCCTTTGTCCCCAAGCTCATGCATCACTCACAACATGTCAAATAACACAGTAAATCTTCCTGTTTCCTAGAACAGTCTATCTGAAGAGATACTCTACAAGTATCTTTGGTAAAAGAATTGTTAAAGTAAATAAATCCATAAAGTTCACCAAAGCAGATGAAAATAAATTATGAATAATTTAGAATGTAAAATTTCATTAATCAAAAAATATGAGGGCTAGAGATATGGCTCAGTTGGTAGAGTGCTTGCCTCACCTGCACAAGACCCTGGGTTCAATCTCCAATACCACCAAAAAAAAAAAAAAAAGGAATTATATTGATAAAATAACTATTCATTTAACAGAAAATATCTATCTTAATGAAGCCCATGTTATTATTTTATGGAGTACACTGTTAAATATTTTCTCTAAACAAAAACAAAACAACAACAAAAAATACCTTCAAATTCTATCAGTAACTCCTTACTCAGTGTTCCATTATAAATGGAAGTCTTAATCTGGATCCTAAAAAGTTGAATTATACAAAGAACTGTCTGTAATAATCTCATTAAATTTATTTTTTTAACTAACTCCATAATGTTCTCCTATCCTAATATGATTTACTGAAATAAAAAGATTAGATATATTGAGTTACTTTAAGGGTAAGAGATCCTGAAAAAAATGATTAAAAGAAACTACTAAGAGAAGTATATTTTTCTATATTAAAGTATATTTTTATACATACATGAAAATAAAGAAAAATTTACAAGTATTTCTGATTTCTATCCAAAGCAACTAAATTATTATTAATTCTTTCCTTGGAGATATTTTTCCTCTCAGAAATCAATTTAGTTTTGTCTACATGCTAGCATTGTCATGTTTTCTAAAATGTCAACAAAGACAAGACTCATCTATGAAACATGATCTCATTACAGTCATAATGCAAAAGTGATGGAAGGAAATGATATATCCAAGATTGAGAATCAGATCAGTGGTGCAGGTCTGTGATACCTGCTCTCAGAAGGTTGAGGAAGGAAAATTAAAGTTCAAGTCCAGTCCCAGTAGTTTAGCAAGACCCTATCTCAGATAAAATTTAAAAGGGTTATGAATGTATCTTAGTGGTAGAACACCCCTTCATAGCATGTGTGAGGCCCTGGGCTTGATCCCCAGTATTGCGGGGGTGGGAGGGGAATTGAATAAATCACTTTCCTTAACCAAACCCATTAGAGATTAAGCAAAACAAATGAAGCTTAAGCCTTCAAATTAAAGTTAGTCATGGATTTTACTTATAAAAAGAATAGAATGTAGTTTTTCCACACCTTTCATTGATCTAATTTAGTGTTTAAACTTAAGATAAAATATATTGACAGTAGAATTTAATGAATAGATGCCTTGTAATGAATAAACTGAACATTTATCAATGACCAGTAGTGAAACTTAAAAAGAAAGAAAAAAAAGTGTAATTGATAATTCATGAAATAGATTACTATGAAAATATTTACACTGAAGTACTTAATAAAATGTGGGTCTATTTTTGCATCTTACCCAAGATTATACATAACAAATGTATAAGACTGTAGAACCAGCTTCTATGAAATCAGAGCTGTAACACAAGTGCTACATATTTATTTTAAAAATCAGTTTATCAAAATGTTTTATCGATTTTTTGCCATATTTGTCTATCAAGAGATAATAGAAAAAATTAATGAAAATGCTCTGGGATCAAAGTACTCCATACATTATTTAAACATGTATCAAATAATTTTTCTGAAAGAATACTAAAGGAATTATTAATGGTGGTTATTTTTCATCACTGCAATTCTGAGTCATTACTATTTTCTTCTGTATGTTAAAAATACTGTTTTAAAAATGTTTCAAAAGTCAACAATATAATATCTTCTCAGTATAGAATTGTTGAGTAGAATTTAAATAGTTCCCTGTGTGGTTAGGACATAAAATACAAACAACTTGATTGCTGATACTTAACTTTGTGTGTGTGTGATGAGGGTACCAGTTTATTTTTGTTTCTACTTCTTTTAATTTTACTCTTTGAAAACAAGAGTTTATTTAAACTAGAAAAATTGCCAAAACATTTTATGTGCACTGTTTCTAATCCCCAGAGTCTAGTTCATCACCTGGCCCTTTAAAATCAACAGGACAAGTATACCTAGAATTCCCCAGGTATATTCTCAGTCTTTAAGAATATCCAAAACTTGGGCTGGGGTTGTGGCTCAGTGGTAGAGCACTTGCCTGGCACATGTAAGGCACTGGGTTCAATCCTCAGCACCACATTAAAATAAATAAAAAATAAAACAAAGGTATTGTGTACACCTACAACTAAAAAAAAAAAATTAAAAAAAAAAGAATATCCAAAACTGTTTCCAATAGCACAACAGAGTGATTTAATAAAAATTATAACAGCAGTTCCTTTCCCAATTTAGTCTGTATCACCATAAATTAGATCTTATCCCCTGACACTCAAGCACAGTACCTGACAATATTTACTAAATACCAATTTATTTAAAATTGTGAAGATTTCTGTAGAAGGTTAGCATTACCCAAATTATCAGTACTTAAAATTTCTACTGTCATGTTGTATTCTACGCACGTATAAATATATAACAAGTCCCACCATTATGAATAATTATAATGCACAAATATATGAAAAAATATCTCTTGCCATTTTCACAGCAGTGATACATACAATAAAATGAAATATCAGCCGGGCGCGGTGGCTCAAGCCTGTAATCCCAGCACTTAGGGATGCTGAGACAGGAGAATCGCAAGTTCAAGGCCAGCCTCAGCAAGGGCGAGGCGCTATAAGCAACTCAGTGAGACCCTGTCTCTACATAAAACACAAAATAGGGCTGGGGATGTGGCTCAGTGGTCGAGTGCCCCTGAGTTCAATCTCCAGTACAAAAAAAATAAAAATAAAAAATAAAATAAAATTGAAAAAGTGAAATATCTACACTTTAAAGATTATATAGCTCAAAGATCAGTCCACAAAGTTTTATTTGAAAAAAAACTCATATTTTCAGGCTCTTGAGATCTAGCCTCATTTCTGTCATACCTAGGGAACCTTAATCTGGAAACTAATTTAATATCATTTGTATAAAGCAGATGAATTTGAAGGACAGTCTTCAGTGGCCATACTGTATTCAATTGGAAGTGTGAAGTTTCAAAAAACACTTTTTGATTCTCTAACATTCACTACATAGATTCATAATTATCCAAGACTAAATTTTTTGATACTTTATTTTCTCAAGTTAGATTTTTAAAAATCAATGTACTAATGCTGGAGTCAACAATAAACTTTTTAGATATTCATGGTCCTCATCAAACAACAGATTTATGAAAAAAATACTTCAACAGAGCAGACTAATAAATGGCTTTGCCAAAAGTATCATCTTGATCCTAATGTTAGGGGGCTGGTCCTGGAACCAATTCTACCAATGCCCACCTCCTTAGCAAATAAGAACAGATGATGATGTTTCATGCCCCTTTATCATACTACTATATATAAGTTTTTTATACTTGTAGGTGGGTTAATGAGGAATACAGCTTTGGGGAAACTATCAAAACCAAGTACAACTCCCAGTACATTAATTAAACTGCTGGTAGAAAGTTAAATGTCTGGTGTGTTTAGTAATCTTTTTGCCTGGAACACGCTTTACATCTCTTGTTTTATGAGGTAAATATGAATCCCACATACCAAATCCATTTGTATAACCTTTTCTGCTGAAAAATCAAGAGTCAGTTGTACTTCTATGTCACAAATTGGGTAGCTGAAGTATAGAAGCAACTATGCTTTAGAAGTTCTCACTTGAGGTATTCAAAGACTTAAATGTTGATATTATATATTAAAGAATGATGTTATCAAAGTCTTTAAATAAAGGCTTGTACCTAAATTAAGGTACAATTACTTTCTCCATCCTTTTTCAACTTATCCTTTTAAGAATTCACTTGTAATGGCAAATTAATAGTCTTAAATATCCACTGACTCTAAAAATAGAATTGTAAAGGATAAGTAGTGTTGTAGGAAGTTCAAAATAACAGTTTCTATTCCTGACATTTATGACAAATATACTATAAAATACAGAAAGTCCTCCATGCAACTTAAGACTTTTTTGAATTACAAGAGATATTCACTTATTAGTTATGTAAAGTTAAAAACAAACAAAAATCAGAACTCCTATTTCTGAACAATGAAAGAGTTCCAGAAGGATTTAAAAAGAAAAATATTCTAGATAGAAGAAATAACATATAACGGCAGATATCAAACCATTATGGTAGGTATGAATAATAATAGCCAGATGAGGGAAAGACATTTGTATATAAAGTTAAGGTATTTAATCCTGAAGAAGAAATTAACACAACGGAAAGTTCTCAGCAAGTGGGCAGCAATCAAATTTACATTTAAGAAAACCAACTTTCGGATCAGGGTAAAGAATGTCTAGAAAGTTAAGTCAGAAAGCAACTACTAATTAACATACTTCTAGAAAAGTTCAGAGGAGAGCTGATAAGGCTATGGAAACAAAGATTTATATTTGGTAATCTGCACTTGATTTCGTATTGAATGGGGAGTCCAGTAAAAGACAAAGGATGAGACCCAAAATTTTCATTTTGTGTAAGTTACAGCGCCACCACAAAGAATGGGAATGCAAAGGCTCAAGCAAACTTAGGTGCCAAATACAAACAACATATTTAAGGTTTGTAAGGACACAATAAAAATCACTGAACTGAACTGGAATATTTGTTTTATTATTCATTTATTTAGGTACCAGGGATTTTATGTATGTATGTATCCAAATTGAACCTAAGGGCACTTCACCACTGAGCCATATGCCCAGCCCTTTTTTATATTTTATTTTGAGACAGGGTCTCAACAAGTTGCTCAGGGCCTCGCCAAGTTGCTGAGGCTGGCTTTAAATTTGCGATCCTCCTGAGCCATTGGGATTACAGGTGTGCACCATCACACCCACTGAGTTGAAATATTCTTAATGAAAGAGAATCATAGTGTACAGAATTTTGAAGCAAGTATCTAGAGACTTGAGGGTTAGTTGTTTTTTGTTGTTAAATTTGTTGGGTGGGATATGTATGTTTCTATTTCCAATTTTGGCTTTGGTTGTGTCAGCTTTCTTTGTATAAAAGATGCAGTTCTCTTAGAACCCGTAAGTCATGCTACTTCTTATGTTATGTGCTCATTTAACTTAAGTCTGAATTTCCTTGTTCTGGTATTAAACTGCACTAGTAGTTAACTTCCAAATGTTAAAAGTTTTATTTCCACATTACTTGTATACTGGTAAACAAGTTCCAGCATACTATAGTGTTTCTACTACTTATGATATATTTTACGAATCTTACAAAAATTGTCCAAAACTACATGAGCTCTCTTTTTAAACTGGCCTCTCTTGATGTCTCTTTTCCCCATTCCTAATTGGAATATTTAATAATAAAAGAGACTATCTAGAATTCAGTTATGAAAAAATAAAATGTTTGGGTCTTCATTGGTATTTAATAAATTAATTTTAAAAGTGAACTCACCTCCTCCAAATAACCTTAAGATCTAGAGGTTATTTTAAATTTTTTTCCCACTTGAAGAAAAACTCTTATTATCTCTTCCCTCTTGCCCTAAGGAAGAAATTTCTATCCTCTCTGTCTTACACTACTATTCTCATTCCCTTTTTTCTTGAAAATCTTCTCAACTAATCCTTCCTCAGATAGCTTTAAAATTTAAGGGAGTAATTCTCAAACTTTTAATAGAAAAGTACCCTAAAGAGTTAGGTATCATCTTTCTTCTGGGTGTCTAGAAGGTCTAATCTAAAATTCACTATCTTTGAAGTATTGTGTATATCATCCTCCCCAAATAATTTATATCACAAAAAAACATTCAAAGCTTACATGTTACTCTTATTTATCTGTCTAAATATTTATACAACTTAATGTAGATACCACTTAACCCAATTTCTTGTCACAAAGGTTCCAGAAAAACTGGTCTACCTTAAAGCTTCTTTGCCACCTAACATACCACTATAAATCAGAGTTCAAATACTCAGTGCAAAACGTTAGATACTTCACGATATTCTTACTTAAAGATAATAAACAATTTTAGGGAACACAAAGAATGTCCCAGAACTATATAAAAACAAAAACAATGAAATAAATCCAGAAATCAAACTAATCATTTCCTTGAATGAGTAGAATAGGGAGAGCATGGCAAGATCATATGGTTACATATAAATTATTGTCAGTACACTGGCTTTGGGTGATGATTTCATAGGGGCTTGTTACTAAAATAACAAAAATAAAATTAAAGTTAAATAACTACACAAATAAAAACAAGCTATCCACAGATCAATGTTAAGAATTTGTAAGTACCAAGGACTACTATAAATCCAATTACAGAAGAAATAAATTTTTTAATTTAAAAAAAGGCTCAATTCAGGAATCGTGGACTTACAGTATGACCTCCCATTTAGTCTTTAAATATGTTTATATTTTAAAATAAAAAGAAAAATATTTTCTTGGTTATTCTACTCTTATGTGTCCTAATCACTCCCAGCATCCTCCTCCTCACCATACTAGTTTAAAATTGAGGATTTCTGAACTGTCCCTAACACTTCTGGCAGGATAATGCAGAACCACCCCACCATACTTTTCCATCCCTACTTCATTAACTTATTCAATCCTTCATTCAATGATTATTAAAGAATCACTATGGTTCAGGTCTACACTAGGTACCACAAAAAACAAATTGAAGCACAAATGAGTTACTGAATTAAAGAGTTTATAGTTTGCCTAGGCAGATACACAAACAAACAACAAAGAGACACACAATAATAAAGGCATAAGCAACACTGTACAGCATAAGACATTAAAAGCTTCACAGAAGAAAGAAACTGAAACAGTACTTTAATGGGAATAGGGTTGGTAAGGAAGACATTCCTGAGGCTTAAAATAAAACGGTAACCTGTTCAGAGGGTCACAGGGAGCTCTACAGAGCCAGAGCAAAGGACACAAAGGAATGTGAAAACAAAACAAGAAAGACAGGCCTAAAATACCAATGTAAACAGATTTCAGCCCATTGGAAAACTCAATCTAAGGCTGCCCCATATAACTACAGAAAGATCCTCCAACACAGGAATTCTTTTTTGTGCCACAGACCTTTTTGGAACACTGATGAATCCTACGTATCTGTTTTCAGAATGTTTATATGTACATAAAATAAAAGAAATGGGATTACAAATAACTTTTTTTTTTTTTTTTTGGTATTGGGGATTGAACTCAGGGGCATTCGACTACTGAGCCACATCCTCAGCCCTAGTTTGTGTTTTATGTAGAGACAGGGTCTCACTGAGTTGCTTAGCACCTCGCCATTGCTGAGGCTGGCTTTGAACTCACAATTCTCGTGTCTCAGCCTCCCTAAGTGCTGGGATTACAGGCTTGAGCCACCGCGCCCGGCTTACAAATAACTTTTTAAGATACTCCACCCTTAAGGTAGTAAAGTACAAGTATGGTCTATGTACAATGGCATTTAGGACACATCCCAAAACAAGGTGCCCTGACATTTGAGAAAACAGCAGAAGCAGAAGAGTCACTCTCACTTTCCTCTCACCCATCTCCCCTGAGGCCAATCATATACCCTGTGAAGTTCATTCTTGACCTTTTCCCACCCATCCTTCCTCAAACAAATCATAACATCCTCATTAGATAGATATTCTCCCTATTCTGGAAGAAAAGGAACAACCTTATCTGAGAAGAACTGAGAAGAACCTGAACACAGGTCTTGCTAAATTCCCTTTAAACATGAGATCATTAGACAAATCCCAACCAGAAAACATTCTACAAAAATATCTGATTTCAGCCCATTAGAAAATTCAATCTAGGGCTACCCCACATAACTACAGAAAATTCCTCTAACACAGGAATTCTTCACTTTTTTTGTGCCACAAACTTTTTTTTAATATTCTTTAAAACTATTAGTCATCAAAATAGGAAGGTCTGAGAAACTGTCACAACCCAAGGGGTATGAAGGAGACAAGATTATTAAATATAATGTGGTATCTTGGATAGGATCCTGTTACAGAAAATGGATATTAGGGAAAACTAAGAAAATCTGAATTAACTAACGACATTAGTTAAAGCACATAGCAACATTGGTACAATTATTGAGAAAAAATGTACCATATTGATGTAGGATGTTAGCAACAGGAGAAACAGAGTGCAGAGTACCTAAGGTGTATTATCTTTGCAATAATTCTGTAAGTTTACAACTGTTCTCAGATAAAACTTCTCAAAAAAATAAACAACATGTACAGGATTAGAAAGGAAAAAAAAAATTACACTGAAATTTATTTGTTTGTGCAGTACTGAGGGTTGAACCCAGGGCCTTGTACATGCTAGGCAGATGTCCTCCCACTAACTATATCTTCAGCCCTTTTTGTCTGTGTGGTACTGGGAATGGAACCCAGAGGCCTTCTACCTCTAAACCACACCTACAGCCCCTTTCTTTTTAATTTTATTTTTGAGACAGGGTCTAAGTTGCTATTAAGACTGGCCTTGAACTTGTGATCCTCTTGCCTCAACCTCCCAAGTCACTGGGATTTACAGGCATGTGAACACATACCCAGCCCCAATCCTTTTTAAATTTTGAGACAGTGCTAGCCTCAAACTCGTGATCCTCCTGCCTCAGCCTCCCAAGTAGCTGGGACTACAGACAAATGCCATCAGCCTGCCTGAAATTATTATTTTGAAATATAAATCTAATATATTAAATTAAAATATAAATAAAAATATAACACAAATCTGTGATATAGTAATATATTTGTTTCTTTATTAATGCAGTAAATAATATCTATGTGCAGGTCTAATTATGGCAATTTCAAAGAAGAGATTAATGTCATGATATTTCAAGCTATCTGCAACAATCATAACATAGTTATCCCTTGGTATCTATGCAGGAATTGGTTCCAGGTTCCTCTTGAATATCAAAATGTGCAGATGCACAAGTCCCTTATATAAAATGGCATACTATTTGCATATGACCTACAAACATCTTCCTATATATACTTTACTCTAGATTACTGATACCTAAGATAATATGAATCCTATTAAACAGTTGTTAAATTGGTATTCAGGGAATAACAAGAAAAATAAGTCTGTACATGTTCAGTATAAATGCAATTTTTTATTTCATATTTTAAATTTGCTATTGATTGTACCCATGAAAGTGGAACCCACATATTTGGAGCACCAACTGTATCTGAAATTATCTGAGATTTCTATAGTGAGTCATATGTACTGCTAACACTTTTGCAGTTTGATTTACTGTCAAAATGGAAGAAACACTAAATTTCATTTAGTGCTTACTAAAAATAAAGATGCAATCATTTTCCTTTGCAAGTTCAAATAACCTTGAACTCTACCCATGGACCATAAATTAAGAATCCATCCTGTAAAAGGAAAGACAGAATATATGTACACTGTATTACAAGATCTCTGATAATCACTATATATACTTTGTATCATTAAAGCTTCAACAGTAATACCACTCCATAGATTGGCAGATGTAACTAAAACTAGATTCAAATGATAGCACAATTCCAAATGAAGACTGACAAAATGCCTCTAAAAATTTTTCCATATCCTAGTTTTGATAATCACTCTATTGTTAATACTACAGCTCACCAATGGCTCTATTAAACAATGTTCCATTTGTGCAATCAGGTTAAAACTAAAGTACAACATTTCTTAGAGTTACATAGGAAATCATCATCACCATTACTATCACCACCACCACCACCACCACCACCACCATCAGCTAACCCAAAGGAAAAGGGTAAACACAGAAGCTCCTCATCCTTGCGCAAATCTAAACAGCAAATTTTTTATTCCATTTTCCAAGTAACACATGCACGGTTATTATCTTTCTAAGGTAGGTATGTACCCACATATGCCTTTTAAGTAAACTTGCAAGATGTGAGATAACTAGTACATTTTTTTTGGTACCAGAGATTGAACTCAGGGATACTCGACCACTGAGCCACATCCCCAGCCCTATTTTTTGTGTTTTATTTAGAGACAGGGTCTCACTGAGTTGCTTAGGGCCTCGCAGTCCTGAGGCTGGCTTTGAACTCGTGATTCTCCTGTCTCAGCCTCCCAAAGTGCTGGGATTACAGGTGTGCGCTACCGCGCTCGGCTACTAGTACATATTTTATTCAGGCTGTGGCAGTTTCTTAGTTGATCCAACTTAGTATTACCAATTCTATCTTCCTACAAAAAGTAGTTTCACAACAATGATCAATCTCCTAAGCTTCATTTTCAACTTCAATTGTAACTGGCAAACAAAGCAGATTTTTGAAAAATAGTTATAGTATTCAATAATTCCTCTGTTTATCTTAAGAATTTCCTGGTTGATACAAGTTACTCCACAAAAGCTATATTCAAATAATGATTTCTCCTACAATATGCCACTGTATCAGGAATTATAACTAAACATATCTAAGATCTGAATTATCAGTCTGTCCTTTACCATCTATGTTACCATTGAAAATTGTTATAAGCCGCTTTGAGCTTCTAGGTTTTATATTATCAGTCATTACTGACAACTGATTACTATCCCTACTATGTAAAAATTGAAGGAAAAATGGTTGTAATAAAATCATTGAGCAAAGTGTCAAAAACATCATTTGTGCAATTACCTGAATTTGGGGTTCACTTTTAAGTTGCAGATTTTCTCTTAGTAATATTTATAGAGGATCTTTGCTGAAATATTATTTTTCAGTTAGTTTTAGTTGATTCTTTAAATAACAAGAGTTTTGCTCAAGAGAAGGATTTTATCTTTCTTTGGAAGAAGCCAAGATCATCTCCATTTAAGGACACTTAAGCAGCTGCTGCTACACATTTTAATTACCCACCGAAAAGCAATGTAGGCTAAGTTCACTGTGCTATAAGCATTTAAAAATTTTAAAAATGCAAAGAGTTTCTCCAAAGTGAAAGAAGAAATTTAAAAATTAGAATTTAAGTATGCTGAGTTATATAAATCTAATATATAAAACAATAAAATTATATAAACAGAAAATAGGAGAATGATACCTGCCTCCTCAAAAATATTCTTTTCTCACATAAACGGTCCTAGGAAGTTGTATCATTATACTTAATAAAATTTCACACATGTAATAATTTATAGGAAAGCAAATTGCACATAAACTTGTGTCAATAAAGACTCATCATGCAACTGATTAGGAATCTACAGTTATTTTTCTTAATTTTTGTTATGAAGTTACCCTTAATATTTTGTCAGCTTTTTAAAATGTAGTAGGATTTTGTGGTAATTTAATGCAGTTATTTTTGAAAATCTTAAATAAGATTCATAAATTGCTATTTTTTGGGGGGTGATACATATCAGTTTAAATAAGGGAATTATTATATATTCATCTGTATATATCACTATATATTCATAAATATATTTTTAAACTCCTAACTAAAGAAAACATAATTTAAGTATATTTATTAGTTTTTACTTTAAGATAAAACTGTGTTTTTGCTTTTGTTTTTTAACTAAAAGTAGTTATTAGCCTGGTTTTCTCATATACATTCCCTCCCCTGTATACAAGGATACGAGGCACAAAAACAAAATAAGACAGGAAAAGGTATAACATTTGATTCTGTAAAAACATTTTTGTCTTGCTAGAAGCTAACATTATGAAGCTGCAGTATTAAAGCGATGGCAGCAAAAAAAAAAAAAAAAAAAAAAGTCAATGAAAGCCGTCTCACTCAAGCCTGTATTATTCTCTATTAAAATTCCTGTTACAGTAACTATTTAACTCTTACAAGTTATTACTATCAATATACAATTATCTCTAAGCCTGAAGATGCATAAATCTTTTAAGGAAAGCTTTCTATTGCCCCAAGCTTGTTTAATTTTTTTTCATGTATCTGCCACATATTTTAAAAATTAAAAACAAAAAAAATGAAGCACTAAGTGTTAATGACCTTTATATACCTAAAGATAAATAGAGTTCTAAAGGTTGGTTGTGATAAGACTATGACTAACCAATCATAACTCTGGAATTCTTGTGTGACATCATAAGACCTCCCTAGAACAGTTTTTCTCCTCCACCTACTGCAACCATTCCCATAAACCTGGTAACAGTCAGAAAACCTCCCAGCTAAACACCCTTAAGACTTGACACAAGTTGATACTCTCTATTGTGATGACCATAGAAGCCAAGGTAAGAAACAGATTTCACTGATGTTGATAATTCATACTTTCCGGAGTTCATACTTCCTGAACTTTTTAAAAGTGTTAATCATATTTTCTAAATTTCAGTTTAAAGTTAGAATAAAATGTTTGCTATGACAAAATGCTTACTTTCTAAATAAATGCTTATTTTGTGACAGTGAAAATGAGACTTAATTTTGAAAAGTATCAACATATCTTTGATCCTGGTTATTGGTTTGTTATTTTAATTTAACTTTCACTTATATTTTGCTTTTCAAGTGTGAATTTCTGCCAATTTAAAAACCTTCCCATTATGTTACCATATTTGGTAGCAGGGTAGTTTAATTTTTCTATACCAAAAAAAGGGTCTTAATTTGTTATATGTTACTCTGTTGAAAAACAGTGCACAGCTGGCCTATTTACATCTGAAATTATATCAAAAGTTGTGTAACAATATGCACATTATCACAATACCTCTTCCAAGATTATTATGATTTCTAACAGTGATACTAATAAAATAGAGCTTAAGAATACACATTACTTTTAAAATGGTCTTGAAGATTTTCCTCTCTATAAAGTCCAGTTAACTGTTAATGAAGACTTCTAAAAATTCTAGGCTTTTAATAAATTGAACTGTTTCTGTTATAATTCAATACTATATCATAAAGAACAAGTTTAAAAATTTTAAAACACTCTTCATAAACATATAAAAGTTTTTCTGAAGTTAAAGAATAATAGTTCAACATTTTAAAAATGTTTGGTACCTAAACATTCTTAAGTCTCATTCGAGCAAATGTTATAAAATGTTTATTCTGCCTACTAATGAATACACTTTTGTTAAGTTATTATATTCCACTGTTCCTCAGTTTCCTCTCATGAATTTATAAAGAAAAAAAAGAAAAGTTTATGAAGAAAAGAAAAATAATACCTACGAATAGAGATGCCACAATCAATTTTACAACTTCTATTTTAATTCTACTCTTTGTGTTACAATCCTCCATCTAGTAGATTAAATGTTTCCTCATTCTTAAATCTCTGTCAGAGTATATGGAAAATTATATAGATTTTATTTCATCATTTTTATTTTCATATTTTATCTATATAAAATAAAATCTACATTTAGAATTCTCAGTTCCTATGATAGCTAATTCCACCACTCATGACAAATACAAATTTTGTAATCCCATAAGCAACCTTAAAACATGAAAACATTCCTAATTTTTGTCTATCATTGAAGCATTCTAACTGCTGCTCAATGTATTTATATTCATAAAATATTTTCCTTTGATGTACTATACAAGTAACTCAGCACAAGTGTTTATATGCATATTTATGCACTTTTATTCAAATACCAATTACATTCTCACACTTCAATGGGTACTTGTTTAGTTCTTTCACTGTAACAGAATTTCACATCACATTACTCCAAAAAGTAGGCAAAGAGCAGAAGAGTTATTGTTAGCTAAACAGTGTGTTCAGGCTAACATTAACATAAATTACATATATACTGAGTGTTGTTAACATTTTAAACATAATGCCATAGTGCCACACATCATGTCCAAATTAGTTCATTTCTAAGGTGTCATCTACATAATGTCATTGTTTATAAAGACGTGCTGTAAAAACTAAGTGCTAAAAAAATGTGTTCAATGAAATCAAATGGAATAAATGTGAAAAATTTGTAAATTATGAAACATTAAGTTTTTAAAACAGGTGAAAGAGCTGGCTTGTTTACTAAGAAGACTCACATCATTATATTTTCTAAAATTCACATAACCAAAATTATTTTAACAGATCTTAGACATAAAGGCAAAATAACTGTATTTGGGTTATGTACTGTTTATTAATCACACTGATTAGAGATAGTAGATAATAGCTTCATAAGTAAATGAAGGAAAAAATAGCATATTTAACAAACTATAGAAATGATCCTTGAAAGTATAGTCTTAAAAAATTAGTGTATTTTAAATGTAGTATGTAATATATTTACTATGTAATACATTAAACTATATAACGTAATGTTAACTGAAAACAAAGTACAGATTACCTTATATAAATAAATGGTAATTCTAGAAGACAGTGAATTTAAAAACTTTATTCTTTATTCTTGAAGAAGAATTTCCTGAATGCACTTGTGGACACATATTTCATTTAATCTTCTTAATTCTCTATGTGTTTTGTACTGCATCTCTCCTTCATGATTTAGGAAACAGATGCAAAAAAGGTGAATTATTCAAGGTTCTCTTATTCACAAAGCTATGAATAGAAGAACCCTTACAAGAGCCTACGTTTTAAACATATGTACTATACACTGATTAACATGACAAAAATAAATCAAGACATTGACAAAACAAATAGAAAGTGATATATGTTGCAAATGGCACTTTATAGGGCAAACTAATAGAATATAAACTTCTATTAATTTAAAACCATTCCATTTCATATAAATTTAATTTATACAGAGCATTATATCTTCAATAAGCTAATAATATTCTACAAATCATTTTTAAAGTCAGATGTAAGAAAATTATAGATGTCCTTAGTTATTAAGCTATAAACACTAGTATGAAAAAATTCAAAATTATCACACACATTTTAAAAAACAATAAACACACCACAATCGATCAAATTAAAGTTTTCTATTATTTAATGTTTCAGTGATGAAAACATGTCTTCAAATCATTTAGGCTTGATACCTATAATCCAGGTTAATTTCTCCCCAAAACTTTCCATAAGTCTGGTGTAGTGGCACATGCCTATAATTTCAACAACTTGAGAAGCTGAGGCAGGAGGATCATAAGTTTGAGGCTAGCCTCAGCAACTTATCAAGACTATCTCAAAATATCTCAAAATAATAAATAAAAAAAGGATGGAGATGTAGTACAGTGGTAAAGTGCCTCTGTGATCAATTCCCCTACCACAAAAATAAATAAAAGAAACTTTCCATAAAAACCACACTTTATTCTACTCCCATATTATATCCTTAGTTTTTCTCAATGATTCTATAATTTTATTCCACTCCCTCAACTATATCCTTCATTTTCTGTTCCAATTATTCTACCATGTAAATATTCAAGTCCATTTGAAGTACCTGAACAAAGGAATATTGCATGGAGAGGTGTAAACCGGGGATTGAACTCAGGGGCACTCAACCACTGAGCCACATCCCCAGCCCTATTTTGCATTTTTTTTAGAGACAGGATCTCACTGAATTACTTAGCACCTTGCTTTTGTTGAGGCTGGCTTTGAACTCACAATTCTACCTCAGCCTCCCAAGCTGCCATTTTATTTTTGGAAATAAGGTATCTCTCGCTAAGGTGCTCAAGACCTTGCTAAACTGTTAAGACTGACTTTGAACCTGGGATCCTCCTGCATCAGCCTCCCAAGAGCTGGGATTGCAGGTGTGTGCCACCATGCTGGTGGAATCTTCCTTTTTTATTTATAGTATGAAAATCACTAACTTTCATCTGAAGTGTGAATTCACAAAATGCTGCTTTTACTGGCAAGGGAGCAAACCTGGAGGCAGGGAATCAAGAACATAATCCTAAATTACAGCGGCATGTATCAGATAAGATGCAGTCTTTCTGAATATCTACATAAATAATTCATCCATATTCTTACCCTACATAATTCTGAAGCATGTATTACCAAATAAACACATGAAAATAAAGCTTGGGCACGTCTTCAACACAGTATACTCATAGTCAACTGAGGACCTCTAGTGTTTTGTAAAGTGTACTCCATCTTCCGTGCTTTAAAAAAAAAAAAAAAAAAAAAAAGATCCATTCACATTAATCGGGTTATGCTTATGAAATGCCATTCATCATTCCTTAAGACTTTCTCCCAAATTCCTTCGTTAACTCCTTTAAAAAAAGTTCCACGTCTACATGGTTAAAAAAAAAATTTTAATACAAGTGAATTAATTTTAACTCATTATTTTAACATGTAAAGTAATGAACAGTAACGAAGACAAAATAACAAACAGGCACATGCCAATTTCAGAGGAAAATCTCTCTCTGTGCTGCTGCTTAATGAAGTTTCCTCAAGGCAGAGCTTAAAAGCTAGGTACATTTCATTTCGGGGGTCAAGTTAGGAGTCAAGAATATATTGATTTTTATGTTTATACAATTATTTTCATAAACAGTTAGATGCAGCTTAAAGATTCAGAAAACTAATATGTACCCAAGCAAAGCTCTGGAATGTTGCTGCCACAAAGTAATTTCAAATAGAACTTCCAGGTCTAGAATTAGGCAATCTCACAAAGAAAATGATTGTATCACAGTGTACTTTTGTAAGGTGACAGATTGATTATAAACTGGAATTAGATAAATTGTTCTAGCTTATTTCAACAAGTCAAAAAAGATGTATATGCAATCATTTCTGGCTTATCTGTGGAAATGGCAACAGGCAGCAGGGAAAAAATAAAAAACCAGATGATCATAATACAGACAAGTCACATTTATTCAAATTCAATCTGTGGAGAATTCTAATCTTTTTTCACTAGTTAAATGGAAAAAAACTACTCATCATGTCTGACTTTAGATGTTTATTACCTGAATTTAATAGCAAACGTACCTGGGCTTACTAAAAGAATAAAGAAGCAGACAAAAATAAAGTAGGGTAGCAAAATTTTCAAGTCCACAAAAAGAATCTCAGGATTCTTTAATTTGGAAGTAATACTTCAAAAAAAATCAAAGTTCAGAAAGCTATACAAAGCACTGAAAATGTTAAGATTTATAGGTTATAGGCGGTGATTATTGCTCAGTATATCAATTACCTATCAAGTCATAAAGCAGGCCACCATAAGTTTTCAAAAGCATGTCAAGTTCCCTTTTGCACAAGAATAGATTTGCTATTATTGCTATTATGTTGCTGAGAATACCACTCACTGTAGACAAAGTAAGGATTCCTGCAGAAGTTGACATATAGTACCCTCCATCCAACATGCTGCCTAACATGGCACATGATATTTGTTGAAAGATTAATTTCCCATGGTTCTTCTCTTTCCTTCTTCCAATTAAAAAAAATCATAAATCATAATACTATCTATCTTGAACTTGATTTTTTCTCAATTTCCAAGGCCATCTTTTAGCAAGAGAAAAAGCTTTATAAATCCCTCAAAGAAGAGTAAAAAGTTAGTTATACCCTTCTTCCCATACTTACAAAAAATTAGAATATTATTGGATCCCACATACAATCAACATACTCTGTAGGCACTTTTCTGTTTCTTACATGCAACTCAGAAACAAGGACCTGGTATTGCTATAACCTAACCTCTATCAAGCAACTCACATTTTCAGTACTACAATACTAATACTTGGATGAATTTTTTTTTATTTTATTTTATTTTATTTTTTTGGTGGCAGGGAAGATTACCAAGGATTGTACCCAGGGGTACTTGCCCAACCCCTTAAAAAAAAAAAAGTTGTTTTTTTTTTTTTTTTGAGACAAGGTCTAAGTTGCCTAGGGCCTCACTAAATTACTGAGGCTGGCTTTGAGCTTGTGATTCTCCTACCTCAGCCTCCTGAGCCATTGGAAATCACAGGCATGTGCCATTGCACCCAGTTTGGATTATTAATTTTTTTAAAATATTTTTTAGTTGTAGATGGACACAATATCTTTATTTTAATTATTTATTTTTTTAGATGGTGCTGAGGATCGAACCCAGTGCCTCATGCATGTAAGGCAAGTGCTCAACCACTGAGCCACAACCCCAGCCCCAAGGATGATTAATTTTTAAATTCACCTGCAAATATTCTTCCCATCAGAAAACACCCAATACATACTTACAGTCATTCTTTTAATAAAGGAAGGGGGGAGGTGAATTAAGTTCCTTGCATGTTTAAAATAAAGATGATGATGGACTAAATTCAATCTCCTAGGCTGTTTAAACCAGATGCAAGTGCAGAATATCCCAGTGGAATCTGATTATCCTACAGAGATGCTTTAAAAAGATTAGGTAACATAAAATTAAACTATTTTCCACACTTTCCATCAAATATTATTCTATTAACAGATTGGCAATAATTAGGGGAAAAAAGAGAACTGCAATATTTCTAAATTTATAGGAGAGCTATCAGTGCAGAAAAAAGAATGATAAATACCTGATAACCATGTCATAAATTGCAATGTAGGGAAAGTAACAGATAATTTTTAAAATGCAAATATACTGTTCTCATACACAGCCTTTCAATTCTTAAGATATGTAAGGAAGCCCCATCTTCTAGGGATGAAAAGTGGTTTAATTATTATCATGCAGATTTTAGAAGTTCAGCAGAGTTAGATTATCACACTATATAATAAATTAGACCCCTCAAAATAAAATATGTACCACTAACATTTCAGCCATATATAGTAAATTTAATTGTAGCATAAGATTATAAAGTTACTACAAATTACTTTAGAATTATGACATTATATTTCTAAGTTCAACAAGTCACTAAATCCAATTTGTATCCAGGAACAAACTCTTCTTCAATAGTAGTTGGCTGTTACAGTATCATGAAATCATCTTTAAAATATATTAATTAAGGGCTGAGGATGTGGCTCAGTGGTAGAGCATTTGCCTCGTAAGCACGAGGCCCTAAGTTTGATCCTCAGTGCTGCAAAAATTAAATAAATAAAATATATTAATTATACTTTTAACAGTAGAGTTTTCATCTCTTTAGGGTACAACTCTTTTATTTCACAAACATCAAAAACTCATTTATACAAAGCCTAGCTTAGTTTGATAACTGTGTTAATCAGAAGACCATACATAAACTTAGGTAAATAAATCCTCTAAGTCTTGTTTTCTTCATCTGTGATAGGAAGAGACTTGAAAAATGTATTAGAACTTACAAGTTCAACTATTGAATTGTTTTTCTAACTGGTTAATCTGATCATTGACAATCTTCTAAAATTTTTAGTCATGAAACTTAAACTTTATTGACTTAATCAAATGATACCAATTATGCATTGAGTGCTTAAATACAAAATGAACACATGGTTCCTTTAATTATAAACTAAAAGTCTAGTTGAGGACACTGACATGTATATTGATTTTACAGACACAACCTAACAGATATTTGAAAACAGTAACACTGAAGTCCTACTAAAAACCAGCAGAGGTGATTACCAATTCTACCTTAATAACTAAAGAATGGTTTTATTAGGAAGTGACATTTAAACTGGGCCTTAAATATCAACTGGAGTTTGCCTGGCAGAAAATCAAAAGGTGGAAACGGGTGGGGCTTGGGGGCATTACAGGCAGAGGCAGAACAACATGTGCAAAGAACAAAAATCCTTAAAGGGAATAGAGTATTTATGGAAACATGACGTGTTTCATGTGACTGAAGTACCATTCTTCAGTCAGGATAGGGGATGACCGCTGTGTGTGCTTTACGATGAACTGCTAGCTAGCTCCCTCCTTTTCCGTATTTTGTTTATCTTAAAATAAGTTTTAAAAATTGATGTTTTATGAGCAGTTAAGCCCTGAAACTTCACAAAAATATGTGAGTTCAAATAGGAATTATCAGTGCTAATTCTTCTCTCTGAACTATATTCTGCTATATATATCTTAACATACTGGGATTAGTCAAATATATAAAGGAATAAAGAAAATCCTCGCATGATTTTTTAACGGTATAATTTCACTAGGCCTACATGAATTCACTACAATAAATCCACTAGATCTTACAATAAATATAAGCAGAAACAACATAAAAATACATTTTCTTAAAGAACAAAAGAAAATATCTTTTTGCTTTCAAAAAAGAACTCAAACAAAAGTAGTTAAATATATGCCAGGTTTAAGCTGTCATTTTCAAAGTGGGAAATGTTACAGATAAATGTAACCACCTGCATTGAACAACAAAGAATATATGCTAGACAAAATATAAATTGTTGCCACCTCTTTAAGAGAATGAAGTTTGATAAAATTGGCTATGTTCAACTCCTTATCATGGGCCCATACTATGACGGAGGGCAGAGACTCAAGTCATATGGAAGCCCATTCTGTTACATGATTTAAAATATAATTGAAGCCGGGAGTGGTGGCACAAGCCTGTAATCCCAGCACTCTGGGAGGCTGAGACAGGAGAATCCCGAGTTCATAGCCAGCCTCAGCAATGGCAAGGAGCTAAGCAACTCAGTGAGACCCTGTCTCTACATAAAATACAAAATAGGGCTGGGGATGTGGCTCAGTGGTCAAGTACCCCTGAGTTCAATCCCCAGTACCAAAAAAAGAAAAAAAATATATATATGTGTGTGTGTGTGTATGTGTGTGAGTGTGTGTATATATATATATATATACACACATAATCGAGCCCAGTTGAAGTACAAAAGACTACAGAATCTAACCACCATATACCACATGGTTTCTTTGAAAAAACAAGTGCCAAGGTCTAACTAGTTACATGCCTGATACATGTCTTCCCTTATCCATTCTTCTCTGCTTTGCTCTCTTTAGCATTTGCCTCTGTCAGGTATAGGCTGGCACTCGGGTGGATTTTTCATGGAATATATAGAAACCAGATGAAAAATGAAACCTAGCACTCAGGGCAATATAGTAACAACTTGTTAACAATAATGTAACAATAAATGTTAACCATTATCATTTCTAGGCAGTTAGCTATATTTTTCTAAAATTCCATTTTTAATTTTTCCTACTTCAAAATTAACATAGAAGGGCTGGGCACGGTGGTGCACGCCTGTAATCCCAGCGGCCTGGGAGGCTGAAGCAGGAAGATCACCAATTCAAAGCCAGCCTTGGCAACTTTGCGAGGCCCTAAGCAAATCAGTGAGACCCTGTCTCTAAAAAAAATGCAAAACAGGGCTGAGGATGTGGCTCAGTGGTTGAGTGGCCCTGAGTTCAATCCCTTGTACCTCCTCCCCCCAAAAAAAATTGACATAAAAGGATTCTGAATGAAAGCAGAAAATTCTCAAATGTTATTACTCATTACCTCTTGATAATTAATTTATACTTAATTTTTAATCTAACTCATTATATGTATATTTTTACTTTTTTATTAATTATCCAAGCTTAGGCCCCACAAGCAGCAAGAGATTGTGGGAGTTTTGAAAGAAAGCTTGACATAAACCACTGCTCATAAGTACTCAAGACATTCATAAACAGAATTGTCCATAGTAGATAGTAAGATAATAATAATTACTATACCTATTGAGCTTGACAGTCTTCAGTACATAATATCAAATCCTGTCAAAATGATATTTCAATTAACATTCTACAAAACTATAAAACCATATAGAGGAATGCCAAACAACTGAGATCTATTTCTATTAAGATCTAGGTAATAACTTTTAAATGCACTTCTCTTTCCTGAGATTAGCTCTGGAGTTAATAATACACTAAATGTTCACATCAATTGTTTTCAGAGAAACAGACTTAAGGAAAGTATATGTAAGAATTTTTGCCCAAAGGAATAGCTCAAAACAAGCTGTACCATAAACCAAATACTTGCAGTCATTTTGGAAGAAAGTAGACTGAAGTTACTATACCCAAAACACAAGACAAATGAGATTGTAATGATATACCCCACCAAAAAAGACAGAAACATATGCGTGCACAGACAGACAGACAGACAGACACACACACACACACACACACACACACACACATTATAGAGACATTTGATGTTATAAACACAAAATATCAATAGTGTTGAAAAAGAACAATTAATGCAAAACTGTGTTTTACCTATTCAGAGAACAGGTTATACATATGATCCTAATCCTTTACTATTTTCACATTCCAGGCTACCTAAAAGGAGAAGGCTATCTCACATTGGCCGACAGCTTTTTATCTTTCTCTTGACCGCTTAAAACTTCAGACTTCCTGCCTCTAGGCATCATGGAGAAAGTCCAATACCTCACTCGCTCTGCTATAAGAAGAGCCTCAACTATTGAAATGCCTCAACAAGCACGTCAAAATCTCCAGAACCTATTTATCAATTTCTGTCTCATCTTAATATGTCTCTTGCTGATTTGCATCATCGTGATGCTTCTCTGAAGTTTTGCAGCAATCTCCAGATGTGCAACTTACTACATCGATTTAAAATGTCATCCCATGAAAAGGGGAAAACAATACAGCCTGCTTCATCAGTAGAAGAATTTTCCCGAGTAGAAGAATTTCTTTATGAAAAGGTCAAGATTAAAACAAATTGTTAGTAAATGAATCTGCTGTAGCTTGTAAACATGAAAAGGGCTTCCTTTTCAAAATTAACTTTACAATGACTACACATATGTACAATGTAACTGTTGATTTCCTCAAAATGGCTTATAAATTTCTTTCCCAATCTTTTCTGAGGATGAAGTAGGAGTTTAATTTTGAAACAGCTCTGCTAACAAATTCACTTCATATATAAAATATTAGCTTCACAATTTGAGGCAAATGTTATTTATATTGCACTATAAAAGCTTCTTTGATAGTTACTAAGTATTTTTCAGGTCTTCACAAGTACCAAAATAATAATTCAAATTAAGTATTATTATTTTAAAAAGCCCACTGATCCTCACATCTATTATTATTATTATTATTATTATTATTATAATACAGAAGTCTGGGTAGTAACTCCTTATCAGAACCCTCATTCTAAAATATAAAAGAATAATTATATTCTTTTTCTATACCATATTAACATTTTTTGAAGTTTAGGAGAATATTATTATTTATTATTATTATTATTATTATTATTATTATTATTATTATTATTATTCAGAAGTCTGGGTAGTAACTCCTTATCAGAACCCTCATTCTAAAATATAAAAGAATAATTATATTCTTTTTCTATACCATATTAACATTTTTTGAAGTTTAGGAGAATCAAATAGGGAAAAGACCATAATCCTAATTATGTAAATAAAATTCTTCTGAATGAGTATTTTCAACAATTACACAATTCTACTACACGTAAGTTAGCCATAAATCTGTTCTCTCTAGAACATCATGATTAACACATATGAACTAGTGCTCAACTTAACATCTGACAGTGTGATTACCATAATTACTAATACTAGTAGAGTCCAACTAATTTAAAGCTGTAGCAAATTATTTGAGCTAGAATAACTAACTTTTCATAGTATATCCTTGAAATCATGAGAGCTTAAGATTTCAGAATGATTTTATAGGTTATCTTCTATTCCAACTTCATACTCAGTATAGACAAGGAAAAGAATTAAAGATTTCCAATGAGAGACAAATATATAATTTCAATCATTAAAAATTTAAAATTTGGATTTTCACTCCAAATATTAATAATTCTAGGAGTGGGGCTATACCTCAGTGGTAGATCACTCTCCCAGTAAGCACAAAGCCCCAAGTCCAATCCTTAGTATTAAATAAGAATAAAAAAAGAATTAATTCTTATACTACATTTTAAAATGAACTTTTTGTCCCATCCACTATTTATAATATTGCTTTTTCCCTTAATCTATCAACCAAATAGTAAACACTTATTTTGCAGGTCACTCTACTGAGCTAAATAGAAGATCCAGTGATATTAATCCTTTTTTGTTGAATGTATTTTCAACTTCCCCTCTGACCATTTTTAAAACATCTTCCAAAAACTAATAATACATTTGAAGGACAAATTGGTGGTTAAAAAATGTATTTGCCAAAACTGAGTGATTTAAGTTGCTTCAAGTATATAATGGTTTATACCTAACACTGTATAATTCAACAATTTAACTTCAGTTCAAGACATGTTATAAATGTAGCAATTATTAAAAAGTACAGAATGTGTTCCAAAATATGGTTACTAAAAGAATTTGAAACATCAATATTGACCATGGTTTCCTACACAAGTGTTATTGACTGAATAGTGAAAGATACACTGCTTTTAAATTCTTGGAA
This sequence comes from Geosciurus inauris, assembly GCA_004024805.1. Classification (NCBI taxonomy): domain Eukaryota; kingdom Metazoa; phylum Chordata; class Mammalia; order Rodentia; family Sciuridae; genus Geosciurus; species Geosciurus inauris. Next base: position 158,860 of record PVHX01000605.1, on the reverse strand, counting down.
TCCCTGAGAAGTACTAAAGATGGAAAGGGAGACAGTTTGGGTTTATGGATATCTAAGGAGCAGAAAATATATAAATCCCAGACTAGACCTCAACCTCAGTGGTGTCAGAATTTACCTATTCAACAGTATCCAACTTCTATAATTAGCTGTACTGATATTAAAAAACAACAGGAAAACTTGAACTGAGAAGTTCTATACTCTTTATCACATTGTTCATTACAACATCAATTTCAAACTATTAACTGTGAAGTGTAGGGTTTTTCCTCAGTAAAACAGAAATAAAGATTATTTTTGTTCTTCATCTGTCTTTGAAGATGAAAATTAAAATCTCATACTGCAAATATTTCAGAATACTGTAATTCAGATTAAAATGTAGAAAAAAGTCCTATTCTTTAAATGAAACTCTCATCATGTTGTATAAAGAGCAAGCTATAAGAAAACAATGTGTTTAAAAATTTTTCAATACTAAATGTTCAAACACTTTCTCCTTTGGAATGAATTCTAATTAATTTATAGGGTACAAAAATAACTTTTGAATATTTAATGCTGCCTTTCATATTTTCATCGGTTAAGAATTTATATTTAATGCAAATAATCAGAATCATCTATGTTAAAATGAATGTTCTTGAACTCAGTAAAACTGCTCCATTATATATGACTGCTGTTGACTATAAAATGTTCTAATTATAGTTTTGATGCTGTAGAAGGTTTTTGAGGGGACTTTGCTCAAATAAAATAAAAACAAGATTTTGTAGTACAAATACAAGAGGGCAGACCTATATCAGGTAATGAACTGCTATGACCTAGAGATTATTCATTCTTATTATTTTTGAGTCTTTTAGCAAAGTAAGAATATGATAAATCTCAAAATGGATCTGCTCATATGCTAAGTAGCTGCACATTTTAAAATGTCTATAAACTATACACCAAATTATATAGAAAAGGTGACAAAGAGAAAATCAAACACATTATTAATTATACTAAAATGTGTATATGAAAATTAGCTAATGAATGTATCTAGCTAATGAATGTGTCATAATGTAATATCCCATCTATAGAGACTGCCCTAATATCCACCTAGATTATATCAAACAGAAAAAAAAAATTAGACACAAAACAGGATGCAAAGATAAAAAATAAAAATAAGCAAACTTAAGAATGTAATAAAATATTCCCAAGTTAGAAGTAAAATTTTTTCATTCTTATTTCATGTTTGACAAAAACAAAGTCCTTTAGGTCAAAAATAAAATTCTTTTTTTATATAAGAAAAAACCTCCATTAAAATATGTTGAAATCAGGTATCAGTACTTTGATTAGTATCAAGTCCCTTTATGATTTAAATAAGCACAAAATTTCATCTTCTTCTTGTTAATGATTTCAAGTTTAAAATATCTCAGGTAATATAAGGAGTAAAAAGGATAAATGATTTTATCAATAAAGATACCATGTTTTAATCAGGTTCATCATTGCTATGACCAAAGGACCTGACAAGAACAATTTTAGAGGGGGAAAAGTTTATTTTGGGGCTCACAATTCTGGAGGTCTTAGCTCATAGATAGCTGGCTCCATTACTCAAGCCTTGAGTGAGGCGGAACATCATAGCAGAAGACTTTGACAGAGGAAAGCAGCTGGGAACATGGCGCCCAAGAAACAGAGAGATAGAGACTCCACTTGCCAGATACAAAATATATACGCCAAAGACATGCCTCCAGGGACCCACTTCTTCTAGTCACACCCTACCTGCCTTCAGTTACACCCAGTTAATCCCTGTCAGGGGTTATCACACAGATTGGGTTAAGGCTCTCAATAATCCAATTGTTTCACTCTAAACCTTCTTGCATTGTCTCACACATGAGCTTTTGGGGAACACCTCATATCTAAACTATAACACACTACTACTACTTCATTAATGTTGGGGAGATCCATTGTGGGCGTAAAGGAACCCAACAGACACTGCTGTGTGTAGAGTTGTACATTCTTCACCCCTCTGTCTCCACACCAAGGAATGCATTGGGAGGAAAGGGAAGCATTTTTCCCTAAGTCAAGATCTTGGCTGGGATTATATGTAGCTCAGCAGTAGAGCACTTGCCTCGCATGCGTGAGGCCCTGGGTTCGATCCTCGGCACCACATACAAAGCAATAAAATAAAGATCTTGCATTTTCCTTCTGTCACAATGCTTAGAGTCAGACATTGGGGTTGGGAGTAATGGAGTACAGAGGAAAAGAACTGAAGACTAGTGGTCCAAGTTACACATGGAGCCTTATAGTCTAACCCAAATGGGGGCATACGTGGCTTCTCTTCATTCACAAAGGAAAATGCTTCAGAATACTAACTATCTTAACTCTAAGATGACTTAGCAGGAATCAAGAAACTCAATGAACATTTTGCATATAAGTCTGTGTGGCTGACGTAATAATTGTTCTGGATTAAGTCCTAAAGAGAGCAAATCTTCCTTATCACAAATTAACATTTTGGGAGATGGTGGACCTGTAAAGACCAAATGAGATAAACACTCTGAGAGCCATAAAGTTCCCTATACATCTATTGTGTTATTAGATCATGACTTCAAGCCAAAACCCTTTTCTTTGATGTAGAAGTTTTTTCCCCATGGTGACAGCTGAGCAGTTTTGACTGAAAAATCATGATTATCAGATGGATTGATCCTTATTAAGGTTGTTCTCTTTATGTAAAAACTAGACTAAAAGGAAGTTTAGTCAACACTTCAAAGAGACTTTTAAGAAACAATCATGAGAAAAACTTCTAAAATAAAGATAATACTTGGAGACTCCAATGAGAAGTTAATTAATAATTTTTCTCTGTAGTAGTCAATGAAAGAAATTAGAAGGGAAATAGTGATTCAAAGACTAACTGAAGGGCCACTGTAGCTTCAGTGGTAGAGCATTTGACTAGTATGCACAAGGCCACTTGGATTCTCAGTACCCCTTTTCCCCACCCCACATACACCTGTAAATTGCAACTGAATTATCTCATATTCTTTATCTGAATTAATTATTCCACTGCCAAATTAAAAGTACTATATAAAGAGATCATCCAAAAAAAGGTTAATAAAGAAATAGGGCACTTTGGAGTACATACAAATTTTATCCAATAGTAGCTTCGTTCTTCCACTATGCACAAGGAGATTTAAAAAATAGATTTTTTCCACAATACACCTCCAATCTCCCTAACCTCTCTACACTGCTTCAAAGTCAGGGAAAACCTTGGATAAAGCTGAAGTTCCTCCAAATAGAATGAAAGGATAAGTAAATTAGTATTCATTCCTTTAAATTAGCCCAATTTTCTCAGTTACATTTCTCTTTAGAGAAATCATCCCTGTTTCAGTATGGAGTAGTATACTCATCCCCATGTGTAAAGACATCTGCTAGAGAAACAACTGTCTGATCCCCATTCTGCAATAATCACAAGCATTTAAAAACTGCTATAGTATTTGAACAGTAAGGTATCCTATCTTTCTATCACTTGAGTAAATCACAAATAAATCCGGTTAAAGCACTCTTTTTAAAAATTTGTAGTTTAAATATACAAATGATGCATTTGTTTATGTGGTTTAAATATACATAATCAAGATCATAAAAATTCGACTACCAGGTATGAGGACTTGGGTTCAATATTCAATATAGAAAAACAAACAAAAACAAAACAAATAAACAAAAAACTAAAGAGAAAGAAATAAAAAGAACTGTGTCTAAAGAGTAAAGGAGGCACATTAGATGTATTAAGATTTCTGTGAACGTAGCATGTTAGGCTGTGTGTATATTCTAGAGCTATATTTAGATTTATGAGGTTCCTGCATAAGTAATCTCTTTATCCTTACATGGACTTTATTCTTCATTTTTTATTGTTAGTAGTAATGAATAGCAATTTAAAATTTTTACTCCAAGGAAAATTTGTAATTTTTGATAGGATTCATTTCAGAAAATTCTGGTAATAAAAAATAGATGACAAGATTTATGTTAGAAAATTGGTTTCTTAGTTCAAATGAGCAATAGAAAATTTCTTGAAATAAAGACATTTCCAGATCAAGAAATTTATATGTTATTCTCTAGACCCATTAGGGGCTCTATACTACTTTTTCTTTATATATTACATTATCATACAGTCTTTTTCTTCAAGAAATACCAAAATTTGATTTTGTTTAAATAAGCACATTTGATTTGTAAACTTAAACGTATATCATCTGTAACCAAAACTTTAAAAATGACTTTAGTTCTACCTTCTCATTTTCTAGATGATGAAACTGAGGCCCAGAGAAATTAAGTAACAGGTTAAAAATCATCCAGTTTCTAAATGTGATAGAACCAGAAACAAAATCCAAGACCTAGTAATCCCAAATCAACTTTCTATCACACCATGTCAGCTTCTTAGTTTCTAAGTTTCCTAAGATATATGCTTTTGCTTTATTTATTTTCATGCCTACTTAACAAATGAAAAAGAAAAGACTAAGGTAGAAGTTTTAAGTTTTTCATGTTAATTAGTTTCAATTGCTTCGTCAGTTTTGTTTATCAATGCAAACTTTTCAAATTTATAACATCTATGCTCGCAGAAGATAAAAGCAAAGAATCTGTGATTGTGATGCTTCCTGCAAAGTGCACAACATCCACTGGAGGGAAGCAAATACTAGGTTTTGAACCTTACCTGCATTGGTGTTTCACTTCCTTGTCGAAATTCTTCAATTTGCTGTTGTTGCCAAGGAGCTAAATTGTATGAGTCCTCCGTAGTTCTACCTTCCAAAGGGTTTGTCCGTAACTGCTCTGTAAGCCACATCTGAGTCCTCACAGAAGGCTGAATGGGAACTCCACTTACTGCCTGTTGACCAAGCATTAAATATTTTGGAGATTCAAAAGCCTCTGAGCTTGTCATAATGGGCTTGCTCTCAGGTAAGGCACTGTATGTCATGTCTAAGGTCTGTCTCTTAAGAGCAGAGGAAGAGGCTCTGAAGTTATCTTTGCTACAACTCTCAAATTTATACTTGCAGTCCAAAGTTGATGACCGTTTTTTATTTATTTCCTTGTCCTCTAGCTTAAGCATCTCCATACTGTCATGTAAGCAGCTAGGCCCAAAAGTCCTTAATTGTGATGTTAAAGTCTTGCTCCTCCCTGTCTTTTCCAAACGATTCCTCAATTCTTCTATGTCTACAGTGCTATCTTGGCTGCAGTTTTCTGGGGCAGTGAGTCTGGATAAAGATGACCATTTCCGAAGAGGCCGGAAGTCCTTCATGTCTAGTGAAGAGTCCTGCTCCCTGCTACTGTGGTCTCCCAATGTTTGCATGAGGCTTGTACTCCATTTTGAGCCATCTGATGTTAATAATTCCCTATGTTTGGAAATTGAAGTGCTGGAGTTAGACGGCATCACATGGGCAGTGGGAAGAGTAACCAGTGATCGACTAGGCTTAAAAGATAACGGGCCACTTGAAGTTGAATGATCTGGAAAGAGAAAAGATTGTCAAATTAGTTACAATTAACAGATAAAAGGCAATGAGATAAAATGTAAAATGCCAAAAGAGAAATCTGAATATGGTTTCCCACCACGTTTTTTCAGAGGTACTGTCATGGGAGAAGAGAGGTCTCCGGAGAAGGGTCCAAGAAGTTCCCAGAGGACAGAAGGAATTCAACTTAGGACTAGTGGGGGTCTTGGCATAGGTAATGGAAAAGAATTTCAGTACAAGCCAAAGGCACAGACAGAGGTTTATTTAGGAAGACAGATATCTAAAAGGAGAAAACAGGCTATCTCAAGAGTGAGAAACCCTGACTTGGGCTGGGGGTCCAATATTTATAGAAGGGATGTGTCAGAGGCTGTACTGGAAGTAAAGCCAGGGTGGCACAATTTCACTCCAGTTTTCAATGTGCTTATGTGTTTCCCTCATTTCACAACAGCATGGACCAAGGGCATGCTAAGGACATGTTGCTCAAGATTTACAACTGTGTTTTCTGTATCTCAGTGGCTTATAGGTATTTCTCTTAAGATTTGGTATTTCTCTCTCCTTATCCTAAATCCCTATTTTCAGTACTTCCTCAAAATAAGGAAACTGGAATTCTTATTATATCTTCAGGTTTATCAGAAATGTCTAACACACTTTAAAACATCATTTTCTAAATACACTTAACATAATAAAGTATATGTAAGGATAAAAATGATTGGGAAATATTTTTGTATTTAACCTATTTAATCAAAGTATTGTACCTTTTAAAGAAAAAGTCTGTCTCCACATTGAAAGTTTTTATTCATACTCTAACACTGAAGTCTCAGACACAACTCTAGGTGAAAGTGGTATTTTTCACTCTTGTCTAAATTGTAGAACTCTATGACAAATCTGAACTTTTCAGCACCTCCCCTAACTCTAATTCAGAAATGTGAATAAAGGAGCTCCTACAATAATGAGAAAGGGTCTAGGAATATATTTGCAGACACAGAGTAATTCCTACATTTCCAGTATCATTTAATTGCATCATCAATGAGACATATCCCAAGCTAGAATCTTGGCATCTACTCCAATGCCTGTCTTTCTCTTTATGTTCATTAAATGACAAGTTGTGAATTTTTACTTTCAAAATGTCTGAATATCTACTGCCTTAGTTCAAGTCCCTACATCATACTACTCTACACATATAAATGGTTTTACTATTGAAAGATCAAAAGACAAATAAGGGCCTCTGCATGCAACAAATTTATCATGAACAGCCAAATGATCATTATATATACCAAATTAAAATCAAAGATCATTACGTTGTGAGGGCATATTTACAAATGGGATAGCAATCTGAATCGGTGAGAGGCTGGGGGTGAATGGTAAAAGACTACTTTCACATTTTATTCTATATCTTTCTATATGTATCTGTCTCCTATACCAGCGTATATCTAAATACCATTTATGTGCTGTGATATTGTTTTATTAAAGAAATAAAGGGAAAAGAAATGTTTATAATATCATAAGAAAATTCAGATGAATATGAGCTAGGCAGAATAATTTTTTAAAATGATATTCCAATTGGTCTTTGCACAGAAATTGTTCACCTAGAGATGAAAAAATGAAACATTACAAATGTAGGGAGATATGAGCAAAAGTATCAGAGTGAATTTATCATGTGTAAAGGCTATGAATCAGATTTTGCAGTGTCTTTCTATTTTTAGGAAAGTTCTCACATTTTGAATCGTAAAATAAATTTTAGAACTCATATTCCCAATACATCCTACAACTACAATAAAAACATTCAAAAGATCCTGTAGATAAGAGTTAGCATTTCGTAGCTGGTATAGGCGACAGCAAAGGTATCAGCTTTCCACAAATACAACACCAGAAAAGGCCCTATAGTGGGTGTAAAATGCAGTTTCTAGACAATAAATGGCAGCAGTAGAGCAGCACTAGTGGCTTTCTCCAGTGTTTGGTCAGCAAAAAGGTAACAGTTCTCTGGAGTGATTTAAGACATGTTGCCAGGAAGTTTAACCCAAAGCATGGTTATTCGGTCCTCACAGAAATTCTGTGAAGTACCAAGTATCCTTAAATAAATTCCTCAACTGTTCAGCCACGCATCATCTTCTGCTGATTAGGAACAATGAATGACATAAATATGAAGCCAGAAGAATACGGCTCCAAAAGAAGCCATTTATCTACAATATGGAGTAAAATTCAAGGAAAGTTGCTCAAGGTAATTCTTGAAAGGTAAAGATGAAGTAGAATCATACAAATTCTCAAACACTCTGCTAGGAAGGAGTCTTTGTTCAGCAAGAAATGTGGTATCACTGAAAGTTCCCAAACGAAGGAATCAATGCCATGATTAAAACTATACTAAAGATGATTATTCCTGTAGTAAAAAATGAATTAAAGTAAAACAACTGACAATTAGATTGATTAATAGAATATCATGGTAATCAGAAAAAAGAAAGTAGACAGGAATATGCTGAGGATTGGTTCTAAATAGAAATAGGACAAATGTTCCCAAAAGTCTATGGTATAATGTAAAATGAGAAAAAGTCTATGGCAAATTTGCATTAATAGATTAAAAGTACTGCCGGGTGCGGTGGCTCAAGCCTGTAATCCCAGCACTCAGGGAGGCTGAGACAGGAGAATCGTGAGTTCAAAGCCAGCCTCAGCAATGGCGAGGTGCTAAGCAACTCAGTGAGACCCTGTCTCTACATAAAACACAAAATAGGGCTGGGGATGTGGCTCAGTGGTCAAGTACCCCTGAGTTCAATCCCCAGTACCAAAAAAAAAAAAAAAGATTAAAAGTACTATATGTAGTTTTATAAATATGTGCTTGTATTAACATTACTAGAGGAATATTGGTATTAAAATCACCATAGCCTCTTAAAAATATCTGAATCTTTAAACAAAAAATGAAGACAAAAATGTTCAAATTCACTAACAGTAAAAGCATTTTGACACAATCATAAAATTATTATTAAAGGCTACTAATACACTATGATGGCAGGAAAATGTAACTGTTATAAACTTTGCAGAAGAGGGACAACATATCAATATTTAATAGATAAACATGTACATATGCATATGTTTATATATAAACACACACATATTCATGAGCAGAGAAAAGGTCTGGAAGAGTATACCCAAAACTTAATAAACAAAATTAACCCTTACATAGTGAAGGATGGCAAAAAGAGAAAGATAGTTAATTTCATGTGTTACTGTATACAATGTTCTATTTTAATTTCTATAAAGGAACATAATTTTACCATTTGGTCAAACTACTGCAAAGATATTCTGTGGTTTTGTGATTTCAAAGAGTTCAAAATATCTCAAAGAACACTGCTACTAAAGAATGAATAATGTTTCAAGGGACTGTTTCATTATCCCTGTCACAACTGAAAGCACTGAGATCATAATCACCAAGCTTGGTTGCTACTCAGATATGATAGTGTACTACTTTCCATCTGCCTTCAATAGCTCAATATTTCCCAACTGCACAGAAAATCAATAATTAGTGATAAATTCCACATCAGACTAGTATTTATTCCCAATAAATTTGAATGCCATCGATTAATACTATTCATAGAGTATTATTACCTTGAGCACAGAATTTACTCCTTTGAAGTTTCTTATCAGAAATTTTCAACTTTTGCCATACAAAAAATTACCTGGGATCTGATGACCTATATCAAAAAATTCAGATTCAGTGTAACAGAAAAGGGCCCAAGAAATACCACATTTAAACAAGTGATTCTGCTATTCCATCCACTATAGCATCATTCATCTAGGTCTGATTCCAGTTCTTGAAGTCTTCAAACTTAAATATTCCCTCCCAGTTGAATCATGACCAGATATGAGTTCTACAGTAAATTGTGATTTACAGTAGCATTCAGAATTCATGACTGTCAAAACTAAGGATCAAAGCTTAGTCCATTCACAAATTAAACTATAATTTACATACACAAGCACATGTAACAAGAATAAATGAAGAGGGAATTAAGAATTTAACAGCACTAATGTCTGGAAAAAAGAGACCATTGTATCTTAAGAGATGAGTCCAGAAAATTATAACAAAGGAACTAAAGCAAAAAAGGCTACAAGAGATCTATATGATAACAATAAGTCATGAGTCTTTGAAGTTAAAAAAATAATTAGGAAACCACATAATCCTATATCAAAACATTCTTATTTAAAATTTAACAGCTTAATATATTTGTCACTCAATATGATATATTATGACAAATATTTTGCTTTTTAAAGAAACATGTTAACCCTAACCACAAAGACAATAATTAAATTTTATAAAATTTCATAAAACTTTTTTCCCTTTCCTGCCAATGCCATGATCATATGGCATCATATGGGGGAAAAAACACACCACATGTAACTTCTCCTTTTTTATTAACAAATTAATATTTCTAAGAATTCTCTATATCTTTAGGTAAATATTTTAAAATATTCTAAACCAAATTCTGGTAGGAAAAGAGCTAAAGAAAATAATTCAATAATAATTCAACTAAAGAATCTCCTGAGAATGTATTAAATATAAGACACTATACTAGGTGAAAAAGCAATACAAACATACTATTTGCAATAAACCTCTTACATTTTCACTGTTATACACCTGCAAAGCAGGATTAAAGTTTATCAAAAAGAAGCCAGGCGCAATAGTATACACTTATTGTCCCAGCAACTCAGGAGGCTGAGGGAGGAGTATAACAAGTTTGAGGCCAGCCTCAGGAACTTAGTGAGGCCCAGTCTCAAAATAATAAATAGAGCTGGAGATGTGGTTCAGTGGTAAAGTGCCTCTGGGTTAAATCTCCAGTATAAAAAAAAAAAATCATAAAGAAACCAAAAAACAGCTGGGCATGGTGGCACAAGCCTGTAATCCCAGCACTCTGGGAGGCTGAGACAGGAGAATCACGAGTTCAAAGCCAGCCTCAGCAACTGCGAGGCGCTAAGCAACTCAGTGAGACCCTGTCTCTACATAAAACACAAAACAGGGCTGAGGATGTGGCTCAGTGGTCGAGTACCCCTGAGTTTAATCCCTGGTACCTACCCCACAAAAAAGCAAATACTGAACTCCCAAATTGTTTTTCCAGGGAAACAATCTTTCAAGATTAAGGTAAAAAAACATTTTTTGCTAAGTTCTAGTTAGAACTCACTATCAACAGACTCATTAAAGAACTGCTAAAATTTAGTTTCTTTCTAAAATAACAAGAGTAAAAATGACTGCATAAAACAATAAAAAGAACATCTAATTTTTAAGTTAAAAAAATAGAACCAAAATATTTAGCAACTATAGCATATGATGCAAAAACTGATATGATTAGCATGAAGGATTATGATTATCATTCTACACAGTCAGGGTACACTATTTCTACAAATTTCTACATTAACAGCTAAAGAACAGATAGTACAACTGGATAATCAAAGGCAAAATAATAAAATTGAATCCCTACCTCATACTCCACAAATATGAATTCAAAGGAATCACAGGCCTAAATATAATAACCTAAAACTGTACAACTTAGAGAAAATCATGGGTATACATCTTCAGGACCTTAAGTTAGGCAATGATTTCTTAGATACAATACCAAAGGCCCAAGCAACAACAACAAAAATAAAGGTAAGGGGGACTTCATCAATATTTAAATTTTTTTGCTCCAAATGACACTACCAAGTTAAAAAACAAAAAACTCACAAAATGGGAGAAAATTACAAGTCACGTATCTGATAAGAACTTTTATCTAGATTACTTAGAAGAATTCCTATAACTCAAAAAACTACAAATAACTCAATTAAAAATGGGTATAAAGTTTGAATAGACATTAACAAAAAAGATATACAAATGGCTTATTAAAGCACATGAAAAGATGTTAAACATCATTTTTTACCAGGGAAATACAAGGCAAAAACCATAATGCAATAGCATTTAACACCTCCTAGGATGGCCAGAATCAAAATGACAGATAATAACAAGAATACAGAGAAACTGGTACCCTCACAGACTACTGGTAAGAACGTAAATGGTGCTGCCCCCTTAGGAGACAGGCAGTTCCCCAAAATGTTAGTATTACCATATAACCCTAGCAATTCCATACGTACAAATATACCCAAGAGAGATGATTATGTCCTCACAAAAACATGTCAAGCATATTCACAGATATATTATTCTTAAGAACCAAAAAGCAGAAACAACACAAATTTCCATTAACTGATGAACGAATGTATTATCCATACAATTAATAATTTGGCAATAAAAAGAAATGAGGTCCTGATACATCCTACAACATGGATACAGATAGAAAATACTATGTTAAGTGAGAAGTCAGTCATAAAGGACCACATATCAGATAGTGACAAGCCTAGAACAAAGAAATCTATAGAGCCAGAAAGATTAGTGGTTATTTCAGACTAGGAGGAGGGTATGAGAAATGAGTTAGTGGGTTTCTTATGGAGGTAATAGAAATGTTCTAAAATCAGATTGTGGTGATGATTGCACAATTCCAAGAACACATTTTATAAAACATTAAATCATATATATTAAGTAGGTGAACTGTATGATATCTGAAGTATATCTCAATAAAGTCATCTTTAAAATGAATAGTTTATAACTTATATCTGACAAACCAGAAGGAAAATGGCATGAAGAAAAACAAGAAGGCAAGAAAGACCCGAAGAAGAACCTAAGAGAAGCACAACAGAAAGCATAAAATGTAGGAGGTTTCAAGATGGTTAAAGAGAGCAGATCGCTTTCCTGGCTGCTCTGTGGTGTGAAACCAAGAAAGCATGCAGGCAGCTTCTCAGCAAGGTGGGTGAATGGAAAAAAAAAAAAAAAAAACAGAGGGCAGACATAATGGAATTTAACACTGGACACTCAATAGGGAACTCATGAAGTTGGATAGGTTGAATATAATAAAATAAGGAAGAAATCTCCAGCACCTCCAGCCACTGCCATGGCTGGAGACACCACCTAGAGTAGTCCCTTTGTAAGCACAGTGGAGAAATAAGGAAATTAGAGGAATCTGCATTTTTAGGAGGACCGAATGAAGGATGTTTGGTTACAGACAGTCTAGAGATCTAGTGATGTGGAACATTTTTTCATATATTTGTTGACTATTTTTATTTTTTCTTTTGTGAACTGTCTGTTCAGTTCCTTTGCCCATTTATTGATTGGGTTATTTGTTTGTTTGTTTGTTTTGATATTAAGTTTTTTGAGTTCTTTATATATCCCAGAGATTAATGCTGTATCTGAGGTGCAGGGAGCAAAGATTTTCTCCCATTCTGTGGGCTCTTTGTTCATATTCTTGAATATTTCCTTTGCTTTGAAGAAGCTTTTTAGTTTGATACCATCTCATTTATTGATTCTTGATTTTACTACTTGTGCTTTAGAAGTCTTGTTGGGGAATTCAGTTCATAAGCTGACACAATGAAGATTTGGGCCTACTTTATCTTCTAGGAGATGCAGGGTCTCTGATCTCATGCATAGGTCCTTGGATCCACTTTGAGTTGAGTTTTGTGCAGGGTGAGAGAGAGGGGTTCAATTTCAATCTGCTACATATGGATTTCCAGTTTTCCCAGTACCACTTGTTGAAAAGGCTATCTTTTCTCCAATGTTTGTTTATGGCATCTTTGTCTAGGATGAGATAACTGTATTCATGTGGGTTTGTCTCTGTGTCTTCTATTCTGTACCACTGGTCTTCATGTCTGTTTTGGTGCCAATACCATGCTGGTTTTGTTACTCTAGCTCTGTAGTATAATTTAAGGTCTAGTATTGTGATACTATAGTTAGTATTTTCTAAGGATCACTTTGGCTATTCTGGGCCTCTTTTTCCAAATGAATTTCATGACAGCCTTTTCCATGTCTATGAAGAACACCATCGGAACCATAATAGGAATTGCATTAAATCTGTATAGCACTTTTGGTAGTATGGTCATTTTGACAATATTAATTCTGCCTATCCAAGAACATTGGAGATCTTTCCATCTTCCAAAGTCATCTTCAGTTTCTTTCTTTAGTGTTCTATAATTTTCATTATAGAGGTCTTTCACCTCTTTTGTTAGATTAATTGCCAAGTATTTTATTTTTATTTTTTTGAGGTTATTGTGAATGGAATAGTTTTTCTAATTTCTCTTTCAGTTGATTCATCATTGGTGTATAGGAGCAAAATTGATTTATTGGCATTAATTTTATGTCCTACTACTTTGCTGAATTCATTTATTAGTTCTAGAAGTTTCCTTGCAGAGTTTTTTGGGTATTCTAAATATAGAATCATGTCATCAGCAAATAGTGATAGCAACTCTCCATCATGTCAGTTTAGGAATCGACTTCATCAACAAGACTGCAAAAGTACAAGAAGTAAAATCAAGAATAAAAGTAAAAAGCTTCTTCACAGGAAACAATCAAGAATGTGAACAAAGAGCCTACAGAATGGGAGAAAATCTTTGCCACCAGTACGCACAATCGATACATGGGCAAATTTGTGAAATGAACAGGCACTTCACAAAAGAACGACGAATGGTCAACAAATATATGAAAAAATGTTCAGCAGTTAGAGAAATGCAAATTAAAACCACACCAAGATTTCACCACACTCTAGTCAGAATGGCAATTATCAAGAATACACATAATAAATATTGGCGAGGATATGGAGAAAAAGATATACTCACACATTGCTGGTGGGACTGCAAATTGGTGCAACCACTCTGAAAAGCAGCATGGAGATTCCTCAGGAACCTTGGACCCAGTTATCCCACTTGCCCCAGTTATCCTACTCCTCAGTATATACTTAAAGAACTTAATATCAGCATACTACAGTGACACAGCCACATCAATGTTTATAGCAGCTCAATTCACAATAGCTAAACTATGCAACCAACCTAGGCGCCCTTCAACAGATGAATGGATAAAGAAAATGTGGTGTAATACATGTACACATGAAATATTACACAGCCATAAAGAAGAATGAAATTACGGCATTTGCGGTAAATGGATGAAACTGGAGGTTATCATCCTAAGTGATATAAGCCAATCTCAAAGAACCAAAGGCCAAATGTTCTCTCTGATATGCAAATGCTAACACACAAAAAGCCCTGCGAGGGCTGGGGCTGTAGCTCAGTGGTACAGCACTTGCCTAGCATGCGTGAGGCACTGGGTTCGATTCTCAGCAGCACATATAAATAAATAAAGGTCCATTGACAACTAAAAAATATTAAAAAAAAAAAAAAAGCACTGGGGCAGGGGTTGGAGGGAAGAATAGAAGTTCACTGGATTAGACAAAGGGGGATGATGGGAAGGGAGGGGAAATGGGAATAGGAAAGATAATAGAATGAATTGGACATAACTTTCCTATGTTCGTATATGAATACATGACCAGTGTAACTCCACATCATGTTCAACCACAAGAATAGGATCCTAATTAGAATAAGTTATACTCTATGTGTATATAAAGTGTCAAAATACATTCTAGTATGTCATGTGTATCTAAAAAGAACAAATAAAAAACATTTTATTTCACCTTTAAAGAAAAATTCTCACCTTTAGAGAAAATTTACCTGTTTTTTTCCCTTCCTGTAAATACTTTTTCTTTTAACATATCAACTTTTTCTTAAGATTTTGAAATCAACTTTAATAGTTATAGAATACTATATTAAAATGCTATTTCAAACAAATGAAGTACAAAATTTTCTTACACAGCTGTAAATATACCCTGTCAAGTTGATGATAAAACATGAATGATAAATTTGCAATAAATTCAGAAGTTCTAACAGTATTTGTCCAAAGAGTACATAAGGCTATTAAAACAGTACACAAAATTTTATGTGTAGAAAAGATAAAAAAGAAAATTAAAGAAACTGAAGTACTATGTATTTAAATTATTTTTTTGTCTTTCAATTTAAGGAACAATATTTTCTCATTTAATAGATTTTGTAATACAAATTCCTATTTATCTGCCCCATTTTACTAGCTTTATTATCACCTTTCATAAGTTGTATGTTTTAGATAGTTCACTGAAATTAGATACAAAACCTAACAAAATCAATAGTCTACATACTTGTTAGCAATATTATAATAGTAATAATTAAATAAGATATTTATTAACAGTCATTAAAAAACACAATGGGAAGACAGAAAAGACATTTTCCCTATACTTCTTAAAAGTATACAAAGCCACTGGACGTTAAAATATAAAACATACGTAAGACCTAAAGATTGAAGAACAGGCACGACACCATTATGGGAACTTTGGAAGCAAAGGAAAAAAAGATGGTAAGTTCTCCAGCCTTTTTATCTCATATCTTCAAGATTTGGGGTTGAAGATGCCAGCAACTCTATATAACCAATGGGAACTGCCCAAAAAAGTCCCAACAAAAAACTCTCCTTGTTTGACAAAGGACAAAGAAAGAGGAAGACTAACAAGACAGAAAACTTCATACAATGACTAATCTTCATCAGCCAAACATCACAGTAAACACCATGGCCCTACTTCCACCATACCAAAAGCAAACTTTGTCAAGCTGAAAGAAAGCACCCAAAGAAGTCTACCAAAATGGTTTCAAAGGCCATTTAGGAAGACAGAACTTTCATCCCTGTCCACCAGTATGGTAGCACCACATTCACATACACACACACTCAAGTAGTTATCAAAGGAGACCTAGTAGACACTCTGGATTTTCGTCATTTCCCAGCAGTAAGGGCAATCCACATTGTGGTGTCAGTGGTTTAATATGGGAAACCTAGACTTCCATCCCCACCCAGCAGTAATAAAGGTCTTCTCCTCTACCCCTCAAGTATCAACAGAGCACAAGTATGGAACCAGGACTTCTATCTCCATCTAGCAATAAAAAGCTTGTACCCTACTCCTTTAAACTACAAGAACAAAGTCTAATAAAATTATTTAATAGAAAGCATTTAAATTCTATTTATAATACAGTTCTTTAAAAAGGTCAATAAAATTGACAAACTGGTACACTAAAACAAAAGAAGACACAAATTATCAATATCAGAAATTAAACAGAGAATATCACTAGAGACTGCAGGTATCAAAAAGATAATAAAAGAATGCTGCAGGGAAAAAAATAGAGGGCTATGAACAACTCTGCACACATAAATCTGACAAATTTAGATAAAATGAATCAGTGGGCCACTTCCTTCCAAGAAAACAAACTACCACAACTCATCTCAATTTGAAACAGATAATCGGAATCACTATCCACTAAGGAAATTCATAATTTAAAAATTAAAACAAAAAAAGAAATCTTTAGTTGTAGTACCAAATGTCTTCACTGAAGAAATCTACCAAATAATTTCTTAAAAAAATCAACATAATTTTTTATAATCTCTTCCACAAAATAGGAAGGAATACTTAACCAATTCACATTAACCCTGATATCAAAACAAGACAAAAAGCCAGGCCCAGTGGTCCCACCCACTATGCCAGTGACTCAGGAGGCTGAGGCAGGAGGATCATATGTTCAAAGCTAGCCTCAACAACTTAGTGAGGCCCTAAGCAATTTAGCAAGACCCTGTCTAAAAATTTTTAAAAAAATAAAAAGGGCTGAGAATGTATTTCGACGGTAAGGAGCTCCTGAGGGTTCAATCCCCTGCACCAAAAACAAGGAAAATTACAGGTCAATATTCCCATGGATACATGAAAAAAAAAATCCATAACAAAATATAAGTGGATAGAATTCAGCAATATATTTTTAAAAATATATCTTTTAGGGATGAAAATTTGGTAGCATTTGAAAAATCAAGCAATGAAATCCACCAACATATCAACAAGCTAAAGATAAAAAAAATCATACATCAATTATGCAGAAAAAGCATTTGACAAAATGCAAAGCATATTCGTAATTTTAAATAACCATTAGGAAATTACAAATAGAGGCAAACTTCCTCAAAATGATAGGTGGTACTCTATAAAAAATTCTATAGTTAAAAACTGTATTACTGTTATTTAACAATAAAAGATTAAATGCTACATCTTATAGCTGTACAATCAAGAACAAGGCAAGGATACCCACTCTAATATTCAACATGCTGTTGGACATTCTAGCAACAACAGGTCGAGAAAAGGAAATAAAAGTCACACAACTCAGAAAGGATAATCATCCTTATTTAAAGATGATATAAATATATATATCAAGTTAGGCACAGTAGTGCCTGCCTGTAGTCCCAGCTACTTGGGAGGTTAAGGCAGGAGAATTGCTTAAGTCATGGAGTTCTAGGCCAGCCTGGGCAACATAGCAGGACCTCATCTCAAAAAAAAAAAGAAAGAAAGAAAAAGAAAATCTCAATCTACAAAAAGACCCTAGAATTAATGATAACAGAGTACACATAAATGTTTAAAAAAAATCAGATGTGGGGGCTGGGTTATGGCTCAGTGGTAGCGTGCTCACCTAGCACATGTGAGGCACTGGGTTTGATCCTCAGCACCACATTAAAAAAATAAAATAAAGATATCCTGTCCACCTACAACAAAAAATATATATATATTTTTAAAAATCATGTATTTCTACATTGTAAAGGTGTTTCTAAATGTATTTCTCTATGTTCTATAACACTGACAACAAAATTGTATGTACAATGCCATCTACAATCACTCTCAGAAAATGAAATATTTAGGTGAAAATAATAAAATATATATAGGACGTCTTTATTGAAAACTATACACAGTGAGCAAAATCAAACACCTAAATGGAGAAACGTACAACATTCATAGGCAGGAAAACTCAAAGATGTCAACTTTCCTCAAACTGATATGAAGACAAAATTTCTATTAAGTTCTTAGAAAGATTTTCTGTATCCTATTTTGTTCATTATTCCAAAGGTTAAATAGAAAAACAAAATAACTAGAAGGGATAAAACAATTTTGAAAAAGAATAAAGTGGCAGTAATCACTCTATACAAAGATTATTATGCAGCTGGGCTTAGTGGCACATGCCTGTAATCCCAGCCACTGAGGCTGAAGCAGGAGGATCACAAACTCAAACTCAGCAATGTAGTGAGGCCCTAAGCAACTTAGCAAGATCCTATCTCAAAATAAAAAACGAAAACAGACTGGGGATGTGACTCAGTGGGTAAGCACCCGGGTTTAATCCCTGGTACAAAAAAAAAGATAATGTAAAAACCAGAACATTAGGCATATATTCAGATCTGTGATTAATATGCTAAGCACTTTAATGGAAAAAGTAAATACCATGCAAGAATAGATGGATAATATAAGTGGAAGGATGACAATTCTAAGAATCAAAAAGAAATGGCAGGTATCAAAAAGACTCTAATACAAATGAAGATGCCTTTGATGGGCTCATTAGTAGAATAGGACCAGCTGAGGAAAGAATCTCTAAGCTTGACAATATGTGGACAGAAACTTCCAAAATTAAAAACAGAGAGAAAAAACTGGTAAAAATGTAGTAGAATACCAAGAACTATGGGGCAACTATACCCTTCACCAAATTAAAAAAAAAAAAAAATTCACGGATATGAATATAAAATACAACACAAAACTAGAAAACTTACAGTAAAAATTTAATTGACTTTGTGTATAAAAATGACATTTTAGGGTTGGAGTTGTAGTTCAGTGGAAGAGTACATGCCTAGCATGTATGAGGCACTAGGTTCAATTCTCAGCACTACAAATAAATAAATAGATGTCCATTGACAATTAAAAAATATTTTTTAAAAAAATGACATTTTAGATCACATCTTTGAGATATGTTCCACGAAAGAAATAATTAATAAGCTAGACTTCATTAAAATTAAAAACGTCTGCTGTGAAAAAGACAATGGTAAGAATATGAGAAGACGAGCCAGAGACTAGGAGGAAATGTTTGCAAAAAACACATTTGATGAAGGACTGTTAATCAAATGAAACAAGAACCCTTGCAACAGTAAGAAAACAATATAATTTTAAAATGGGCTAAAGACCTTAACAGATGCCTCTCCAACAAATATATAGAAATGACAAGCAGATAAGACGTTCCACATAATGTACCAGAAAAATTCAAATAAAAGTAACAAAATTCTACTACACAACTATGAGAATGGCAAAATCCATAACACTGAAACACCAAACGCTGGATAGGATGTAAAGCAACAGAATTCTCATTTATTGCTGGTGGAAATGTAAAATGACACAGCCACTTTGAAAGATAGTTTGGCAGTTTCTTACAAAACTAAACACACTTCTACTGATGCAGCAATCTTGCTCCTTGGTATTGACACAAAGGAGCTGAAAACTGATATTCACACAAAAACTTGCATATGGATATTTATAGCAGCTTTACTTGTAACTGCAAAAATCTGAAAGTAACCAAGATGTACTGTAGTAGGTGAGTGGATAAACAAACTGGTACATCCAGAAAATGGAATATTATTTCACTAATATGTCTTAACCTTAAATGCATATTACTAAATGAATGAAGCCAATCTGAAAAGGCTATACATTGGACAATTTCAACTATGTGACATTCTGGAGAAAGCAAAACTATGGAGACAGTATTAAAAAAACAGTGACTGCTAGGGTTAGGCAGGGAACAAGAGATGAAGGCAGAGTATAGAAGATGCTTAAAGCAGTGAAACTGTTCTGTATTATATACAATGGTGGACACATGTTTTTATAAATTTGTCCAAATTCAGAGATCATACATCAAGAATAAACCCTTATCTAAACTACAGATTCTGGGTGACAACATATCAATGTAGGTTCATCAATTTAATAAATGTACCACTCTGGTGGGAGATGCTGATATTTGGAGAGGCTGTACATGTGTGAAGATGGGAATATATCGAAAATCTCTGTACCTTCAACAAATTTTTCTACTGCTGAGAAAACTGCTCTAAAAATAAGTTTATTTTTTAAAAAATGATATCTCACTATCACAATGATATATCACTACATTCCTACCAGAATGGCTAACATCAAATTCTAGAAAGGTTCTAGAGAAAACTGGACCACTGATATATGCATTGTTTATGAAAATGATAGTAACTCTAGAAAACAATGTGATTTTTAATTTCAAAACTAAACCTACAACTACTACACAGTTACTGCACTTCTGAGCATCTCCCACAGAGAAAAGATATGTTTCATGACGAAACCTCCATGTACATGTTTACAGTAGCTTTTCTCATAACAGTCCAAAACTGGAAACAACTCAGATGTTTTTCAATGGGTTAATAGTTAAAGTATGGTCTCTCTCCAATACTACCCACCATTGGTAAACAAATAAATAAAAAGGAATAAACTGTTGATACACACAATCCAGATGAATCTCCAGAGAAAAGGGCCAATTCCAAAAGGTTATTGCTACATGTATGATTCCAATTATATACAGCCATCTTGAAATTACAAAATTATACAAATGGAAAATTGGTTAGTTCTTTCCAAGAGTTAAATGGGAATGAAGCGGGTAGAGAGAGAAGTGACTATGGGCAACATTAGGTAGATGGAAACATTCTGTATCTTGATTGTATCAATGTCATTATCCTGCCTGTGATACTATAACTTAATTTTCTAAGACATTCCATGGTGAAAAATGGAGAATGGGTACATGGAATCTCTCTGTATTATATCATTTCTTAAAACTCATGTAATCCCACAATTATCTAAGAATAAAATGTTAAGATAATGAAGGAAAATGTATAATAGACAAGACAATTTAATTTGATATATAGTAACAATGAGTACTAAACACACCATTAAATACACTATTATTTTAGTTTGGAATAATAAAATACATCCAATTCACAACCAATCTCCACAAATTCATACCTAAATACTAAGAGTTTTAGCTTACCTTCCACACTGTCAGAACAGGAAGTTCCAATGCCAGTGTCTCCACTGTCAGAAGCTATACTGTGTCTCCTGATATGGTTATTTCGATGGTTAGATGGAACAGTTGTGGCCTGCCACAATGATTCATTACCAGGTAACCATGCTGATGAATAATCTGGGCCTATAAAGGAAAACATGCACAATGAACACATGGAATATCATGTCTAAGAGATGGCAGTTTTGTTTTACCTTGTAAAAAATATGCATATGATATAAAAGGTTATTTTCTGCTCAAAATTTAAAAAAAGGAATAACCTCTAAATTTGCCAGATAAACTTTACATATCACTTCAATGCTAATTTTGCAGTTTCTTCTAGCTAAAGAACTCTGTATTCTACTTCTGGGTATTGTTTTTGTTTGTTTGTACGAGGGACTGAACCCAGGGGCACTGAACCACTGAGCCACACATCCCAGTCCATTTTTATGTATTTTTTTTTTTAAATTTAGAGACAGAGTCTCACTAAGTTGCTTAGGGCCTCACTAAGTTGCTGAGACTGGCTTTGAACCTGGGTTCTTCCTGCCTCAGTCTCCCTTAGCTGGGGGAATTACAGACATGTGCCACCACACCTGCCTATGTATTTAACTTTTAATCATATACAGCTGTCTTTTAAAAATGTTAAATCTATTTATATCCATGTATTGAACTTTTAAACATGTAGAGCTGTCCTATTAAAAATGTTAAATCTATGTTCAAATGTCAGTACTCTGATCAGGCATTATTGGAAGACATCTGTGAATCCATATGCAGGCATTACCTGTGAACTGGAGTTCAGGGAAAGTCTAATTAAATCATATTACATGACAGTAAAAGAAAGAATGTGCTCATGCAAGATAAAAAATATTTTTTCCTACTATAACATAATCATTAAAATTACAAATTATTTTGTACCCCTTTAATTGAATTTATCTTTTGCTAAAAGATTAACAGCACAGCAGTTTCCTACTCTTATCTCAATTTGTCCTTTTGAGTTACACGGAATCTTTATTTTTTAGCTAATTTATGTATTTTTCAATGTCCTTTCAATGTTTATTTTCATTTTTGTACATTTTTCCTTTTTATTTACCATTTGTTTTACCCATTTTTCTATTTACTTCATTCTTCTATTAAGTTCTATAATAATACTCGAGATCCTCAGCAAATTATAGCAAGATTCTGTCTCAAAATAAAAAGGATTAGCCAGTCACGTCGGTGCACGACTATAATCCCAGCACTTTGGGAGGCTGAGACAAGAGAATTTCAAGTACAAAGCCAGCCCCAGCAATAGCAAGGTGTTAAACAACTCAGTGAGACCCTGTCTCTAAATAAAACACAAAAATAGGGCTGGTAATTTGGCTCAGTGATCAAGTACCCCTGAGTTCAATCCCCGGTACCAAAAAATAAATAAAAATAAAAAGGATTATACATGTAGTTCAGTAAAAGTACCCCTGGGTTTAATCCCCAGGAAAGAGAAAGAGAAAGAGAAGATGGGGAGGAGAGGCAAAAGAAAAGAAAAGAAGGCACAAGTATACACAAGCTTTTTTATAGTAATTAGAGCAATTTAAAATCTGTTGAATTTAATATAAAGGTTGCAGAAGCACCTATCTTTGCCGATACCTAACACAGTGATTCTCAAATTGAAGCTACAGACTTATTCCAAGAAGTTAACAAGTTCTAAGAAAAAGGTTTTCATTTCAATGACAATCCTTAAAAATCCTAATAAGTACATTATGGATTATTTGAATAGCTACCTTTAAACACATCATATCTACATAATTTCTATACCGCTTTATCTGTATAGCTACCTTAAAACAGATTTATTGCCACCTATCTTAATGCTCTCGTTTGTGTTTTATGTTTTCAATTGTATCTACATAAAGGGTAAATGATATCACTGGGCACTTTTAGTTTGAAATGAAAAAGTTTTCCAGAATTATCAAGAAATACCCTACTGAAATTGGCACACAAGGAATGCTTTCTAGCAGTTTAAATATAAGGATCACAAGATGACAATGTCATGTGCATAAAATTAATTACACAATTTTTTACCGTACTTTTAGAAATAGTTGTTCTCTAATGTTAATGTTAAAATCAAAATAACAGCCAGGCGCAGTGGTGCACACCTACATATCCCAGCAGTTCAGGAGGCTGAGGCAGGAGGATCCTAGTTCAAAGCCAGCCTCAGTAACGGCAAGGCACTAAGTAAATCAGTGAGACCCTGTCTCTAAATAAAATAAAAAATAGGGCTAGGATGTGGCTCAGTGGTCGAGTGCCCCTGAATTCAATCCCTGGTACCAAAATAAAAAATAAAAATACATAAACAAATTAAAAATAAAACTAGACTTGGTACTACTTCTATTATTCCTGACAGTAATAATTTATTTTAATAAAAATTATGCCATTTAAATATTATCTTGAAGTTTTATTCAAACATAATTTATAAATTTGAGTTTCATAGACTTATGAAGTACATGAACAAAAAGCCATATAAATTTAAAATAAGAATGCAAAATTGGCTGAAGAGACATTTACACCCACTTTATGTTCCAAAACAGCCACTTTAAACTTTGTAGATTCTAGGCCTTTGTCAGAATGAGAAAATTTATCTGAGTATATACTCCCACAAAATATCAAATGAAAGTATTCTGTCACCAGATCTGGGGCCCATAATCTATACCAAAAAGTTTACTTCAACCAGGTAGTATTTCTTCTAAATGAACTCAAAGTCCTATCTACAACATTTTCAAAGGAGACAACTAGTCCACTTTTTCTCTCACAAGGGAAATATATTAGTTGAGGAAATATCTTTTCAAGGACATACCCAGAAAATGTATATATAGGCTAGTGCACATGTAAATGGAAAACAGTTAAGAAAAAATGTTCAGTCTCACTAATAATGAAATAAGTAGAAAAGATAATAAAGCTTTAGGATTTTTTAAATTATCACATTGGCAAATATTTGAAAGACAGGTGTCAACAAAGTGAAAAGAACATTTGTGGCCACGTGAATTGGTCCAACCTTTCTAAAGGACAATCTGGAAATGGGTGACTAGATTTCAACATAAACAAAGTCTTCTACTAGGAATTTATCCTAAAGACATATCAAGTAAGTATAAAAAAAAGTCCAAGGGCATTCCCAACAGCACTGGCTAAAATAAAAACCTAAAAACTATATATTTACCTTTAAATTGATTGATACTGCTCAAGCGCTAAAAATAATTTTACAGACCTGATTTTTCATTTGTTCCTTTTAGACAT
The DNA here is from genome assembly GCA_004024805.1 of Geosciurus inauris. NCBI lineage: Eukaryota > Metazoa > Chordata > Mammalia > Rodentia > Sciuridae > Geosciurus > Geosciurus inauris. The sequence continues at coordinate 134,336 of PVHX01000605.1, read as the reverse complement.
ACATGACAGTAGGGTGTACCAACCTATTTTTTTTTTAACATGGGAGGATATATAAACGTATTAAGTATATGCAGGAAAGAAAAATTTGGCATAGCTGAATATATGAGAAGATTCCATGGATGGAGAAGAGGTTGTATATTTACATACACAGCTTGAATAAAGAAGCTTTCAGGAAGCTCTACACCTAGATGTTAACACTGACTACAAGGTTTTTGCTACAGGAACAAAATTATTATGGGGACATTCACTGCATCATTAGTTATTATTACTATTAATAGTCTTCATTCTCTTGATTATGGGGGGAAATGTTTAAAATTATGTATATTAATTTTACAATTGTATCAACATTTAATTCTGAGATTAGGAACCAGCTATAGATCAAGATGTACAAAAGCTGCATAAAACCACTAAATATTCTTTTTAGAAAATGTAACTTCTTTGAGCAATATAAAGTTCTGTTACATTTTAACCCACAACACACCTCCACCTCATTTATCTGTATAGTATGAAATTCTTGTACAATGTCAAATGAGTCACAATTTTTTTGTAAACACTGAGCCACATCCCTAACCCTTTTTAATATTTTATTTAAAGACAGGGTCTCACTGAGTTGCTTAGGGTCTTGCTAAGTTGCTGAGGCTGGCTTTGAGCTTGCGATCTTCCTGCCTCAGCCTACCCAGCCCCTGGGATTATAGGCTTGCAACACCACAGCCAGCTGAGTTACAGTTAATTCTATGTATAAATTTGACTGAGCCATGGAGAGCCCAGATATTTGAACAAACATTTCTATAAGGATGTTCTTAGATGAGAGTAATATTTAAATGGTAGATTGGGTAAAACAGACTGCCCTTCATAATGTTGCTTCTTCCCATCAGTTGAAGGCCTGAGGAGAACAAAAAAGGCCTGCCTGATGGCCTGTGAATTAAAACACTGGTTTTTCCTGCATCCAGACTTAAACTGAAACACAGGCTCTTCCTGGATATTGAGCCTGCCAGTCTTCAGACTAGAACTATACCACTGCAAAATCTTTGTCCACTTCCGTAATCTCAAAAGCTACATCCTTATAATTATATCCTATTGACTGTTTCTCTAGAGAACCCTAAATACAACAATGGGGAAACTAGGCAAATTCAAACTTTACCTAAGATATGGAAGTAGGGGTATAGCTTTCTCTGTAGAACAATGGTCAGAATCCTCTATTTTCCTCATAGTAGCTCAATATTATCTACTTGATATGACACCTACACAAAAGATTTCTAAAGTATATGGGTACAAGCTCAACTATCTGTTATCTAGCTCCTACCAAAAAGCTATCTAAAATAAATGGTCTACCACTGCATCCCTCTAGATGCACTGCATCAATTCTATCTTTGGATTACAGAATGCAGGTGCTCCTTGACTTGTGATGGGGTTGCATCCTGATAAACTCATAACAAATTGAAAATATCACAAGTTACAAATGTATTTAATACACTTAATTTACCAATACAACATAGTTTAGCAACACAATACATTATGGAATAACAGTTTACAACCCTGTAAATACATGGCTCACTGTTACTGCACATCATTATAACAGAGAAAGAGTAGCTTCTCTTAGTTCAGGAAAAGATCAAAATTGACAGTATGGTTTCTACTACATGAGCACCACTTCCACACCATCATAAAGTTGAAATATCTTAAGTTGAGCCTATTTACTTAACTACTCAGGGAAATGGCCTCAGGATTCCCTTCAGTGGCATACCACCTTATAAGCTTGTATATCTGGCTTTAATAAAAGGACACAAAAATAAGCAACCATATTAATACTTGAAGTCATCAATCTGTTGTCTACATATTAAAAAATTTAGAAGCAAACACTAGAAGTATTTATCAATATAGCACATAAAGTCCGTATAAAATTATAAAGAACTTAAGCAAACTTCAAAACACAAACAAAAAGACCATGGACAAAGGAGGAAAAACAGATGTATAAAAAATTACTAAAAACAAATCCAAACTCACTGGTAAATAAGTAATACCAAGTTCAAAAGACATGCTATTTTTCAGCTACCAACCTAGCAAAGATAGAAAAACAAAGAACAATGCAGTATTTCTATAATCCTCCCTCTATATTCCTAAAGATAATGTGAACTTGTTCAGAAAATTGCTAGGCATTATGGCATACTCTTTAATCCCAGTTACTCTGGAGGCTGAGGCAGGAGGATCACAGATTCATGGCCAGCCTAGGAAACTTTGTGAGAACCTGTCTCAAATGAAATTTTAGAAATGGGCTGAAGATATTTCTTAGTGGTAAAGCCCTTTCTCAACATGCACGATGCCCTGGGTTCGATCCCTGAAACCAAAAACAAGAAGGAGGAGGAAGAAGAAAGAGGAGGAGGAGGGGCTGGGATTGTGGCTCAGTGGTAGAGCGCTTGCCTCGCATGCGTGAGGCACTGGGTTCGATCCTCAGCACCACATAAAATAAATCAATAAAGACATTGTGTCCACCTACAACTAAAAAATATTAAAAAAAAAAAAAAAAAAGAAAGAGGAGGAGGAGGAGGAAAAACCTTTGGAAGAACTAATAGGCAATAAGACTTTAAGTAGATTATACCCATCTCATTAATACTATCCTTAAAGAAAGAATACAACATTTGTAGGAGTGGAGATCTAGACAAAAAGGGCTTCTCCTTAAGTATTATTTTTAATAAAGAACAATTAAAAATAAACCCAAGAAGTGAAAAAAAACAATATTTTGGCCATTAAAATAATGTTATTCACATATGTACATAGGAAAGTTACATCAGATTCTTTCTACTATCTTACCTCTTCCTATCCCCACTCCCTTCCCTTCATCCCCCTTTGTCTAATCTTCTAAACTTCTATTCTTCCCTCCCTCCCCACCTTACTGTGGGTTAGCTTCTACATCTCAGAGAGAACATTTACCCTTTGGTGTTTTGGGATTGGCTTATTTCACTTAGCATGATAGTCTCCAGTTCCATCCATTTACTGGCAAATGTCATAACAGGAAAAACAGTGAAAAGAATCTGACATAACTTTCCTATGTACATATATGAATACACCACAGTGAATCCCACCATCGTGTACATCCACAAGACTGAGGCCCTAATTAAAATAAAATACATTCCATACATGCATAATTATATCAAAATGGACTCTACTGTCAAGTGTAAATTAAAAAAATAAAAATAAAATTAAAAAAAAATGTTAAAGAGGATTTGCAAGTATAAAATTTCAATCTAAACATTTAGAACAGTAAGAAATAAAATATGACATATAAAATTCACAAATAACCTCAGATCTCATATAAGAATTCTAAATTCTTCTTTGCCTATCTCTATCTCATAACCCATCACCTCAAACCAAATTTCTCTGTTTATGTATCTACCTCCTAGGCTATAGTAATACCCATTGAGAGCAAAAGCCATATGCCCCACCCAGTTATTTCTTTAGCATGACAGGGAGCATAGAGTCAAGATTCAAACAAAGGTGGCACAAAGTAAATGGAAAGAAATACGATAAAATATTGCTAGTAGTTTTCTCTAGATGGTTAGATTATTGGTGATTTCTTTGACTTTCATGCATCTATTTTCCTTTTAAAAATTAGTTTACTTCGATAATCAGGAAAAAATAGTTTTATCTTTTGAAAATGACTAACCACCATGGATAAGCCCATAATTTACTTATTATTTAATAACTAATTGAAGTCTTAGAAAATATTTTCTCCTGGAATGGGAATACAATCTTAATCTCAGTTGACCTAGACTGGAATTAATGAAAACATTCTAACATATAAATCAAACAACTTAAAATTTTTTAAAATTTTTAAAACATGAAACTATACATTAATGTACACAAAATAATCTTGTCTATAAAAATGGAAAAAAAGTCTATGAATCAAAATGAAAACCTGATAAACTGTTTATTTTGGTTGAGATAGCTTCAAGTCTTTCAATATCATAACTAGCTTAATTCATAAGGGAAAAATGCTGACACTTTTTAAAACTATAGAAAGTATATTGGAGAAGCACGGTAACTTATACACCTTGAGAAAAGGCCAGTATGTTCCTCCTTTTCCTAGGATGGTATCCTTGTCACACGAGCTCCAGGGGAAGGAAGCAGACCTCTATTCCACTCACAGCAAACAAGTCACCAGATCAATCAGTGGGGAGAACATGTCTCATCTAGAATACCTTATTTAAATCACTAAATTAAATGGTTTTATTTACTCATGAAGATATCATTATGATCATGTTTTTGCTGAACTTTTAAAGAAAGGAGAACCATTAAACAGGCTTCCCAAAATGACAGAAACAATATGATAGAATTATCTATACAAGTTGATTCCATCCAGCCTGAACTCTTGTCTTAACATTTTAAGTATAATCACTTTTTAAAAAAGAAGCTCCAATATGTTATGTTCCTAAAATACTTAAAACAATTAACAAACACGAACAAAATAACATTCTAATCTTTTAGTGTAGACTGAATGAATTCACAGTGTGAGAATGCTACCCTGTCTCTAGACAAGTCAATCCAAAAATCACAAACAAAAAAACTATATGTGTAATGTGCTTACCAATGATTTAATAAAAAACATTTTTCTCACAGACTCATTATAAGCCTAGATTCTTTAAACAGGAACACTCGGTTGCAAGATAGATGTGCTATGCACTTTTAAAAAACACCTAAAATTAGGTTCAGTGATATCAGAAAAGAAAGTCTTTCCTACCAGATCATACCATATTAAACAAAAACAAAAAACAAAAAACTTATCTCGAGAACAAAGAACCACTGCTATAAGAACAGCAAAGATATTGGTCTAGAAACATTAAACTTGATTTTTTTCCATTTTTACAGGGATAACACACTATATTAAATATGGAAGGTCTACCTACATGGGTTTGATTACCAAACCTAATATTCTCTAAATAATGAAAACAGCAAAGATTTCAAGACTATACAATAGAACTTCTCTTTGAAAGACAGTATGTTACACTTTTCAATACCAATTTCAACTGTTTTAAGTAGAACAGTGAATGCCCAGGAATAATATTTTAAAAATCAGTACTTTTCACATTTGAAATAGGAAAACTGGCATCAAATGAAGAAATAATCTATTATATTTTATATTTATTTCTGAAGTTATTTTTATGAGAAGCAAAAATGCATCTAGTATCAAGTATTCAACATAAAATATCTATAACTGCATTTAGAATAACAACTAGTTTTCTCATTAAACAGTTTATGACAACTCTAAGCCAGAAAAAAAATAAAAACATCATTGTCAATGTTGATTTATAGTTTACATAAAAGCTGAATATATAATATAAATCATAAAAACAAATATATTTCAAAATATGTTACCACTAATTAATAGATCTTTTTTTTTTTTTTAGTACCAAGGATTGAACTCAGGCACTCGACCACTGAGCCACATCCCCAGCCCTATTTTGTGTTTTATTTAGAGATAGGGTCTCACTGAGTTACTTTAGTGCCTCATCATAGCTGGGACTGGCTTTGAACTCTGGATTCTCCTTCCTGTCTCAGCCTCCCAAAGTGCTGAGATTACAGGTATGCCCCACTGCATCCGGCTCCCAATTTATAGATCTTAAAATCAACTTAGTAACCAAAAATTTTAAATAACATACAACAGAATAATATTATAAAGATCAAAGCACCTTTACCATTTACCAGAGTTTGCAAATATTTTACATTTTAACATCTCTGAACTATTAACAAGCACAAAGTACTTTGACACAAAGTTCAGACAGCAGCATTCAACTCTCCCATTTCTACATATCAGTATATAACTTAAAAGGTGAAGAAATAAACCTAAAGAATACAACAACAAAACTCTTTCCTTAATCCATATATTTAATCAGTCGAAAATTCTTCATTCTACTGCAGATGTATTAACTGCATTATATCTCTCCTCTCTACTGGCAGGCACTATCTTAGGTTGTATATTCTGGGGGGATAGCTACAATGTTCTACTCGAAGCAATCCTCCTGCTGAAGTGACTCCACCCAAACCAGGCTCAACCCTTTCTATTAAAATTATTTTCTTAGAATCAAGTATGCTTATTATCAGTCTCCTGTTTCTATATTCTGTGGGTTCCTTAAAGCACATTAAATAAAACTCAAACTTGTGAAGTCTGACAAAATTCTTCACCAACTGAAACCTTATTTTTTAACACTTTTGCAACTTCTACCTCCCTCATCCAGATCTCTACAAACACTAGTGTTTATGCAAACTTACCTAATCACTGCCTCTAAACAGTTCAGGCTCCTTCGCGATTCCAAGCTGTTTCCTTTCTCTAATTTCTTTAAGAGACAGCCTTAATTTACTGTCTTCCTTGATTCTTCTATCAGGCATTAAACAACTACTTATTTATTCATTCTCACTACAATAATCAAAATTTCCTCAAAGCATTTACTAAGTTACATAAATTATAGCTGGGAACAATGAAAGACAACTTATGTGTGTGCACACACAGCACCTAGCACAGAACTGCACACTAAGGCAGGGTCTTAATAAATGTTGTCATTATTACTACTGAGTACCCAATAAATGTTCACAGAACAAAATTAGAATTTTGGAAGCCTTACAAAATTAGAGCTACAAAAATATCCTTCCCTTCAGAAGGAAGATTAAAACAAGAGTTTTGTTTGGAGGTTGTTTGTTTATTTTAAAATCCAGGATATTTAAAACTATCCCTTAAGCCAGTATACATTTAAGTATCTATTTAAAGACCAGTAAATATTTACCAAAGCATTTTCCCCCACTTTGGTGTACCTGAGATTGAACTCAGGGGCACTCATCCACAGAGCCACATCTCCAGCCCTATTTTTTGTATTTTATTTAGAGAAAGGGTCTCACTGAGTTACTTACCAACCAAAGCAACTTTAAAAACAATTTAAAATGGTTTGAAGATCCAACAGCCAGAGTTCCTAACAAATATAGGAACTAATATTTCAATTGGATACCTTGGAATCATGAAGGAGCCTGAACTGTTGAGGCAGTGATTAGGTGCGTTTCTTAGACACTAGTGTTTGTGGGGACCTGGATGAGGGAGGTAGGAGTTGGAAAAGGTCCTGATAAATATAGTCCTCAATAGGTCAAATAAGACATGGAAAAGTCAGTTTCTCTCTCACACACACAACATGGACATTAAATCACAAAGAAAATATTCATATTAATGGTAGCCAGAAAGGAAAAAAAAAAGCAGAAAATCTTATACTATACTGGAGAGTGCCTAGCCAAAATGGCAAAAGCATACTACTCTAACAATATTTCAATTCTTCATCCCAGTTCTCCACGCCATCTTAGTATGGCTTATCTCCAGGGAAAGTGACTCCAATCATTTTAATTTTCACTTTTTATAGAATTAATAGTATAGCTTGGTGGAAAATGGATATAGACTGTGAAACCAGGCTACCTGGGTTCTACCTCTTAATAACAGTGAGACAGCAAGTAAATCACTTAGCCTCTATGCCTTAGTTTCTTATAGAGGACAAAAAAAAATTATATCTGATAACTATCTTATAAGGTTGTTTTGATATATGAATACAAAAAGATATCTTAAAAGTGCCAGGCATATAATTAAAACCTTGATAAGTGTTCATTATTTTTATTACTGTATATGTATAGAAATTTTCCAGAAGGAAAAAAACTGCTAAAAGTGAAGAAGAGTGGCAAGAAGGAAATGCTTACCTTCACTTTAAGCCTTTTTGTATAGTCAATTTACATAACTTTAACAATTAGAGAAGGAAAAAATCATCTGACAAATACCACATAACTTAATTCTTCTATTCTTCATGAGGTATAGTAAGTACCCTTCCCTTCAAAGTTTCTAACCTTGATCTTTTCCCTTCATATATATGCCCTTTTGTTATTTTAAGAAAGTGTCACTAAATGCCCACACGGGTCTTGAACTTGTGGCATGTGCCACCACACATGATTTCCCTTCTATTCAATCAAGGACTATCACCAGTTTCTCTGACTAAAAGTTTTTCTCATTAGAAACTATATCCTTCAAAACACAAATCCAATGCCTGTGTCTCTGATATTCACCACTTTAACATCTGTATTCCAGAAAATAAAGCATACAAATTTTCTACCACAATGATCTCCAATGTGGATACATATGTGCCAGGGAAATCCACCAGGAGCTGCCAGAATAACCTCTGTTTATACTTCAGAATTATTTTTAGTAAAATACAATGTATTAAATTTTACTAATACTTAACATACAGATTAATGTTGGTGCCCTCACTTGTATTATCAGAGTATGATGTTCATACATATAAGGTAAACCAAGGTAGGGAAGGCAAAGTTTTTCTCACAAACGGCTTGACAGTGCAAATCCTCCTTCACTAATCCAACTGCATATTGCAATGTATTGCAGTTGGTGCCTGGTTAAGCAGATTTACTTATTATATTAAGTAATTGTATCCAAACTAACTTTCACTGAATGAATTAGAGGCTTAACAATATTACTACAGAGAAAAGTAAAGCTGAAAACCCTGAATAATGAAAATACCGATCATCAATACTAAATGAAAATATAAGTACAAATAAACAAGAAAATAGCCAAGCTGATAGGTCCTGTGCACTCTTCATCATTCCCTTTGTAAGAGCAAAAAAGTGACTCAAATCAGATCTGATAGTAATATTTCACCTAGCATTTCCATTTGAAAAAATAACAATCAATTCCCTTAATGGTGAAGATAATGCTTTCCAAATGAAGCTCCCAATATGGAAAGGGTAGACCAGGAGCCAACACACTTTCACACACTTTCAAAGGAAAAAAAATAAATTTTCATATGTATTATTTATATGTGCCACTAAAAAGAGTATCAATTACATGATACCATGAACTATGAGATACACCCAGTGTATCTCATAAATGCTAAAATATAAATGCTAAAATACTTTTTAAAGGTACATCTAAAAGTCAATAAACTATGTAGACATTGCATACACATAATAGGGAGCATTTAGTTGAAAATTTTCAACTTATTTAAAAAACAAGGAGTCCACTGGTTTTCTATACTGTCAAAAACATTCCCTAAACCACCTACCCTTTTATACAGGACAGTCATAATGTATCAAGAAAAACAGTCAATCAGCAGGAAGCATAAAGGGGAAGGGCTTGGAAAGTCTGTGATTCCCCAATCCCACAGAGATCCAAAGATCAGCTCAGATGTGAAATATTAGGTTCTAATCAGTGGTAAAATTCTAGGCCAGAGGAAAGAAAAAAATAAAAACACGATCAGGTTCCAACATTGGAAATTAACATTAAGTAATCTTTGAATATGGCTCCACTCATAAAATAAGATTAGCAGCATCAAATGTACTTATTCACATAAACACAAAAATAACTATGTTAAAATCTAGCTCAATCTAGGCTAATAGGCTTTCTTATATTTAAGAACTCAAATCAAATTTTAAGTAATCAGTAACCAGAGGTTGTGACTTTTCCCCCTCCTCTAGATAAAAGGGTAGAGAAAGGGATAAAGGAAAAGGAGACACTGATCAAAGGTACAAAGTTTTCTATTCCATCAAGATCTACTGCACTTCATGGAGACAACAGTTAATAATAATGTATAGCATATTTCAAATACTGCTAAAAAAAATAGATTTTTAAATTCTTGTCACAAAACATAAGTTGGTAAGGTGAGGGATATGTTAACTAGCTTGATTTAATCATTCTACTCTGTATAATAATAAAAAACCATCTTGTACCTCATAAATTTATACAATATTTTTCTTAAACTCAATATCTTTATTTTATTCATTTTTATGTGGTGCTGAGGATTGAACCCAGTGCCTCACATATGTGAGGCAAGTGCTCCACCACTAAGCCACAATCTCAGCCCCAAATTTATACAATATTACTTTCCAAATTAAAAAATAGAAATTAAATAAATCAATACAAAAAGTATAAAATAGATTATTCAGATATGATCCTGAATTTCCTTATTTTCAATTCTACTATCACAAGGACCTTAAAGTAGGTTGGTTCAGGCTATGGTTAAAATTATAATTAAGAAGAATGATCAGATGAATAGATAGTTTACCTTTACAGAAAATGTATGAATTCAAACCAATAAATATTCATCAAGTCCTTCTTAAATATGACAAAGAACTCAATAAAGTTAAGGTAGCAACCAATATAGATAAGACTATCTCCTATTAAAAAATTACATACCTGCTCATTTCAGTGTGCTGATGGGCCAAAGACCCCTATCTACTAGTTATATAAAATACCATATTCAAAAAAGCCTTTTAGTAGCTAATCAGAATTAGAACTACAAATTTAAATTTTTCATAATCTTTGTTTCTATTTAGAAACTGTTAAAATGAGGTACAGTAAAAGCTAATGAGATGCTTTTAATAAAATCACTACAAATGTAAGGGAGTATACTAAGTAATATTCCAGAGGGGTTTACCTTTATCTTAGAATATAACTATTTCATATCACCAAAAAGAGAAAATATATTTTTTTGGTACTGGAGATTGAACTCAGAGGCACTCAACCACTGAGCCACATCCCCAGCCCTCTTTTGTGTTTTATGTAGAGACAGGGTCTCACTGAGTTGCTTAGCGCCTCGCTATTGCTGAGGCTGGCTTTGAACTCACAATTCTTGTTTCTCAGCCTCCCTAAGTGCTGGGATTACAGGCTTGCGCCACCACACCCGGCTGAGAAAATATTCTTTAGCAAATTATGAAAAAACTAACAAAGATCATCAGCACCAAGAAGAAAATAAATACCCAGATCAGAATGAATTTTCCCAAATAATAGCTAACAAATGCTATGAATGCTATTTTTAATGTAGCCATTAACCTCAAAGCAGAATAGGATGATTTTCCCCCAATAACCCATTTATCCCGATACTTAGAAACATAAGTACCACACATAATACATTTCAATAGGAACATAAGTACCACATACATTTCAATGCAAATTTTTTTAAAAATTAGTCTTAAAATATTTCATAATAATTTTTTGAGGAAATTCATAAGTTTCTGGAATTTTTCTATTCCCAAAATTAATTTTAGTTAATTTTTAGTTGAGTTTTTCAGTGTATTACTGCCAAAGTGTACACTAACATTCTCATTGTCTTAATATTCTTTAAAAATTATGCTGAACACCTGCCCCTTTTATGAAAGTCATAATGTATCAAGAAAAACAGTCCAATAACAGGTAGCATAAAAGGGAGATGTTCCAGTTGGGCACGGTGGTGCAAGCCTGTAATCCCAGCACTTAGGAAGGCTGAGACAGGAGAATCGCAAGTTCAAAGCCAGCCTCAGCAATGGCAAGGCACTAAACAACTCAGGGAGACCCTGTCTCTACATAAAAACACAAAATAGGGCTGGGGATTTGGCTCAGTGGTCGAGTGCCCCTGAGTTCAATTTCCAGGACCAAAAAAAAGGGGGGAGATGCTCCAAAAAGCTGTGCTCCGCTAATCACATAGAAACCCAAAGATCAGCTCAGACATGAAATGTTAGGTTCTAACCAGAGGTGAAACTCTAAGGTCAGCTGACAAAAATAAAGAGAATCCACAAGAAAGTGTCAAAAACCTTCAGGAATGTCACAACAAGATCACATGTATGTAATTTATTATGGTCAATAAGCATACAATCTCTGCCTCTACAAAAGCAACATTAACTAAATAGTGGAAAAAATTTAGCCAGGCATGATGGCACACTCCTATAATCCCAGATTTGGGAGGCTGAGACAGGAAAATCGTGAGTTCAGAGCCAACCTCAGCAATGGTGAGGTGCTAAGCAACTCAGTGAAACCCTGTCTCTAAATAAAAACACAAAATAGGGCTCGCGATGTGGCTCCGTGGTCGAGTACCCCTGAGTTCAATCCCTGGTACCAAAAAAAAAATTTAAACTACATGAGACATAGTCCAAAGCTTTCATTCCTGGCTCTTCTAAGGAATAACTAAAAACCGTAGTTAATTTTAAAGCTCTAAACTTTAATATAAAAAATATTTTTAAAGTAGTATCAACAAAGTAATCAAATCATACTCACTAGACACATACTACATAAAGAAGGACATAGGACAAGGATAAACTCAGAAGTTTACCCTCTAACTTAAAATCCTATGAACCACTAGAATTAATTTAACACTACCTAATTCTTAAATTATCACTGAAAAGAACCAAAAACAGAGGTGGAAAGATTCTCAGTCTACTGGGAAGTTAACAGGAGCATGAAATAAAATTAGATAAAAGTCTGGTCCCCTGACTGAGATAATCCTCTATTCTGATGGGAGGGAACACTGTTAATACCAGTTCAGATGCTCTAGGCAAGAGCACGCTGGTCAAGGACTGGTACTATTATATATAAAGCAACCCAGGAAACCCTTCAGCCCTGGGCAAACCCAGAACACTTCTAGTTTTTAAATTTAAAAGTCACATGCAAACCCAGGCAGTTGGTCACTGTAACTTGAGATGTGGTAAAGAGAAATCAATTATAAAGGTAGAGGGCAGGGGAAAAGTAATTCAAACATTCATTGAGCACCTATGTATTGATCTCTATGCAATGAAGTGAGCTCTCTGAACTCTTGACAGTTTAATACTTTTAAACCTGACTGAAGCTGGTCAGTGGCATTGATCCATTTCCTTCTGACTCATCTTACATTGCCTCCTGGAAGTATGAGAACTTAGTGATCATTCCTGTCTTTAGGCATCTCTCTTTTGGAACATATTCTTTGGGTTTTACTCCTACCTCCCTGGCCACTCCATTCCAGTCTCTCTAGATGGCTCTTCTTCTTCTAAATAATCAGACTGTGTTAAGTGTCCCAGAGCTTAGTTCTCCACTTTCTTATATTCTCTGTTGTCTTCTCTATAATCTCACCATATGATGCATCCAGCTCCAAGATCTTTAAGCACCATTTATGCACAACTCTTTAAATTCCTATGTCTTCACAGCCCTCTAAGGATCTCCCCTCTGAGCCCAAACATGTATCAATTTTCTACTCAATCTCTCACCTGAACCTAAAGGATCTAAAATGTCACGACTAAAACAACAAAACAGAATCCTTGATTCCACTTATCTTCCTCATACACACACACACACACCACCACCAATTCCACTTTCCTCATCTCAGAAAATGGCATCAGTAATCATTATATAATTGCTGAAGCCAAAGTTAAGATGTTACTTTTGATTCCTCATTCCCTCACCTGCCACCTCCAAACGATCAGTAAATCCCATCAGCTTTATTTTCCAGGTATACTCCAAACCAAACCTCCTTTCCTAATCTAATCAAACCACTCTTATCCGAGCATTCTCTCTCACCTAATATCTGCAATGCACATTAACTGGCTTCTCTATGGCTGTGCATGCCCCTTCCCACACACTTTCTTTCCCCAAAGAATAGCTAGGAGTGATGTATGAACACCAAGGATAGAGAATGTCTGTTTCTGTTCCTGTCTCCAGTGCACAAAACACTGCCTGTCTCTTGGTAGACACTCGATGTACTTAGTGAAACAACTGGGTTATCGCCCCTACCCTTTCATAACCAGCTTTCTCTCACAGGATAAAACCCACTTCTTACAATGCCTTAAATTGTTATCAGGGCTTCCTCACCTCACATTCCTGCTCCTTAAGCTCTAGACTCACTAGCTTTGATATTTCTCAAACTCTCCAAATTCATTTCCGCCTTGGAGCCCTTTCACTCCTCTCTTTATATCTGGCACCTTCTCATCACTCAGGTCCTGGCCCAGTGTCACCTCCTTAGAGAAGTCTTCTCTGACCAGTTTCCCCAAGTAGCTCTACCTAGAAATCCTATGTCACATCAACCAGTTTCCTTTTCAACATAGTACTTAAAACTAGTTGGACTACTCTATCTGTTTACTTACTATTTCCTCTCCACTAGAATATAAATTCCCTTAAAACGGATCTTTTTTTTTTTTTTTTTTTTGGTACTGGAAATTGAACTCAGGGGCACTCAACCACTGAGCCACATCCCCAGCCCTATTTTGAGTTTTATGTAGAGAAAGGGTCTCACTGAGTTGTGTAGCGCATTGCCATTGCTGAGGCTGGCTTTGAACTTGCGATTCTCCTGTCTCAGCCTCCCTAAGTGCCAGGATTACAAGCTTGCGCCACCGCGCCCAGCTTAAAACAGATCTCATCTTTCTGATTCAAGGATGTATTCTCAAAGCCTAGTATAAAGCCTGGTATACCAGGCTTTGTAATATTTATTAACAGAATAAAGGTTAATATTTATTAACAGAATAAATCACATTTAAAAGATGACTAGCTTTATGCTAATAACAATGGATTTTTTAAATTAAAGAAAACAGAAAGTCAAAGCAGAATACTAGTACGAAAAGCGATTTGATTTTCTTTTTATGCCAATCATTCTCTTTCTTAAAATAAGTGATCTTATGCTGAGGAGTGATATAGCCCAAATTATACTGTGTGCATGTATGAATATATAATAACAAATCTCATCATTTTGTACAACTATAATGTACCAATAAAAGACTTTATACAATAAATTGATTTTTAGAATACTGCTTTAATATTATAAAATTATGAAAGTATAAAATATGGTCATTTTCAACACAGTAATAATATATTGGAGTTCCAAGTTATCCGGATAATCACATTCTTTTTTAATGCACAATTTGTGGGAACTAATTAAGCCACAATCAGTAAAATACTATCTGTGAGACTTCAAGCCTTCATTGTCATCTCAGAGTATGTCATACACACATTTCTTTCAGTTAACAAAAACCATGACTCTCGTATACCTTTCTGTTCATAACATACATAAATATTCACAACATGAGAACAGAGATTATCAACTTACCATTTATTGCTCGGCCTCAGATTAATTTACTAGTTTCATTCAAGTCAAAGTGATCAAATTCCAGTTATTAATCAAGTTCATTTCATAAAAGACATCACTAAAGTTGAAATTCATGCCTCACCCCAATGCCTATTACGAAAGAACATTTCCAGTTGAGTTTAGTCTAAGAAGTTATGTTTCATTGTTACCATAGTACTCTTAGGTCCATCTAATTCAGAACCACAGCAGCAAATCTTATTATTGGATGTAATCTTAACAGTTATTACCACTATCATTATGACATCACTAAACACCTTATGGCAATGCATCAACTACAAAAAAGCAGATTTAAAGCTCAACCAATGAACAAATGACATTTTTTAAAGCTCAAGTAAGCCTTTCCTATTAACACTTTACTCACAGCACACTTTAAAAGTGTAATATTCTATCTCAAAATGTTTTAAGGATTAAATATATTAATAGTTTTTAAATGACTTATAAAAAGGAACATATTCAGTATCACTAGATGTTAATAAGTACTCAAAATGGCACCATATCATGCTAGATTTCAAAAACCTGAGGGAAATATATGTATCGTTTATTCACATTTGAAACTTGTATAAATTTTGAACAACAGAGTAAACTCAAATATACTCATTCAAATGCACAAAATATAACCACTGCTACTTTCAGACATATTTGTCAGCAGAAAAAAAAGTGGGCTTTTACGTGATCTTTGTATGGATATATAAAAAAATATTCATTTTATTTTGTTTTATTAACATGGTTATTCCATAAAACTGAAAAACTGTGGGTAAAGCCAAAGCAAAATTAAAACAAAAGCCAAAGGTTCAGTATTTTCCATACCACAGTTAGTATTCCTATTTGTTCTTCTACAGTCATTTCCTTAAAAACAAAGTTCCCTCCATTTAGAAAGCTGGTTCTATATTCCTTTGGTTTTCCTATTAGTCTAATTATTTGTGTAAACAAACCAACCAATTTCAGGATGCCTAGAATTAACGTACGTATTGAGAAAAACTCATTTTAATACCAGAAATAATTTACTTATCACTGTCTTTCACAGTGGCCCTCAGGACAAATAGATTGCTGATAAATTCAATCATAAGACTAGTTCCCTTTGTTTTCAAATAAGCCCTAAAATTGCTCAGGTTGGTCAAAAGATATATTGAACAATATTTCAAAAATATAAATTTTCTTCTGATTCTCAGAAAAGAAAAAAGATCTCCACATGAATCAACCCAGAAGTCACAATCGTGACTTTTACAGTCTGCTCATTTGATAAAAACCAAAAGTTGTTTGTGTGAATTTTAAAAACTAATTTTAATCAATGTCAAGTATATATGTTTGCTCAAGATGAGAATAAAACAATAATTGCATCACTAATTCTGTAAAAACAATCCATTCTCAGCATAGAGCTGAAAAAATTTTCATTAGAAAGGCGTGTCCTGATTTACCAACATTTATCATTATCAAAAGTGAGATAAAATCCATGCTTTTGTAAATTAAATGTATACCGTCCGAATTTCTGAAGTTTGGATAATGATCCTCTTCCCCTATATTCTATGCCATAGTAAATGCCTAGAGACTGCAATATAACATCAGTCCTTCATTACTTAACCTCTAAACACTAAGATGTTTTCTTAGTAGAAAATAATGAGAAATTGATACAATGCTTCTGTGATATACCTTCAAACAACCTATGATTATCACAAATAAATTTTAAGAGGCTGTTACAAAGACATTACAGGTAACATCTGACACATGGATAAATGGAAACTACTCTCTCCAGCCCTAGAGATAATGAAATCTCTTCATCACTCAAATCACTTAAATGGCAGGATTTCTGAATACTTGGCTATCAGAAGCCTCTCAACTACTGTCTCCTCTTCTTAAGACAAACGGTATACATTTTAGAAAAAATCCCTACATATATTTGATGCTTTTTGTTTTTACTAAAGTCACATCTATATTAAATTCTATTCTTTCTTTTAAAAAAGTGTTGTAGGTCTAAACTTGAGAATGATTTCAAATATAACTCTGGCTTTTTAAAAAATGCATGTTATATATATTTTTTAAAAACCACATCCCAAATACCTAAACTATCATAGAACCACATTAAACTTCAATAGCAATGTACCTGATATTTTTTAAATAGCAGTAAATGTTATCATCTTAAAGACTTCTTCCAAATGCTGCTTTGCTTTATGGTTTGGTAAATAGTTGCTCTGAAAATGTATACAATAAATATGTCTCTAAGTTACCCAAGTCAAGCTCAAACACTTTGTGGAACACGGTTACTTAACAAGAGTCCCAAAACCACCTCAATCTGTAGGCAAAATTTTGTGTATGTACATATGGCTTTTTTTTTTCCCTAGATAAAAAGTCCGTATAACTTTCAGCTTTTCCAAAGGGGTTCACAACTCCCTCAAGATTAAACTGACATCAGTGGGTAACTTGTCACAGGCAAACCAAGCCTTATTTTTTTTATCCCAAATTAGGGGAGGATTTATTCTAATTTAGTGGCTCCGATTCAACTTCTGGGCGATGCAGGCATGAAATGGCTGTCGGATCCAAACAGCCCCCTGCACACACGGAACGCACCAAACCACTAATTTTCCTTGAAGGGACCTGAAAAGTCAAACTGATTAACAGCCCTATTGCCCAAACCTCCACTGGATCTTGCAGGAAGCGCCCTCCCCTTTCACCAGAGGGGGGCTGCGAGCCGCGACCAGGTTCTTCCGAGGGGCCAAAATCCCCTCGGGGGTCGCTCCCCAGGCCCGCAGCACCAGCAGCCTCCTCCCGGCCCGAAGGCGCCCTCAAGTAGTGGCTGCAGGCGTGGGCACAGCAGAGCCGCCCGCGCCCCCGGCCTCCGCAGCATGGTCTCAGCGACCTTCCCGTCTGGATCCCTAGAGCGGCGAACAAGACCCGTTATCACGCCAGTCACACAGCCCACGAGGGAAAGGGAGGAGAAAAGCGGGACAACAAAGCCCAACCCGAGGGGCCCAGGCGAGCTGGAAGTTGCGGGTGGGGCTGCGGCCCGAGAAGTCGTGATGCGGACTCGCGGGAGCGGCGCGGCTAGTCAGCCGAGATGCGGGACTGTACCCCGCCAGATGTCAGCCCGCAGGGCCCGGTGAAGACAGCCGGAGGAAACGCGGAGGGCGGGCGCGGGCACGCGCCGGCGTCGGGCAGGCGGCCCAGGGAAGGCCTGAGCAGGGAGGGGAGCGGCGGCGGGGTCCCGAGGCGCCGTGGGCTGCTGCGACCCCCACCCCACCCAGCCCTCGGCTGAGCTGTTCCTTACCCGCCGGGAAGCTACGGGCCCCGCCAGGGCTCTCCGGGCCGCTGGCTTCGGAGGCCAGGAAACGGCCCCACATCGCGGGCGTGTGGGCTGGGGGCGTCCTACACCCTGCGTCCGTCCTCTCGGGCTTTCGCCTCCTGCTTCTTCAGGGGCGGAAACTTGTGCCGAACCTGGGCCGCGGCGGCTCCGGCAGTAGGGTGGGCTGGCGGCTTAACGGCTGCTCAGCGACGAGCAGGCAGCACACGGGTCAGATTCGCCGCAGTGGCGGCAGCTGCCATGGCCAAGCCGGTTGGGCTGAGGCCGGGACCGGGGAAGCCGCAGCTCCGCGGTGACGGCAGCTCGATTCCCGGCTGCGCCCGGGCTCAAAGGCTCTCAGCGAAGTTGCAGCTGCGGTTTTCTCCGCCCCCTCCGCCCGCAGAGCCTGAGCCAGGGCCCGGCCAAGACTGGGGAGGGGGCGGGGCCTGAAGGGGCGGGTCCTCGGGAGCTTACTTAAGGCGTGCACGGCGTGGGGCGGGTTCTAAGAACAAGGCGGGCGCCTTTCCTCCGCTTTGCGTATTCTGCCGCGAATAGCGAGTCCTACAGGTCATCCCTATCCCATCTTCTGTCTCTGTTCACTGCAAGATGAGAGGAGGGCCTTAAATTGGCCCCAGGCTCTACCTTGTAATTCACGCCCCCTCTCTTGGGTAATTTCTTGTGTCCTTCTGGGACCCTTCGGAAAGACGTAGTCCCGCCCTTGCATCACTTCTGCTGGAGATGTAAGACAGGTATCAAAATATCTATCACACAGGAAAGTATGTTAAAAAAAAGGTAGGGAAGTTGAAAAGGACCTGAGGGTAATTAGTATCAGAGGATGTATTTCAAGATCATCTAATCGTCCAGCATTTCAAATAAGCAATCAGGAGTCAAAAGGTACCAAAGTTATCAATGAGGGTCTGCCTTCTTGCCTCCTACACCCTAGCATCTGCCTGCTTCTGATAAGTTTTCACCTTTCTCCTGAACCATTCCTAAGGAAGCACCAAAAAATGCAGTATTCAATTATTTTTAAATTCTCTTGTTGAAGATATGATGATCCTACCAATATTTAGATACAAAATAGTTCATTTAAGAGATGCTGGTCGAGCACCCCAGTAAGAGGCCCTTTTTGCCTTGGGGGATCAATCAACATTAAACCTGGACCCAAATCCCTGACTTGCAGAGACTTTGAGTCCAAGGATGCTTTTCCTATTTTGAAAGTTTGCTAGCAAAATCCTCATATTTGTAGTTTTGCCTTAAAGACGCTGCAATTGGGAAATATTGCTTAAAACTTAATAGAGGTTAAATTACCTTTATGTGTATATTCTCTTACCACATCTGTGTTGCAGTTTATCTGATTGCCAATGTACATTTAGTCTCCCTCCAGTAAACTTCCAAATCATGAGATGTTGGCCAAAGGCCAAATGTTTTTGATGATAGAATGTGACAGAAACTGAAAAAAAAAATGCAGTTGGTTCCTTTTTCTGGTTAAAATATGTATTAGCTCACATAATATGACACTTGAATAAGATAGGTTAAAAAACTTTAAAAAGTTAGTAGCTATATCAAGTACATATTTTTTCATGGTGTATAGTTAACAGTCTTATATTAGGCACAGCAGTTAGTAAATATCAAACTTTTTGAAACAGTTCAAAGAAATGTTTGAAATATTGCAGATATATCTTAGTGCTTTGTGAGTTTAAAATGCATTTATTAATTCAAAAACTGCCAATTTCCACTCAATTCTAAACAGTAAAGAAAAATTATTCAAGTTTTCTGCATGTTTTATCAATGTGAAGGGCATATTACTACACTCAAAAAAAGTACACGTGAAACTGAGGCTACGTAAAATATGTTAATACCTAGTACAGAGGAAAAGCAAAAAGTAAAAACATGTTACTCTGTGGCACTTAGCACCTAAGATAAAATTTTTGCATTTCTCTAATTAAACTTGGGGGGATAAAGACATAATACAATTAAAATCATTGAAATAGTAAGAATATTGTTTAAATGAAGTAATCTGTAACTACAAATTTCTTTCAATCATATGAATTCTGAGTACTGAAATGATGCTTTCCTCATATCTATGCATTGTGTATATATGGAGTGATTCATGCTTCTCAGAATTCTATGATTAAAATTTATGATAGCACAAGATAGGTAACTTAAGGACTACCTGTTATTAAGCCTGATATTGTAAACTGGCATATTTTTGTTTTGTTGTGATACTATTTTAAGACTACAAGGAGAATCTTACAAGCAAAAATTGTTGCTGGAGCTTCAATAAACCTCAATCTTGGTAACAACTCTATTGAGCAAAAGTAATACAAGTGACAAAAATAATATATATTTATGTCTATATCTACATATATGTGATTTATATAAAACTATTTGTTATTTGTATATCTACATATGTATGGTTGCTTAGTTGAAATTTAGGTATTAATGTTTTGGGAGGAGACTTTTTAAAGACACAAATTAGATTGCAAAAAGAAAATAATATTAAAAACACCATATTTAATACCAAACTGTATTAAATCTTCATTTAAAATTACACCAAAAAAGACATTATTTTAAAGTGAAAAATGAATGTTGCATTCATAACTCTTAAATTTACATTTTAATCTCTGGTCCAATTAACTTGAATTATCTTACATTTATTTTTCTGATTCAAATTTATCAGATTAGGCAAACAATAACCACACAGCTGTGACAATGCATACAGGCAATATTTTAAAATTAGAAGAAAATTCCATGCATAATATGGGAAAATCTCAAGAGATTTTTACATCTACAAAAATATAAAAGATCAAAAAACCCCAAACAATATGTAGAAAAATTAAACCAAGCAATAACAATTGAAACAGTTCCTAAAGAATGGTTTTCACGGGCTGGGGTTATGGTGCAGTGGTAGCGTGCTCACCTGGCATGCATGAGGCACTGGGTTCAATCCTCAGCACCACATAAAAATAAAATAAAGATATTCTGTCCACCTACAACTAAAAAATAAATGTTTAAAAAAAAGAACGGTTGCCACTAGATAGAAAAATACTTATGAAGGAATTCTATAAAATCCCAACAACTAGATAATTCTGGTACATAAGTACAATGATTTACAACATTTTCCAGATCAGAAAAAATGACATTACCCCAATTTATTTGGAGTTGTTATATTCCCAAATAATCATAATAATGAAAAAAATTAAACTAAGAACACTTTTTTTGAAGATGGATCTGAAAATCTTTTTTTTTTTTAGTTGTAGATATACACAAGAACTTTATTTTATTTATTTTTACGTGGTGCTGAGGATTGAACCCAATGCCTCACACATGCTAGGCAAGCGCTCTACCACTAAGCCACAACCCCAGCCCTGGATTTGAAAATTTTTAATTGAGCTCCTGACAAATAAAATTTAGGTATACAATAGTGATTAAGATACAAGCAGGTTATTTAACCTATCTGGGATTCAATTCCTTCATCTGTAATTTAGGATTGTAGCACTGACTACTTCATAGGATTGTTATGGGATTAAATGAGTTAATATTTATAAAATACACAGAACAATACATGTATGCACCCTGTATTGGGGTACACATTACCATATAATCAAGTAATGGAATTCTGTTAAATACCACCAAGAAAAAATAACAATTTGTATAGACCAGATCAGTTGTAGCTCATGTTCTCTAAATATGTATCAAAATGAAGTAAAGTACTATTTACTGTCTTTTCCTGACCCTTCAGGGTTACTAATTAGTCCAGGGATTATGGCGAAATAGTAAACTATTGAGAAATCTTTACCAAGTTGTTTGGGGCAAAGTTAATAGAAGTCTTTAGATTGTATGCCAAACTCTTTGTGTGGATGTCTGGTTAGCGACTGGGTTTGGTGTCCCTCCCAGTTCTACAAAAATGAAGGGAGGAAAATTAGGGCAAAGTGGCTGGCTGGTAATGGCCAAGCCAAGAAGGCAAGGACACCTCATCTCAAGCCGTTGATTCCTATGAGATACAGAAAATGCATCTCACCTGTACCTTTTCCTCCCAAGTTGGGTTGCAGTGACCAATGAGAAGGTAGATAAGATATGGAGCATTGAAGCAGCCTGCCAGTGAACAGGAAGTTGGGGTAGGAAGAATAAAATTCAACTAGCATACAAAGTCTTCAAGGGGCCATCAATGCTTACTGGAACTGCTTAATACTGATACATTTATCAGTAGAACTTGAGGTCACCAACGAGTCAAACAGAACCTATGAAAAGAAGTGAGATCCATTACAGTGAAAAGGACACAGCCACCTTGACAGTACATAAGGAGACAAATTCTTCCCTGACTACCTTCCTTTGAAGATACAGGATATAAGTGTAAAGATGAAAGTAAGGAGTTCAAGAAAGCAAATCATGTCTTCTCCATGCTTAAAAATACACACAAAACCTCTTATCTGACCAGCACTGATGGAGAACAGGACCATTTAGTAACTGAAAAGTCCAAAACATTGTGGAATTAGATAGAGATGTACTCAGTGGAAAATAAGGTTATCAGTAGAATACAGTTGTAGTAGTTACTGAAGGAAATAAATAGACCTTCAAATATATATGTTCAGTGACTCGAGAGTTTCCCCTAAACTAGTTGTATGTTTTCTGTAATCTTCACTGTCATAAACAGTTAGAATTGGCTCCAGTTTAGAGACTGAAGAGCTTGACTTTAAATCTGATTCATGTGACTCCAAAGCCCATGCTTTTTCCACCATGCTGTTTAACATGTTATAAATAAAAATTATAAAATTTTTCTTCAGATGCCATGTGAAAAGGAGTTCCTAATTCTAGAACATAGTGTTTAGGGTTCAGCTAAAATTGGAAACTGTGACATTAATCTGTGGCACATTAAACTGTGACATTAATCTGATTTTCTTTAGTTGCAGCCAACAATTTGAGTATGAAAGAGAAAGGAAGATAGATGGACAGGGTTTTGCAGTGCAGGCACTTAGGAAAGGTTAAGGAACTTAAGGGATATTAACAAGGGAAGGGTTGAAGTGATGGGTACCTGAGGTGTAGCCTATGTAGAAAAAGTAGTGAGATCAAGAGCAGGCTGAAATGCCAAAAGAAAGTGGAATGAGGGAGTAGACGTTTTTCTGTCAAAGAATAAATATGATCAGAGTAAGGGAGTGAACTTGAATGATATGATTTTAGGGTGAGAGTAGGATGTTGAAGTTTCAAGATTTTAGAGGTAGTGCACGATATTGGATAAATTATATTGTTATACTGTGTGCACATATCAACACATATCAACTGTGTGCACATATCAACAACAAATTTCATCATTATACACAGCTATGATCACCAATAAAAATACAGAATAAATAGAGTTTTTAGAAAATATATTTTAGAGGTGGGGCAGTGGCAACATTGGAGGTATATGTCTGAACTGCCTTTAAGAAAGACCTGATGTTCTAAGAATGCAGTTGGCTGACAGCCTCCAGCTACTGCTGCCCAAAGGATCTGCCTCAGCTTCTGAGCAGAGGCTGTGCTGTTCCCAGAGATCCTTAAACTCCTGGGAAAAGGTCTTCAAAGCTACTGACTGGGCCGGGCCTGGCAGCTGATGCCCCAATTAGAAAAATTTGCCACTATCCAAAGTACTTCCAAGAGCAAATTACGAACTTGTAAAACTTAATGAGTTCATTGAGGTCAAAAGGATTTTAATTAGTTAGTTAAAAGTAATTAATTGATTACAATTTCACTAAAATAATTTTAAATCATTAAGAATTTTTCATGATAAAAGCTTAGGCAGTAGAAGAGAATTAATGCAATACATTCTGTTAACTTTGGAGAGTTTTCTTTCCAAAGAA
Organism: Geosciurus inauris; assembly: GCA_004024805.1. Taxonomy (NCBI): domain Eukaryota; kingdom Metazoa; phylum Chordata; class Mammalia; order Rodentia; family Sciuridae; genus Geosciurus; species Geosciurus inauris. Next base: position 110,349 of record PVHX01000605.1, on the reverse strand, counting down.
TTTTCAGCAAATTGCCTACACAGTGGAAGAATGTAGGGATCTCTGGAACTGTAAATAGAATTAACCTCACTAAAATAATCCCTAGAGAGATCTGGGCTAATTTAAGGAGTAGGTCCTTTTACTAAGATATCAGTGGAGGTCTGGAATTTTTACAAGTATGACAATATATTCAGAAAACCAAATACAAGTCTAGTACAATTTTCAGGCTTTCAAGGGAAGTCATTTCTTTGTTTTTTTCCTGACTCAAAATAATATATAAAAAACAATGATGTTATAGAAAGTGCTCATTAATTATTTAATTATTCATCTAGCAGTTTTTTTGTGGAGAACCTAAATAGCATAGAAAAATTAAAACTTGAGACAAGTGTGAAAGATTAGCTACTTCACTCTAACCTGACATAAATTTAATCTGTAAAATCCAGTGCCTGTATTTAAAAATAAACTTTTAAAAGATCACCTTAAAATGTTATACGCTAGGGCTGGGGTTGTGGCTCCGTGGCAGAGTGCTTGCCTGGTATGTGTGAGGCATTGGGTTCGATTCTCAGCACTGCATATAAATAAAAAAATAAAGATCCTTCAACAACTAAAAAAAAAATTTCAAAAAATGTTATACACTAATTTTGATGTATGATCCTAAATTTTTATTAAATACAAAAGTAGGGAAAAGCACCATATCTTAATCAATATATTTAATTAATGTTATAAGTAAATTAATAAATATAATAAGTTGATATTTGATCATTTATACCCCTTTTTTTGTGTGTGGTGCTGAGGATTGAACACAGGGCTTTGTGCATGAGAAACAAGCACTCTACCAACAGAGCTATATCCCCAGCCCCTATTCCTCAAATTTTAACATCAGGTTGTCCCACACACATTTCTGAAGATGTGTTTTAGAAAAAATTGTGGATCACCTTATTTGGACATACATAGACTAAATTAAATTTACTGAAATTGATCTTTAGACAGGTGTGGTTGCATGTGTCTGTAATCCTAGCACTCAGGAGGCTAAGGCAGGAGAATTTCAAGTTTAAGCCCAGCCTGGGAAACTTAGAAAGACCCTGTCTCAAAAAAAAAAAAAACTTCTACTGTGAGCCATAGACAAGATATTTCTTAAATATGTTCAATATTTTGTAATGTTATGTTAGAGTATTTTTTTAATTTACTCCCTAAAAGTGAATTCAGAAAAAATAACATATCACAGATTTTTTTGTACAACTGCAAAAGACTTAAATGTTTTTTTAAAACCTGATAGAATAACCAATCTATCATTCATTATAGTAACTGAGACTTTTTTAACATTTGATGCACCTCGAATCACTAGTTACTGGAATGCAAAATGAAAGCACAAAGAGCCACCTGACTGTCAAATATGTTCATTATCATAAGTGCCCATAAAGAATGAGAAGAATTAACAAGGAACAAAGCATCTAAAATTAAATAAAAGAAATTATAAAAGATCTATATATAATATATATGAATTTACATAATACTTCGCTAGCTGGCATATTCTAAAAATCTTTAATTAGTCTTTAAGTTAATTCATTATTAAGATATTTTTTGCCATTATACATAATCTCCTAATAAAAGTATAGAGCAAACTTTAGCCTTAGTAAAGTCAGGCAAGTTATTTATACTGTGAAAGTTAGCTGAAGGATAACTTTTCAACTAAGACCAAAACGCATTGTGGGTAGCATTTATTCTCAGAATCTAAGGAAGTTCTGTGATTTCAGCAGGAAGGGGCTGTAGTGACACTGGAGAGAGGGGGAGTATTTGATCAGCATTGGTGGGGCATGGAGTAGCAGGAGAATTTGTCTCTGCAGTTGTCTGGGTGCTGCTGCCTACTTCACTCTCCCTTGAAGGTCAGTGTGGTTCTGGCCCAGACCCAACATCTAAGTTTCAGATCATGGCAGGCTTAGGAGAACAGTGCAGGCTGGAACATCTAATCCCACCCTGGCTTGCCCTAAAATGGCCCCGAATTTGCTTGGCTCCTAAATATGCTGCAGGATTAACTCCCTGAAGCTGTTTTCCAGAAAATTATAGAAGAGCAATGCTGCATTTGCTTCAGTTTTGATTAGGGTTTTATCACATTATTTTTTTTTTAAGAATTTTCCATCTTCCCACATACCAACTTTTAGAACAGATGGCTTAAAATGTCTTAGAGGAAATGAGTTGTAGCATGCAGATGAGCATGTGCATCTCCATGTTTCCATGGCAGAGGTAATTATCACCCCTTAAGTATCTACCTGCTAACATGAAGCTGGTTCCAACCACAGGAGTTTTTCTGTTGCCTTTTTATCCAGGGGTTTATGATGAATTTCCTTAAGATCATTTGATATATATATTTGGGCATTTGGCTACGGGTGTAACCTCTGTAAGAGGGAAACTTTGGAGACTGCGAGGTGGCTTTCCGCTGAGGTGCCTGCCAGCCTCCCTGGAGAACGTGTCAGCTGAAAGAGACTTCAAGTGAAATCCACTGTGGAGTTCATATGCCTTGATCCCTTTTCAGATGCTGCCAAAAGGCCAGACCCAGAGTATTGCTACAGGGAGTAGCTGGGTGAGTTGGCAGATTGCCAAGAGAAGGGCTGCACTGTCATTTATAAGGCAATGGTTTGTGTGGATTTCTTGTAACCCATCCTGCCACTTACCCAAACACCAGGGTTTCTGGAGGAAAAGAGAGCCAGATTGCTCTCCTATTAGAAAAAACAAAACAAAACTAAAACACTGGACTTAGATTTGTGGGATTTATATGGAATGTCTTTCTGAAATACTTCAGTGTCTATTTCAACATAGCCTTTGCATGATCTCATGTCCACAGCACACACTTTTCCTGAATCTTCAGAGACTTTCTGCTCCCCCTGTTGCCTTTCATTCCACCATACCTGGGGACTTTGTATTGCTGCCTGTAACTGCCCTATTAACTCCCACCATGGGTCCTCTGAATCTGGTTTTCTTAAATATCGGGAGAATGTCACTTAATGTGAGAGGTGTCAAAATATTCAAGTAAAACATGAATATTGATAAACTGAGTAAAATATAATCACCATATAATATCATTTTCAAATCTTGTAGTTTAATATTTGTAGAAACAAAGTTTATATTTATTGGTATGGTCTATTAATGCATGTAAGAGCAGATTATAATTTATATCCAGATTAATTTTCCTTGTGCCTTGAGAAAACAATTTTAAAAAGGTGTCCTAAAATATGGTTTATAAATACATTCTGATGAGGTTTATTATTAATTTTCTTTTAAAGTTAAAAGGGAAATCACTTATACAATGAAAGTTGGCTGACTTATGATTTATAAAATTTTAACCTACTCCAGAAAACTACTAATAAATATCTGGAATCATTATGATGTTGGTTATTTGAATTAAAATGTTTAGGATCAATATATTAATAAACTAAAATTTGGATACAGAAATTACTTTAGATCTTTGATTATTAAAAAGTTAGAACGCGTAATACTATGAAATTCTAAATATCTAACAATATAAATGTTATTAATAGTATCATTATTTGTTGACTTAAAAAGTATATTTAGTTTTATAGAAGCAATAAAATCTTTTTATACACAATATTCAGAAAAAAATAGAGAAAGAAAGCAATTTTAAGTGAGAGAGACACTGGGATCTCTCTACAATGACTGTGTTAAAGGTCAGTAGTAAAACTACCTCATAGACCATGGATATTGTACCATGAGGTGACTTGTTAAATTCAGAGTTGGCAGAATTGCAACAAATTAGTGCAAAGGATGAAGTGCTGGCACCAGAAACCCAAGACTGGATATCAGTTGGGATCATTGCTGTACAAGCTTATACAGCCATTGTGTTTGTAGGGTGTGTTTTGTTTTGTTTTGTACTGGGGATTGAACCCACAAGCATTTTACCACTGAGCAACATCCTTAACCCTTTTTATTTTTCATTTCTGAGACAAGTCCTTGGCAAATTACTTAGGACCTTACTAAGTTGCTGAGGCTGGCCTTTAACTTGTGATCTTCCTGCCTCACTCAGCCTCCTGATCATACAGCTATTGTGAGGAGTAAATATGATCATGTTTGAAGAGTGTTTCATAATTCAGGTAATCTCATCTTTCTATGAAGGACAAGGGACAAATAATTCACAGAAGGAACTAGAATAAATGATAAGGTAGTATTAAATGCTGAGCACTGTATCAAGAATTTTACATGCACTGACCCATTTCCTCTTCATAATAATCTGATAAAGAATAGTAGGAGAGCCAGGCGCACACCTATAATCCCAGCAACTTGGGAGGCTGAGACAAGAGGATTGCAAGTTTGAGGCCAGACTCAGCAACTTAGCAAGGTCCTAAGCAACTTAGTGAGATCCTGTCTCAAAATAATAATAAATTAATTAATTAATTTTAAAAATGGTAGGAACTGTTACTATCTTCATTTTATAGATGAAGAAAATGAGGCACAGAGAGGTCCAAAGAGATGTGGTTAGCAAGTAGCAGAGTAGGAATTCAAAGATAGTTCTACCTGACTCTAGAATCTGAGCACTTTAATATTAGCTATACTATGGGGAAAAAGTTAATTTCATTAATAAGCAAAGATTTGATAACAGACATACAGAAATGGAAATGCAAAACAATGACAAACACAAATTCCAGTTGTCTCTGTATAAGAAGGTAAAGAGGACAGTGAAATTGAAGGGAGTGTGCAGATTTCAATATATGCAATATTTTATTTTAATTAAATTAATGAAAATTTAGAAATTTGTTAAGATTTGATAAGCCAGGACCATAGGTTATACAATTTTTTCCTCAGTATGCTTAAAATAGTCATACTAAAAAGTTAAAGTGAACTAATATCACTCCATTTCATTTATATGAAAGTTTAAATATTTAGGAAATAATTCTGGTAAAGGTTTGGAGAAACTGACATGCTCATATATTTTGGGTGATATAAACTGGTTCAACTCTTTTGGAAAGCAATTTGACAATATATACCATTTAAAACCATAAAGGTACATTATTTGGTTCAGATATTTACCTTTGGGAATTCTATCTGAAAGAAAAAAATATCAAAATATAATACACATACTCACAGAAATGCACTGAAAAAACTACATATTGCATATGCACGAAGATGTCAAATACAATGTTATACTAGTGTAATATAATAATCTAAAAATTTATAGAGAAGTAGTCAATATTTTGCAGCTCTTATTATTGTCAAAGTCTCTAAAGCAATTTGAGTAATGGTTGTGATGTAACATTAACTGAAAAAAAATCAGGATATGAAATTGCACATCCTCTAGGATTAAATCAATGAAACCGTAAGCATAGAAAAGCTCAGGAAGAAATACCCTAAAGTGAGGAGTCCACTGTTTATATTAAGATAATGAGATTAAATTTTTTTCTTCTCTCTTCCAGATCTTTGATAATATTGATCCCCCCTGTTGTCTTTGTAATGTAAAATTATCACACAGTACAAATCTAGCTTTGGAAACAGTGAGACACACCTGAAAGTAAACTTGAATACAAACTGAGAATTCAAAGTGTTCTAAGAAAAGTTGAAAACAATACATAATCAGTGCTGAAATGACAGGAAAATCCATCAAGCTGGGGGTAACAGGAATGCTTCATGAAAAGAAGACATCAGTGTGCTTCAACAGTTGTGCAGAGCAGGGTAAAAACTAGGTGGAGACTAGGACGGGTGAGAGAAGGGGGCATGCAAGCTGCAAAGTGGAAAGATCAAAGATGTTCTCAGGAAATAGCACGGCATGTCATGGAATATGTTATTTCCAGTTTTTATCTTCTGATATTCTTTTCAGAAACTGTAGTGACTTTAAAGTTTTCACAGTTGAATTAATTCTACAAAACAACCGCATGTAGAATCATAGCAACATAATTATGAGTTGTGCTTCTGACTCTAAATCTTTTATCTAAAAATAATTACAATGACTACATCTTGGGAAAACAAAGCCATTACCTATTCTTGTGCTCCAGCTATCTTGGTAGTCACTTACTGGAAAATGGATCATGAGTTAAATAACTATGTCTTTTTAGAACACTGCTTGTCACTCTTACCTTAAATGAGTTGATAAATGAAATAATTTAAAAAATTTTAGTCTATAGGCATTCTCTTAAATTGTGAATAGGACTTAGACAAAATTCTTTAGCATCACACGAGCCTGCCGATGCTGCCCACAGGGCACAGCCCCAGCACTCCTGGAAGCCCAGACTGTTCCTTCAGGGAGCGTATTTTCATGTACAAAAAGGAGAGGCAAGCAGGTGGCAGAGATGTAGGAAGGTAGAGGAAGGATGTTAGGTAAGTCTCAACCTTGTACTGCCTCCACCGTGTACCATCTGCTCATAGTCCAGCTTCCTCAGGTTAGATAAATATTTCTTGAATAATACATGAATTAACAGGATGAATGATGATAGCTGTCATTTATCAAATGATTATTCTGTGCTGGGAGTTTACATCCATTAACTTTAATTGTCGTTAAGAATCCTGCTGAGTCTATAATTCAAATGGCAGGGAACTCAGGTTCTTCAATTGACTCTGATTTTTTTTTCCTTTAAGATCAGTGTAAAACATGACTTTCCAGTTGTCATCTCACATGCTGGTGAAAAATCTACTGTTCCTTCCCACATATCCAGCTTTCTTTCTTTGCTTCACATTCTTTTTACTTAGCAGGTCAAATTCTCCATTTGTCCTCACCTCTCCTTGTGTTTGCTTGCTCTATTGCTGTTATCGCTTCACCTAAGACTATAAAGCATCACTCCAACTTCTTTACTCCCAAAGTATCACCCACATATGACTACTTGGGAAACAAACAACTCTTTATCTTTGGGGAAAAGGTTAGCAATGGTCCATTCTATTGCCTAGTAACAAATAACTCAATATTGGATATGAAGACTATTGCTGCCAATAGAGCTCCAAACTCTGGGCTATCTTAATGTTGTTACTTCCATCTTCAGCTCTGGGATGCTCATAATTCTTACTTTATTATGCAAAGAAATTTATTCTTTGCCTGGGGCTTCCTCCTGCATACCCGTAAAGGTGTTTTCCTAATTTAAAAGTCCTAGAAATCAGAAGCCTATAGTCTGCAATAGTTCAAATAGCATTTTGTTCCACTGCCATGTTATTATCCACATTCTACACAGGACCAAACAAGTTTAGTGAAATTAAAGAAAAAGAACCAGGGCCAAAATTAAAAGCCTGGCTTGCCTAATGCAAAACTTGTGTTCTTTTCACTGTACCAGAATGAATGCATAAGAGTCAATACTTTACTGAATATTTTCAACATGCTTAGCTCTAAGAGATTTAAGGCATTTACTCCTGAAATCCTCACATTAGCTAATATCTATTTTATAGCTACAAAGCTAGTAAATTGCTTAGGGTCACATAGCTAACAAGGGGGATGGTCAGGAGAGAACCACAGTGACTATGTCTCTGTGGTTCTCATAGTTAACCATTCTCCACCGTCCTCAAGCCTCGGCTCCCCTCACTTTCTCCCAGGGCTGGAAATGAGATCTGTTGTCTGGGTGACAGTGTAGTCTGCACCCTGAAAATAACCCAGGAGTGGTTAGTAACCCAAATTTTCTGAAAGCTCTTGGAGTGCAGGGGCATTGTGGGAGTCTACCACTATAGATTAGATTTACTCAGTGACAAATCAAGTGACAAACTTTGTAATGGCTGCTTTCAGAAACAATCACATTACTCAGTCCTTCCTATTGAATGAGTTGCCACAAATTGACTCAATTCATTTTTCCAGTCAGTCATTCAAGACTGAGTGTCCTCTGAATGTCAGGTATTATTAGGCATAGAGAAAAAATGAATCTTTCAGTTCCAGGTTTCCTCTTGAGTATCCCTGAAGCTTGTGGGGACCTTGCAGCCCAGAGCATGCTATAACAGCACTCACTTACCAGATGGCTATGTTTTGGATGATATTTGAAGCTAAAGAAAGTCAGATTTTTAAATCAGTGGATGGAAGAAATGTCCAAGAATTACTATTTTGGAAAAAGATAAATAGTTTTATTTCCAAGGGTGACAAACTCTGACATGGGAAGTGGATAAGCAAAGCCTGGGTGACCACCTGGCCAGGATTCTATAAAAATACTCAAATCTCTGATGACTCAAAGAGAGTCCATGATCCCTATCCTGAATTCCAGAGGAGCATAATGTCAATAGGAGTGTGGAATTCTACCAGAGGCATAAACAGGCAAGTTAAAGGGTGAGATTATGGTAAGTACTGAAGATTCTCTCCCAATTCCTTTTATTTTGTTTATTTTTTTCAGTACTGGAGATTGAATCCAGGGGCTCTCTACTACTGAGCTATATCCCTAGTCCTTTTAGGGTTTTTATTTTAAGACAGAGTTTTGCAAAGTTGCGCAGGTTGATCGCAAACTTATGGTCCTCCTGCCTCAGCCTCCCAAGAAGCTAGGATTAGAGATCTGTACCACCCAACTCTGGCCCAGTTCTCTAGAGAAAAAAAAAATTACTAACATGAAGAAGGGCATTAAATTAGGTCATCGTTGCTTGGTGGAACTACTTCTTGAGAACACAGAACTTGCTTTGATTTCTTTTGCACTATATGTTCTGCTTGAAGTTTTCATTTCCTTAGGGAGCTTGAACACCAGGGCAAAATGTTCCATGTAGATAACAACCAGCAATATTTGGGCAGGAACATCTCCCACTTTAATAAGACATCTTGATGTAGAGCTAGATCTTGAACATGAACTAAATCCATTTTCAAGCTATACTTCCAGGGCCTCGTTTGCACCCAATGAACATTTTTTTTTTTAGTACCAAAGATTGAACTCAGGGGCACTTGACCACTGAGCCACATCCCCAGCCTTATTTTGTATTTTCTTTAGAAACAAGGTCTCACTGAGTTGCTTAGCACCTCACTTTCGTGGAGGCTGGCTTTGAACTCGCGATTCTCCTGTCTCAGCCTCCCAAGCTGCTGGGATTATAGGCATGCTCCATCACGCCCGGAAAACATTTTAAACAGCATGTAAAAACTATATTGTTTTTGCTATCTGATTTATATTTTGGGTGTCTGCAATACAACTTCATTTAGGGGGGGAAAAAAGAGCAACATTGCAAGAAGTGAACACCTCTGAGGTTTTGGTCCATTTCTCAGTACACAAAGGGACTAAGGCCTCGGAGAAGTTAGCTGATTCACAGAAATGGCAGAGGTAAATCTTAATGCCAGATCACCTCTCCCAGCCCTGTCCACTGCTCAGATCTCCCACTTAGGTCCACAGCCCACAATCAGCCGGGAGAGCATGGTAGTCACTCAGGTCAAATAGGAAAATTCTATGAAAATATTGATGGGCCAGCCAACATTTATTATTTAAATGATTAAGTGCTATGCATTCTAATTTATCCTCACATGATATGCTGACTTGAGCTCAACAAGTATCTTACCAGCTCCACTCCTAGTTTTGCGAAAGGTAAAACGGTCTCAAAGAAGTTGAGTTCCTCAGGAATTCTATTGATAGATAATCAAAAAATGCTCCATTTCCAATGTTCTTTTAGAAAGACTAAGCTCCATTCATTATATCATGTCCTGTTTGCTGTGCCCATGTAGACAGGAGAGCAAATGATAATGATTAAATGGGACAACTCCCCAAATTGACAGGCAAAAGATGAAAGACAAAGTTTAGATACCAACCTACGATGCTAGGACCTCTGCAGAGCTTTAAAATTACTACCAGGGGATGTACAGTCCCATGAGGTATTCTTATCTGTACCCTACACAAGGTGGCTTGCATTGATATGTACACCCAGTCTTTTTTTTTTTTTGGTACCAGGGATTGAACTCAGGGGTACTCGACCACTGAGCCACATGCCCAGCCCTATTTTGTGTTTTATGTAGAGACAGGGTCTCACTGAGTTGCTTAGCAGCTCGCTGTTGCTGAGGTTGGCTTTGAACTTGCGATTCTCCTGTCTCAGCCTCCCAAAGTGCTGGGATTACAAGCGTGAGCCACAGCGCCCGGCTTGCACTCAGTCTTAAAATGAATATACATGTTCTTTTGTTCAATAAAGTATGATTTTAATAAAAAAACATTACTGAGTTTATGGCAATGTTTTTTGCCCTTATATACTTTCTTAGTCAACTTCTTCTAAAAGTACAACTACTATTATGTGAGGCTCTGTGAAATGTTTTTATGTTAAAAATGAGATCATAGTTGGAAATCGGGGGACCATCTGTTCAAAGCTAAAGGAAACACAAAAATATGAAGATAGGAAATCATTATTGTAAAACATATTTTACATCTTTTTCTGTATTTCTATTTTAAAGTTATGTATCTAAATTATTGTTCTGTTTTCATGCTGAATGGTAATTATCTAGCTCTGTTTATTGTGTGTGGTCAGATCATTGATTCTCAGAAAAACTACCCTGTAGCCTAGCCCTACATTCTTCCAAGATAATATCATCTGCAGGAGTCAAGTTTCTTGCCAAGAGAGCTCATTTGCAGAAGTAAACAAACTGGAAGTAAAAGCATGAAATGTTAAAGAAACTTTTAACTTTGGACAGGACATTAATAACAAACAATATATTAGCTATTAAACATCTCTTTAAAAAATATAATATCTGGTCATACTAACCTAGGAATTAGAACAGTAAACAGAGCAGAACAAGGGCTGTCAGCAATACCATCTAGGAATAGTGAGGTAAAGGAGAGGCTCCCTGTCTGCTGGGGAGCTCCAGAACAGCTGCTCCCTTCTCTCAAAACAGTCCCTCCTCCAGTGCTGTTAGTTTGCTAACCAGCTCAGATCTGCTTTTGAGGAGCAAGTCAAACACATTGCCACACTGTTGATTGGAAACTTAAAAAAACAAAAGTCAGCTTGAAAAGGCCCTATTTTATATCTTTCCTCCATCTCTGGCAACCTTCCACTCTCATTCAACCTACCCACCCCTTGCCCTTCCTTATATTTGATTCTTTGTTACATGAAATGTGGGGACAATTAAAAGCAACTGGGAAACAAACCCAACATTTCCTTCTGGAAATATTACCTATTTAATAATAACAGCTCAGAGTCTATAATTTTTTTTTAGAAATTCACTCCACCCCACACACACAGCAGTCACTCTATGAAAAACCAATTTTTCTAAGTCAGAACCTAGATTTCAAAGTCCCTCCTCATAATACTACTAAAGGTCTTCATATTCACAGCCAATCCAGGCTTATACTCTGAAGTATACTTACACTCTGACTGAAGCTCAGAACCTTGCATATTTATCTCTAAAACTAAACTAAGAATTCCATGTTAAATGTTTAGAGGTAGACTGTAGAAGAAAAGTTAAAGTTATAGCATTTAGTTCAATATAGAAGAGCTTTGAATTTATTATGTGATCTTAGCCCAGTCCTACATTCTCTATGAGCCCCTAGATAATTCATCTGTAAAATTGAGATGATCACCCTAGACAACCTGCAAGTTTCCTTACAGATTCAACTCTGTACAATTCTTAGAAGCACAATCAGGTGCTGCACAACAGTGTTTCAGTCAGTGATGAACCATATGTACATGGGTGAACCCATAAGATCATAACAGAGCAGGAAAACTCATCCATGACATTATAACTATCTTGACATGGTAGAGCAGCACATCACTCATGTGTTTGTGGCTGTGCTGGTGTAAACAAACCCACCACATTGTTAGTCATATAAATGTACAGCACGTACTATTATGTATAGTATGTAATACTTGTTAATGATAATAAATGACTATTACTGACGGGTACAATGGTGCATGCCCATAATCCCAGTGGCTTAAGAGGCTGAGGCAGGAGGATTGCAAGTTCAAAGCCAGCCTCAGTAAAAACGAGATGCTAAGCAACTCAGTGAGACCCTATCTCTAAATAAAATACAGAATAGGGCTGGGGATGTGGCTCAGTGGTTAAGTGCCCCTGAGTTCAATCCCTGGTATGAATGAATGAATGAATAAATAAATAAATAAATAAATAAATAAAACTGTTAACTGGTTTATGTACTTAGAATACTGTACTTTTTATCCTTATTTTAGAGAATATGCCTTCTACTTATATATTATTTTTTTAAAAAAACAGTGTACTGTAAAACAGTGTGCCATGTTATACAGCAGCAACCACATACATCTTTTTAACCACATCAAGAGGCTACGTTGACTAACTGACCTATGGGCCCCTAGTTATTATACTCTATACTGTTTACACAAGGAAAAACTCTATACTGTTTACACAAGGAAAAACACTCTTTACTGTTTACACAAGGAAAAACATGGCCTAAAGGCAATTTCTCAGACTTTGTTAAGTGACATATGACCACATGAAATGGGAAATAAAAAGTGAAGGAGAATATCAAAAAGAATTTTGGCTATAACAATTGGATTATTTTCAATTCTTCACCCTCTCCTTGCTCTAGAGTCACACATTTATCAAGTGGCTTGGCAATACCTCCCTTCTGAGTAGGTATTTCCCCATCTACTTTATGCAGAACTTGGCTACATGTCTTGCTTTGGCCAGTTGAAGTTAATAGATGTGAAGCTTTTAAAAATTGGTTTTACTACTTTTGCTTCTGTAATATACTGGATACTCACTAGTTTAAGAATGAGGGAACAAAGAGCTGACCAAAACCTTGAGCAAGAAAAATAAATATGTACTTTGTTTAACCTCTAAAAGTAATGACTATTTGTTATGCAGCATGATTACAGCAGAAATCTGACTGCTACAATAAACTTCTTGCTTTTCTACTTTGTTTGAGGCTGTTGAGCTACATTGGAACCATCTAGATAGTTTAGGTTGATTGTGTAATGTTCTCATTAGTTCCACCAGCAGGACTATTGCTGGTGTTGGGAATACCACAGGATTAGAAAGTGTTTTACTGATTTTCAGGGTGAAGAACTATGTCTTTAGCCTATATTGAGAATTGACTTCATTTGAAATTGTGCTGTGTTAGCTATAAGTATAGTTGTCATTATAATTTACAGTATAATCTTTGTGGCAACCTATTGGAGAAATTTCTGTCATGTTTCAGTAAATGGAGAAATGCTCTTCATCCTGAACAACTGGTTGGTGTGATTCTTATAGACACTAGTTCTCAACTGGTGGTAGAGGACCTCTTTAAAAGTCTTGGGAAAGTCAAAGCCAAATATGAGGCCCTCCACAAGCAAGGACTGTATGTGACCCCTTATAACATACATTTTGTTTATGAAATTCCCTCCTGGGCTCATTTTCTTTTTCCCACACTCTTTTTATCCTTTTCTATTTCTTTTTAACTTATGGGTTTTGCGTTAACTATTGTTTCATCAAATATATTTATGTCAGTCTCTTTGAATCCTTTTGGAAAAAAATAAATGAGAATATATAAAACACTGCTGTTAAATAAGGACAATGTTAATTCAATTAGTATACTGAAGACAAAAGTGCAATTTCATCACTAATTGATCAACTTTTTTCTTTCTTTCCTTCTTTATTTCTTTTCTTTTTTCTTTCTTTCTTTGGAAGGTACTGGGGATTGAACTCAGGGGTACTTGACCACTGAGCACACCCCCAGCCCTATTTTGTATTTTATTTAGAGACAGGGTCTCACTGAATTGCCTAGCACCTCGCTCTTGCTGAGGCTGGCTTTGAACTTGCAACCTTCCTGTCTTGCCTCCCAAGCCGCTAGGATTACAGGAATGTATCACTCACTGTGCTGGGCCGATCAACTCTTTTATTATTAAAACTAGCTAAGGATCTGATATTTCTATATTCCAAGTAATCTCTAGATAGATATTATGTATAAATACTGATAACCACTTATATCATTTCAAATCTATCATCAAAATAAATATAAGGACAAAGCCTGTCTTTCTTCACGTTGTTTGAAATAAGGAGAAAGGTTCTTTACCAAGAATTTGATATAATATTGAAGTTAATTTTTCCTTTAAAATTTGTTTAACATGTGTGTTTACATGAGGCAGGGTGCTATGGGCAATATAACGAAGAAACGGGTATTTGAGTATCTTTAGGAATCTCATGTTGTGTATCAAGGTACATACCTGTAATCCCAGGTACTCAGGTGACTGAAGTTGGAGATCACAAGTTCAAGGCCAGCATGGGTAACTTAGTGAGACCATGTTTTAAAATTTAAAAAAAAAATAATTTAAAGGGCTAAAGATGTAGTTCAGTGGTAGTACACTTACCTAGCTTGTGCAAAACCCTGGGGAAAATCCTCAGGACAAAGAAGAAAAAGGAAAAAAACTCCTGTGTGTGTATGTGTTAAGATCTTCTATATTACAAAGACCTGGTTACCTTAGGTGTTACTGAGGCTGTCTATGAGAAGAAGGAAAGGCCAGGCAATGTGGAAATACTAAGACCCTCAGCGGAAGCACAATCAGGTTTCCTGATTTGAGTGCAATGCTTGAAATCAGTCATCTAGGTTGGGAGCAGGGAAGTTGAGACAGATGAGTATAGGAAACATCAGCATAAACACAAAATAAGAGCCAAGGTTGAGATGATCAATGCTACTAAGTTACAGTTAGATAGGAACAAGAAGTTCCGGTATGCTATTGCACAAAAGGTGACTAAAGAACAACAAAGTACTGGGCTGTTCCAAAGTTAAAAGAATAGATTTTGAAATTTTTTACCTTAAAGAGATGGTAGATGTATGAGGAGATAGATATTTTTAACCTGATTTGAACATTACCCAGTATATGTGGATTAAAACATTACTTGGTGCTCTGTTAATATATATAATTTTATGTTTTTCTGTACTAGTTAAATAATAAATTCAATAATTTTTTAAAAATAGGGTGAGGAAAATAAAAACATGAGTAAATCTAGGTTACTAGATGGAAGCCCAGAATAATCAGTAATGAATAGATACAAATGAGAAGCTGAAAGAAAGGCTCTAAATCAAGATATTGATCTGAATTTGTATGTTTGAACTACCACTGAATATCCAAAGGAATAGGAAGAGGGGGGAAAATAAGAGTTAGTGCCTAGTATGATCTTTAGGGGATTTCTATTAGAGTATTCTATGTCTGGAAGCAAATATGAGACATAGGGCAGTCAGAGAGAGGCAAATACCAATCCTACCATCCATCATCTACAGAAAGTCCAGTACATACTAGATTCCACATAGAATGTTCTAGTCAACGTTTTGCTGCTCCAAATAAAAGACTCAACAAGAAAATTATAGAGAAGGAAAAGTTTATTCAAGGGTTCACTGTTTCAGAGGTCTCAGTTCATAGATAGCCAACTCCATTCCTCTGAGCTTAAGATAAGGCTGAACATCATGGCGGAAGAGTGTAGTGGAGGGAAACAGCTCAAATAGTGATCAGAAAACAGAAAGAAACTTCACTTGCCAGTTACAAAATATATTTTGTATATATTTTGCAACTGGTACACCCATATATAAAAGCATGCCCCCAATGACCCACCTTCTCAGCCACACCCTAACCACCATCCTGAACTGAACAACCGTTCAGTTACCGTCCTGTTAATCCTCATCAGGATTAACTTTTGGAGGACAGCTCACATCTAAACAGTAACACAGAGCCATATCCCATGGACTCCCAAGACAGCATACCAAGTAACGTCTTACTGCCACAGACACCTAGAATTCTAATGTATTAAAAGTAATTGTGGTAAATCTTTAAATTTTCCCTTCTCCCACTGACTGCACCTAACATTTTGACAAGACCTGCAAACAATTCTGACATTAACTGTGAACTCTACCCATGGACATGAATGCCATAAGTAAATAGACAAACCATCTACTGGATTAAAAGACTCAGTTTAAGCCTATAAAAGGAGAATTAACCAAAGGAATGAATTTAAATGTATTCACCCATAAAACAATTAATAACAAAAAAATTTAGAAAAATTTATGAATGCCAAGTACTAGAAATATACTGGGTTATCAACGAGATTCAAAAGAATGTGATACCATATGCACACTATGTGCAAATTTTGACATAAAATGGATCACAGACCTAATTGTAAGAGCTAAAACTGTAAAACTCTTAAAAGAAAATATGGGAATAAATACTTGTGACCTTAGATTAGGCAGCAGCTTCCTATATATTATACCAAAAACACAAACAACAAGAAAAAGTAAATAAATTGAACTTCATAAAATCAAAATCTTTTGTGCTTCATAGGAAACCCATGGAATGAAAGAAGATATTTGAAAATCATATAACTAAAAGATGATTTGTTTCTAGGACTTTGATAACTCAACAATAAAGAGGTAATCCAAGCCGGGCACAGTGGTGCACTCCTGTAATCCCAGCACTTCCAGAGGCCAAGACAGGAGGATTCAAGTTCAAAGCCAGCCTCAGCAATGGCGAGGCACTAAGCAACTCAGTGAGACTCTGTCTCTAAATAAAACACAAAATAGTGCTGAGGATGTGGCTCAGTGGTAGAGGGCCCCTAAATTCAATCTCTGGTACCATAAAAAAAGAGAGAGAGAGAGAGATAATCCAATTTTTAAATAATCCAAAGAGACATGACTTCAAAGAAAATATGCTCATGGCCAATAAGCATTTGAAAAACTGCTCAACATTTTTTGTAAGTAAGTGCAAATCAAAACCACAGTGAGATGCTACTTCATACTTAGTAGAATGATTATAATAAAAAATACAAACAATAAAAAGAATTGGCAAGGATAAAAAGGTTAGGACTTTTATACATTGCTGGTGGAATATAAAATGGTACAGTCACCTTAGCACATGATTTGGCAGTTCCTCAAAAAGTTAAACATAGAGTTACCCTGTGACCCAGCAATTCTATTCCTAGGTGTTTACTCCAGAGAAATGAAAACATGTTTACACAATCACATATACACCAATATTCATACAAGCATCATTCATAATAACCAAAAAGTTGGAAATAACTTAAATGTCCATCAACTTATGATTGGATAAACAAAATGTGACACATACAGGGATATATAATTCAGCAATAAAAAAGGCTGAAGTACAGATACATGTTGTAACACAGATTTATTTTGAAAACATTATGTTAAGTGAAAGAAACTGGACACAAAATATTATATATATTATTATTCTACATATATATGAAGTGTCATATATCTAGGAAATTCCATAGAAATAGTATATTAGTTGTTACTGGGGGTTGAAGGGTGGAGGAAATAGGGAATGACTGCTAATGAATATGGGATATCCCTTGGGGATGATGAAAATATTCTGAAATTAGATAGTGTTGATGATTGCACGACTCTGGATACACTAAAACCACTGGGTTATTCACTCGAAAAGAGTAAACTTTGTAGTATGTTAATATTATTTTAGTAAACTTGTCAAAAAATAACATGGTATTTTAAAATGGGAGGAATTTGATATTGGAAAATATTGCTTTAGATATAAGAACATGCTGCTGCAACCTTTTAAGAAATGAAATGGAAGCAGTAAAGAGCAAAATTAGAAAATGCCAAAAATCAGATCAATGAATTTGAAGACAAGCTCAAAAATCCTTTAGAATTCTGAGTAAAATTATAAAGGAGTAAAAAAGATAGGAAAAACAATGGTGTATTAGATCTGGGGTATCTAATTTTAAAAAGAAAAGATGAATACTAATCAAATAATTTTTTTCAAGATCCAGAGAATCAGATGAAAAGAGTTCTTTCTTATTTTATTATTATTTTTACTATTTTTAGTCATCTCAAAAGTTTTTACTCTTATCAAACTAATAATTGTATATATTTATGGGGTACAGTGTGGTGTTTGATCTATGTATGTATTACGGAATAATAAAATCATGGCAACTAACATATCCATCATCTCACCTACTCATTTTCTTTTTTTTTCTTTTAACGATAGTAATGTTGTTTTTAAAAAAAAAATTTTTTTTTTTAGTTGTAGATGGACACAATGTCTTTATGTATTGCTTTTGTATGTGGTACTGAGGATCGAACCCAGGGCCTCATGCATGCGAGGCAAGCGCTCTACCACTGAGCTACAATCCCAGCCCCTCATTTTCTTTTGTGTATGGTGAAAGCATTTAAAATTACTCTTTCAGCAATTTTGAAATACACATTATTATTACCAATAGATACCTAGTGTTCAAATAGGCCACTGAAACTTATTCCTCCTTTCTAACAAATTTTATACACTTTGACCAATATTTTCTGTTTCCTCAAGCCTCTCCTCACCTCTGGTAACCCCCATTCTACTCTCTGCATTTATGTGTGTGACTTTTTAGATTTGCATATGGGTCCATATTTATCTTTCTGTGTCTGGTTTATTTAGCTTAGCATAACGCCTTCCAGGTTTATCCATATTGTAGCTGATGATAGAATATCCTTCTTTAAGGCTGTAGAGTATTCCATTGTGTAAATACACTATTTTTTTCATTCATTCATTCATTCATTGACATACACTTGGGTTGTTTCTATATCTTGGCTATTATGAGTAATGCTGCAATGAATGTGGGAGTACAGATACCTCTTAAAACTATAGATTTCAATTTCTTTGGACATATACTCAGAAGTAGGACTGCTGAATTATATGGTAATTCTCTTTTTAGCTTTTTAAGTAATTTCCTTACTGTTTTGGCTGTACTGATTATATTCTCACCAAAAGTACACCAGGGTTCCTTGTGCTCCCCATCCTCATGAACATTTGTTATCTTTAACTTTTTTATAATAGTCATTCTAATGGGTGTAAAGTGATATATCATTATGGTTTTAATTTGCATTTCCCTGATGATTAGAGATGTTGAACATTTCCTCATATGACTGTTGATCATTTGCATGTCTTTATTTGAGAAATGTCTGTTAGCTTGAAATATGTTGCTTGGAGAAATGTGGAGTTTCTACTCCATGTTTCATTGCAGTAGAGCATTATGTCATGATCCTGGAAATCTGGGTCTGAGCTCTGTTGTTTTTCAAGAAGGTGGCTTTGGGCAAATCATTTAGCCTCTTTGAGCCTCAAGTTCTTCATCTGATTAAAAAAGAAGAAGAAGAAAGAAAGAAAGAAAAAGAAAAGTTTGAACCAGATGGTTTTGGCACAGTTGTCTTAAGCATTAGATATGGGCCAAGAAAGAAATAGGAGGGAAGGCATAAAAACCAGACAGGGGAAGATAATGGAACCATCTAATGGAGGTGGGCTGAGGACAGGGTGGGGATATACAGGCGATTCTGCCACTGTCCATAGTGCTGAACCATCATTGTTGTTTCTCAATGCCATTTGGAGGAGTTAGAAATTGCTTTGATAAGCAATATGGAAATCTGACCATTTTAGAGCAGAACAGTAACACTGAGCTCTTTCACAACTATGTGTTTAACTACCACATATATGCTGATGGTTCCCTAACCTTTATCTCTAGTATTGACCTTCCTTCTGTTATCTCAATGCATATTTTTGACTATCTGTCAAGTATCACCTGATTTTACTACATAGACGTGGCCAAAAGTGAACTTGTCATATTCATTGATGACCCTGCCTCTTCTTCTGTGTTTTCTATCTTGATTAGTGGCACCAAAATTTATTCTCTGTGCCAAGCCAAAGACACAGGACACCTAGATGATTTAACCATCCCCACCACCTATAATAGATCACTGGATCCTTCTGATATTGTCTATAAATACATATTGCATTCATCTCTTTTATCCATCCCACTGTCATTGCCTGTATTTATATTCCAAACATTTCTTGCTTGGACAATTATGACATCCTTCCAATTAATCTCCTTGTTTGAATTTTGCCCCCGTACACTTACACATATAATCAAGTTGTTTCCCACCTTCTCTGGCTCTATTTGATTACAGCACAAAATCCAAGTTACATAGACTGACACTTCATCCTAAAACAGAATATTTCTGAGGGAGTTCCCCATGGATCAAAACCTGTGAAAGAATGGAAGAGGCACGACTGGGCAGAGGTCTAAGCTGAGCTGTGATCCAGCCCCCCAAAAGCCCTCTCAGCCCACCCCATATGTAGCTCTGTAGCTAGAATGGCCACTCAGAGTTGTTCCAGTTTGGATCAAGTGAGCCAGGGATTTATCGACCAAGCGTTGGATGCGACATATCTCTGAAAGGAAGCATGGCTTTGGGCAATAATATATTTCGAGGGTTATTTTTTGGCAGCATGCCCAGAAGCTGGGTGAACAAGTCCTTCATTCCAAAAGGTAGAATTGAACAGCATATCAGAAATTCTACCACACTCTTTCTCTATTTCTATACATCTTCTGCTGTTTTCTTGACCCCCTGCACTTATTTTAATAGCACATACCACACTTTATTTTATTGCCTCCTAACTTCTATGTATTCTTCAATAGACTGTGAAATCTGTGCAATAAATGCTGCAAGGATGTAAACTGTTGTTGTATCCTTAATGTTTAAAACAACAAGTCATTAGACAAATGAGTCATTAAACCAATGAATGTGTATTTCATTTCTCTCCATTCTTTATTCTCTGGTGCACCAGTCAAACCAGACTGCTTGCACTTCCCAGAATTTCCTAAGCCTTCCTTTGAATCCATGTTTTGCATTTGCTCTTCTTGTGACTTGAAATGCTTTTGTCTGACAAGACCTCCAGCTGAATATCCACTTTTCTTTCAAGAATCAGCTCTATTGTCATTTTTGGAAAACTTTTCCCCAGGCACAATCCCAATTTTCATCCTCTGCTTTCTACAGAATTTTTTTTTTGCATCAACCATCACACTCCTGCTTACACTTGAAGGGGCCTGGCATGCAGTTAACAAGAAAAAATTATGAAACGTGTGTGACTAAAGTCACATATTCCAGGAATATTAAGTAGGAAGTAATCATTTTGAGAATGGACTAAAAAGAGAGTTATAAGAGAGAAAGTTATTAGGTTATACATAAGGCATGTGGCTGTGGATTCTGAATTAACTATAGTTCCTTATTCCTGAAATTTATTTTTTCCATATGCAAGATGAAGAGCAGAATAAGAGCCTTAGTATGAAGATTGTTTGGCCTGACATATGGCTAGATCACGTCAGTTTACTTCTTACCCAATACCAGCATAGGAGCATCAAAATCAAATGCCTTCAGGGGCCACAAAGATTACCTGAATGTGGGGTGAGCCAGTGGGGAACTAACAGTCCATTGGAGAAGCATTTAATTTCAATTTAAATCTTGGGGTCATCAAACAGCACACAGACATGGGCTTGATGTGGCCTGTAAACCACCTTTCTACACATTTTGAAATCTCATTTTCTAAACTACATTGGAACTGATCAGAGAGAGATATGGACAACATTTTCATCCTTGCAGAAAAGGAGGCACTTTCTGTATTTCTAATTAGAAGTAAAATTCTTTCTGAAGTAGTTTCATAATCCAACAGGAAAATAGATCAGAAATTTCACTGGCACCAGATAACCCTTGGCACTCTTTGGCACTGCTCTTTTTTTTTTTTTTTTCAAGTTTATTTTCTTCCTAAAAAATAATGCAAGCTCTGTGTAAAATATTTAGAAAATAGAGAAAATTCAAAGTTAGGAAATAATTTATCAAAAGTGTACCTCCAAGAAGCAAACTGTACTAGAATTTTAGTTTATGAGTCAGGTACTAGGAGGGATGGAATGGTCTTGCATACTCAGAACTAGGTAGCAGGTAGGCAGGAAAATAATTTGCTCCCAAACAGCTGGTTTTCTGTAAGAACTTATGATGCAACAGATCTAATAAGGACATCTGAGATGACTCTAAAATGCCTGACTAAAACCAGACATCCACAGCATAGGATCGGATGAGGAGGAGTTTACCGCTGTTACCATTGTTGAAATGGAACTTGGTTCTGTACACACAACAGAACTATTGTGCAAATGACATTGGCTTTGAGAAATGAATACTGGATTGAAAGCACACAAGAGCTATTGAGTCCAGTCCATAAAGAACACTTTCACTTGGTTGCCAGCATCTTACCAGTAATCCAACATAGAAAACTACAGTTGTTGACCTTAAAAAACTGAGTGCAGTCAATGTTAAAATTAAAAGATGTGGACTTAATAGATACCACTTGAGAAGAAAATTACAGTTAACAGAGCCATGTTTTTTTTAAAAATCAGGAACCATGTTATGGTTTTATTTAGGGCGTATGGT
This sequence comes from Geosciurus inauris, assembly GCA_004024805.1. Classification (NCBI taxonomy): domain Eukaryota; kingdom Metazoa; phylum Chordata; class Mammalia; order Rodentia; family Sciuridae; genus Geosciurus; species Geosciurus inauris. The sequence continues at coordinate 88,315 of PVHX01000605.1, read as the reverse complement.
GCCGAGGTGTTCACTGGCTCATCTGTAAAATCATGAGGGAGACAGGCGTCGAGAAAGAAGGAATTAGATAGGTCAGAGTACTAATTATCAGGGATCTGGAATAAAAAGAAACTCCACATGTTCATTATGAATAGTAATCAGACTTAATGTTAAGATTTTCAAGAAAAAGACTTAACAAATTTCAAAATAGCTCAAGTTGCTATATTTTTACATTCTTGCAGTTTTTCTTTTAATAGTACTTTGTATATCTCTTAAAATTTTCCTGCAATGTAACTGGTATATTTGGGCATAGAGTTTTAAGAATGTGTCAGATGAGGGATTAGAAAAATTTAATCCAGCCAGGAGCAGAGGCTCATACCTGTAATCCCAGCAGCTCAGGAGACTGAGGCAGGAGGATCGTGAGTTCAAAACCAGCCTCAGCAAAAGCTGAGTTGCTAAGCAACTCAGTGGGACCTTGTCTCTAAATAAAATACAAAATAGGACTAGGGATGGGATTCAGTGGTCAAGTGCCCCTGAGTTTAATCCCTGGTACCTGCCCCCAAAAAAGAAAAATTTAATCCATTATAAATACCTTTGAAATACAGATCTAAGTTATTTAATATCATTTTAATTATCATTTTACTATAATTATTTTTAATCACAATATTTCTTGCTTACAGGTCACTTCATATTCAGGTGATATGTTCACATGTAATTAAAATATAAAAACTGCATTAGACTTTTTTTAGAAGTACTGGAAATTGAACCCAGGGACATGCTATCACTGAGCTACACCTGCAACCCTTATTTTTTATTTTGAGACAGGGTCTCACTAAGTTCAACCTCCCACGTCACAGAGGTGACAGGCATACACTATCATGCCTGACTCCGTATTTCATTTAAATAATACTATGTTGCTTTAAAATGTTTTTATCTACATTAATATTCACTTCAAAATTATTGCTTTTAGGAAAACAAAAACAATCAAAGAAGAATTATGTATTCAATCTAAGGGTTTAGATATTTAAAAAACCAAGCAGCTTTTCTTTCAAGCTAAATATCATAAAATGACTTAAGTCTTTCACTTCATAATCACAGCAGTTTCTAAACACAGGTTTCCTAGTTCATTGATTCCTTTTACTCCTTTCACTTCCCAGCCATAGATTTTGTACTCTATGAACCTGGGTTAGATTAGGCATTGGAATTTGGAAACATGAGCTCTCTGTGGGTAGACATAGGCTTCCCCTCCAGGGTCCACAGTTTAATTCCATAAAGAAGTTTTAAAGAAGGGATGCTTCACCGTGGATTAAGGAAACATGTAACTTGGCATTAAAGCACAAGGAACACAGTGTCTTCTCTACTGCTAAATTAGCCATATTTTCGTGGTTTGCGCTTCAGGTAAGTGAAATTTCATATAATATGTCCTAAAATTTCCAATCAGCATAAAAATCCTCCTGCCTCCTCAACACACACACACACACACACACACACACACACACACATTTGGCTGGCTCTAAAGAGTTACTCTTGAGTAGCAAGTAATTAGTACCAAAATGCTATTTTTAGAGTTCAGCGTTCCAATACAGAAATATGTCTAGGGCCTGAATCTAGAAGTTTATGTCTTTTTTGAAGTTCCAGAGTGCTAATAATAACCACAGTGAATACAAGGAAAACAGAACAATCAAAACTAAGAGATACTGCTTGGATTTGAAATAGTACTATTTTTTATCAGGCATAAAGATTAAGGAAGTTGGAGCCATGGAGCCACCATTAAGAGAAGTTGTGGACGAGTTCTTCCTGGAGGCCTCTGAAGAGCCATTGATCCTAAATCACAAAGGTATTCATTTTTCTGAAGAATCCAGGCAAGATGATTTTGAGAGATCTTATACTATGGCTATAAAAATCTGATAACTACTTTTTAATATAGTGCATTGTGGTTTTGCCACTTAAGATGGCAGCAATTTCATCAGACAGCTTTCTTTGAGGAAGCTATCCAACCCATGTCCAGGGAAGAATCTAACCTTTTTCATGCTAAGGTGGCGGAGTTTTCTTTCCTCGCTTTGAACATTTTATGAAAGGATCTGAACTGTAAACATTTTTATATGAAATCCTTTTTGCCTTTTACTAGCTACATTGCAAGGAATCATTTGGCCCAAGAGGGCAGGAAAAGTCCCCAAGGCAGACTGCAACTAATCTTCCATTTCCTTTCTCATCTCCAACAGTAATGCTGATAAATTGGTGCAGCATTCTGGTAAGTTTACAGTGTGGTTTGACAATAATCACACATTCTGGTCAACATATGGTGACAGACTCAATGTCCATCAGTCGATTCAGTTTTTTTCTTACTGAAATAACAAGAGATGCATCTGGGTACAGTCTTCTACAGCTGCCTAGTTTCATAACCCTTATACTAGTTAATTAAAGGGCAGGATTCAAAAATATAATCAACTCAGTAAATGCCCTGAACTTAGTCAGCTGTTTCTTGCAAATGTTAGCTGCAGGGTAAAGAGGCATTTGTTGGCTCCTAGGCTGCTCAGCACTAGAGAGGGATCTTTCTAAAAACTGGGCCATTTTGAGGGAGCCTAGGTGGAGGACCCAGAGCAAACTATTTGCCAAAGTCCCCTTTTGCCTTGCCAAACTGTCTTTCCTTTCAAAACACTGAGTGGAAAATAAATGTTTAACTTTTCATAATAACAAATTCTTTGTTTGGTTTTCTCCAATGATTCATATCTATACTAAACATCCATCCCAAAGGACTTACACAGGAAATGGAGACCAAAGCAAAAACAAACTCACACCCTTTTTTTTTTTTTTAAAAAAAAGCAATTAAAAATCTAAACATAAAACAAAACCCATTCTACTGAGATATAGTTCCCCTAGACTACACTTACAAATTCCACCCTATGTTTACATAGAATTTTTGCTCCTGATGATCTTGGTTTTCATTTTTGTGGTTTTAACAAGTATGTATAAAGCTTAAAGGTATTTTGAAGCTACAAAGAAATTTCAAAAATTATGAGGGTATTCATAATGAAGGAAATGAAGGCTCAGTATTGTTTCTTCCTACACTGATCCCAATAGGGCTGAAGTTTCTGGATGGCATGTCTGTGTGTATCCATCACCCTTAAAATAGGACTAATAGTAACCTACAGCCTCATAATTCATATAGCAGGCCATTATGATGTGCACTACTCCTTGTTTCCTTTTAGCTAATTTAAAAGGAATTTAAAATCTCATTCTTTTACATTTTCAAAACCAAGAAATCAATATGCTTGAGGATAAACATATTTTGGTTTTGAGTTGTTTCAGCTTTTTGGCTATGATGAACAATGCTGCTAAGAACACTTGTGTGGTCTTTGTGTGGACACCTACATGCATTTCATGCAAATCGTTGACTAAGAGATGTCTGTTCATAGCACATACAAAGAGGTATCTTGTGTTTCCCTAACTCCAGGAACCACAACTGCACATACACACTTCCCACACAGCAGCCAGAGTGAACTTTTAAAACAGAACATAAGATGACATCCCTCCTCTGATTAACATGTCCCAGTGGCTTCCCATCACACTGAGAATGAAGGCTTCACTCCTTGACGTAGCCTGCAGGGTTATGTTTCATTTCATCTTTTACCATTTCTCTTCTCCTGTTCAACTTCACTTTATTGAGCATTTTGCTCCTCAAACATTAGGGCTTATTTAACCTCAAGGCTCTTAGATAGGTAATTCCCTTGGCCTGTACTGCCCTTTACTAATGTTCATTGGTCTAACTGCTTCTCATTCAGTTATCTCCAGAAATGTCATTCATGTAGAGAAGTCTTCAACAACTGTCCTATCTAAAGTAGCAGCCATGTTTTTCTATTACTTTACCTTGCTGTGTTTGCTAACTAAAATTCTGTAATTACTTACTGTTTGCTATCTCCCAACCAGAGCAAAATCTAAAGACATGTACTTTTAACTTTTTTTTTGTTAATGAAACTCTAGCACCTAGCATGAGATAAATGTTTCTTAAATTTGTTGACTTCATGCACAAATTAACAGCAGAATTAGCTGGGCATGGTGGCACACACCTGGAATTCCAGCAGCTTGGGAAGCTAAAGTAAGAGGATTGCAAGTTCAAAGCCAGCCTCAGTTATAAAGCCAGTCTCAAAATAAAAATTTAAAAAAAGGTCTGGGGATATGGCTCTGGGGTTAAGCAGCCCTGGGGGTACTAAGGAAGGAAGGAAGGAAGGAAGGAAGGAAGGAAGGAAGGGAGGGAAGGAAGAAGGAAAGAAGGAAGGAAGGAAGGGCAATTATCCCCTTTTTAACATTTCTATACTCTATCCCTAGAATCTCCAAAAAATCAGTTAGATCATGCTATGAATTTAGTGTGAATTGCTAAGCCAATGGACCACAGGTCCAATAGTGACAAGTCATGTGCCAGATTTGGCCCTCAAGTATGTTTGTTTGATGTAGAAGGTAACTCTAGGACTACATTTCTAATACTTCGCCCATTTCTGTTTTAGTCACAGCTGCAGTGGAGAGTTCCTGCCTTAGTTAGCGTGACATCATTGTGAACAAAATATCTGGCAAGAACAATTTAGAAGAAGAAAAATTTTTTTTGGCTCACAATTTCAGAAGTTCAGTCTATGGTTGGCCAAATCCACAGTCCTGGATAAGAGGTGATGTAAAACATTATGGCAGAAGGGTGTGACCAAAGAAAGCAGTTCAGAACATGGCAACCAGAAAGCAGACAGAGCTCTGCTTACCAAGGACAAAATATAAACAACAAAGGCACATGCCCAGTGAGTTACCTTCTTTCTTCAGCCTCACTTTACCTGCCTATAATTACCACTCAGTTAATCCATATCAGTGGATTAATCCATTGCTTAGTCTCCATCTCTCATAAGCTAATCATTTTACCTCTGAAAATTCTTGCATTGCCTCACACATGAGTTTTTGGGGGATGCCTCATCTCTCAACCATAACAGTTCCTAAGAGCTCAAGTTCACCTCCTCATTGACTGTATACCACCTCTCACAGATACAGAATTATTTCTGCTTTCTGCCTTGGGGCACCTCCTATATTCTGAAACCAGTAGTATGAGTGTGTTAGTGGGGATGGGAGGCTCTCCAGAGCCCTGTTTATGTTCCCTACTACAAATGTCAGTCATCAACCAACATGGAAGCCATGCTTCATCCACTCTTCCTTCAAACAAAGTTTTGGAAGACATTTATACTTCCTATATGCTCCAGCAAAATTAAGCCTGGTTACCTTTAGCAGAGACTCAAATAAGACCCTTTTGAATTGCCTTATGTTCTCCTGACTCTCTCTACTCCCTTACTTTTGGTTATTGGGATCACCTTCCAATCCCATGACCTGAAGCCACATCTTTGTCTTAGCCTCTGCTCTCAAGGAAAACCAGGTTAGATCTATGACTTGCAGTTTTATAAAAATGTAAATAATCTAAATTTAAGGCTCAAAGTATTTCATATTAAATTCTGGATTTTCAACTTCATACCATAGTATTCTGCAAGTACTGCAACCATAATTTTTATGGTTCTTATTTGATAAGGAAACTTACAATTCATATATATGGACATTAGCTTGTTTTCAAACCTTCAACCTTCACTTGTTAATAGGTCACTTAAGCTGTTCTGGGAGGAACTGATCTCTAAACTGTGATTCTATTAGCAATGAAAGGATATACGGAACTATTTCTATCATTGAATGTGGCAAAAAAATATTTTTTTAAAGGAGCTCTTCGCTTCATTAGATTTACTGTGGAATGAAAAATCAAGCAATTAGTGACCACAGTACTAAAATGAACAATTGATTAGTGCTTGTGTATATACTTTCTTACTAAACCAGCCCAGCTGTGTGGTTTCAAAGCTAAGGCAATTGTAACATGTGACTAACAAAGGAATCCAATTTTTTTGTTTTGAAGTCCCAAGTGAGTGTACCATTCATTCATTGGAGTATTTGTAATAAATGAATTATAGAATTGATACATTTTTCTCATCTGTGCTCACCATGTTTGCTTGTAAGAGTACATCCTTTGTCCTTCCACCTTCAGTGGAGTCAGTTATTTGTGGTTCTTGTCACAAGTGTAATTTTACATCCTTATTCCTTCCTTCTGATTTGTTAAATTTGCTTAAGAGCAACTTTTTATGCCTGGATTGACACTGGCATTTGATCTTATTTAGGATAGAGATTTGCCTGCTATTTTGGAGACCACTTTCTACACCTGCGATGATACAATGCATCACCTTGCATCACCTTGCTATGCCTGAACCAATCTTGTTACTTGAGATTGCCAACTCTTTGTCTAACATGTAAACCCTATCAATGTACCATGGCTCACTATAACCCTAATACTCTCCTGCTCTTTCAGACCTATATCTTCAGAAGGAATGTTGGAAATACATTGTATCCCAAACTGTTAAGTTTTGAATGCCCTGAAGTTTTTTTCTTTTAGAAAATACCTCTATGCTCCCTTGGTGGGACTGTTAATCTCAAGGTATCATTTCCCCCTTGCTTGGTAGTTGATAAATTTAAATTTCATATTAATATTATCCAGGCTGGCCAATTACAGCACTCCACTCATCAATTACAGGATTGTGTCAGGGAGACAGACTAGGTCAATCATAGTCATTTTTTGTAATTTTTTTAAAACCATAAGGAAGAGGTTACATTTTTTTCTTTTTATTGAGATTGCTATTGTTTAACATAACTCCCCAATTGCTAGTGACCATTTTGCCAAAATATGGGACATTTTTCCAAGAAAATTGACTTATTAGAAGGGAAGATAAAGGATAAATATGAAAAAAGGAAACAGAAACAACAATAAAGAGAGAAAAATAAAGACAGAAAAACAGAGAAAGGCACAGAGCAAAAAGCTTTGTCAAATGATGAAGGGCAGATGATATCATTTGAACTTCTGTGTGCCGACATGACGGACACAAGCAAGAGCTTTTTTTTTTTTTTTTTTTTCCAGCTATCTTTGCCAAAGAATTAGATATCTTTCTTAATCAAATTTGAGGTAAATTGTTGTCACTCATACTTGTAAGAGGCTTAGTGCTTGATATAGCACTCAGGGTAGGGCTAACTAGGTTAGACTGTGCCACCATAGATGCCTTTTCATCCTCCATGAAGCTTGTGGTTATGACCAGAATCAATCATCTGGAGAAGAGGGAGGCCTCCAGGTACAACCCAGGGCTGAGGGGCAGGCCAGAGGTGGATGGGAACTCCCATCCTATATGCTTACAGAAATAGATCTCAAGAAGGAAAGAGCCCTGCAATGGGTTAAAGCTGAAAGATAGCAAATTATAAAATATATGTTAGATTATTTAGTTTCATGGTCCTCTTCTTAGTACCTACTGCCACTTTGTCAGATTCTAACCTTTAGTAAAACTTGGGCTGGGTTGTAGCTCAGTGGTAGAGTGCTTGCCTCGCATGCATGAAGCACTGGGTTCGATCCTCAGCGCCACATTAAAAAATAAAGATATTTGTGTCCATCTACAACTAAAAATAATTAAAAGAAAAAAATACAAAAACTAAGGCACTAAGTGTGTTTCAGTTGAACTCAATGGTATGCAACGAAGAGCCATGTGCCCATATAAGGTGAAAGCAGAGAATCAATCTGCCCTCCAAATCCAGCAGGTGATAAAATCACTGAAATAATCTCAAAGGACAGTGTTCAGAACTAAGGGTTGAGACTATAAAGTACAATCTCCCCTACCAAGAGGAGATTCACCCTCATTGACTACTTTGAAGCATCTGGATTTTATTGCTTTAAGAAAGTCATTTATTTATTACACCAATTACAAGAAAGCATAAAACTAGATGTCTGGAATGGAAAAAAAATATTAACCTTTCAAATAGATAAGGCAACAACGCCCAAGGTCTTTAACAGACCTGTTAAGACTTTCCACTGTACTTCCAGGCTCAAGGTACAGCTGGCAGTGAATGAGATAAAGTAAAGCTACCCTGATAGTAGGCGGCATGTGAGACTTTTGCTGGCAAACAGGGACAGAAATCATTAGAAAAGAATCTCCACTAAAGTTTGAAGTTTGTCTCTTTTGTATATTAGCGCACCCTTAGTACACATGCTAGACACATACCCAGCTCATAGTATACCAAATTGTGAGGTTAGGGCTATTTAAACCATTTTTAATTCTCTTTGGATTGGGTCTAAAAAAATAGGCATAAACAGTTTCTGAAGGTGAGAATCATGTGGCCCCAATTGGTGAAATGAGGTGGAAGAAAAACAGACCTTTTACCTAGGATGGACGGAAAACAGCTGAAATTTCTACACTCCAATGCCAGTTCGGTGATAAATTCTTAAATCCCTGTAAGAAAAAACGTTTCTCTTATTTGCTCCTCTAGAGCAATAACAAGCCAGTGAGAACACCACAACCAGCACGGAAGGCATTGCCTTTCTTTTCCATTTCTAAATCTTATATTTAGTTTTCATAAAGTTGAAAAAATTTTTTAAAATTTCTATACTTTGAAAAAGAGCTGTTTTCCTCTTTAATTATTTGTACCAGCTGGAGATTGACCCAAACAATATTACTAGTAGGTGGAAAAACATTTGTCTTCCTAACTTTTAATATCATCAAAAATTAAAACTTTCAATTTTGAAAATAGTGCTTTGCTACAAAAAAGCAATTTTTTTTCTTTTGGAAAAACATCTCATAATTTGATACAAAAGATCAATGTCAACCAGGGAGCTCATTGTAAGCAACAGAACTTGGCTCTGCTTGATTTGGTCACAAAAGGGATTTACTGGAAAGATATTGGTTAGCTCAAAAATTGTCAAAGATAGCAATCTCGCTCAGAAGTCATGCATCCGGGAGTACAACCAAATCACATCACAAAACAGGTCCGGTGTAGACATCGCTGCTGCTGCCACTTAGTATCAAATATCACAGCTTTCACAGTTGAAGGTGTTGGTGATAAACCTTGGCTACCACTATGGATGTGGCTGACAACACTATCCTTGAAAACTAACCATTGTTACTACAATCACCATAAGCAGAGACATTCCCTCTCTTATTTGCAAAACTTGATCCCAATTCAAAGTCCATAGTTTGAGCCTAGAGCATATGCCCATGTTCTAAAGAGACCTGGAAAGCAACTACCCAACATTTTGTGCTTCTGCAGTGAGTAGTGAGCGCTGACTCCCAGCAAGACATAAAATGAGAAACTGCCCAAACAGAATCAAGAAAAAAACCTATGGTCACTCTAGTCCACAACTTTGATTGCCCTGCTACATATATTCTTTACTTAAATTAATTTAAATTAATTTATGTCTGCCTAATATGATGCAGATATATCTTAAATAGCAAAACATACTCTCCAAAGATAAGCAAAAATATAATCAATTACTGTATCTGGCTTCAAGTTCAGAATTTTTAGGTAACTTGATTGCTATTCACTTTCCAGTTCTGTCTTAATGCTATTATGTATAAACCACGGATTCATTGTTCAAGTTCATTACCACCACTTACTATAAAAGAATGGAGAGGAAGAAGAAATTTAAAAATTAGTTAAGATATAAATATAAATAATATTTTACCAATCTAAATATATATATTTTTTCTTCATAATTTACCATGTCTAAAATCAGTCAATGGCATCTTATAATCAGCAACTGAGTGAAAATTATGGTGCCTTAATAGTATCTTAATTGACTTTTTAAAAATATTTTTCTTTTAACTTGTACAAAAAAGTAATAATATATGATGGAAATCATGTCTAAAAATATCTAAAATACCTCTCTTAAGAAGTATGAAGTTAAAATTCTAAGTTAAAAGCGGGGATTATATCATAGTGCAATAGGTGGTGTGTGTGAGTGTGTAGGTGAACGTATGTGTGTATGTACATTCTTTCATATTTATTGAGTGATAGGAGGATACAAACATGGCCAAATGACATTTTCAGTTTCTAATTCAATGAGTCACTGTTCATACTTTGGTAAAAACATCCTTCTCTTTAAAATAGCAGAGTTTTTAGTTACAGGGATGAGAAGGAAATAATTAATAGACATATGATAAACTATTGCAACTGGATAATTAGAAGCTATAGTGGGAGGTATTCTACAACTTGATTTGTGGGCATATTGTACTATCAGACTGGGCAGTGGAACATATATACTTTGATATTTAAGAGCAGCAGTTCTCAAATTTTACTGTGCATCAGAATTTTCTGGAGGGCTTAAACATTGATTGCTATGCCCATTCCAAGACTTTCCAGTTCAAAGGTTCTAGGATATAGCCATATAATTTGCCTTTCTAACAGGTACGCAGGTAATGCTGAAAATCTTGGTATTGGCCAAATCTAAGAATTATTGGAATAAAGAAAGGCACAGAGATACAAACCAAAGGAATGCACAATCTCATTAGGGAAATAATATCAGAAAAATTCCCAAATATGAAGAATGAATTGGAAAAATCAAATACAAGAGGCTTACAGGACACCAAATATATCAAACTACAACACATCCACACCAAGGCGCATTATAATGAAAATGCCTAATATACACAATAAGGACAGAATTTTAAAAGCCACAAGAGAGAAGATTCAGATTACATACAAAGGGAAACCAATTTGGATTTCAGCAAATTTCCCAACCCAGATCCTCAAAGCCCAGAGATCCTGGAACAACATATACCAAACTCTGAAAGAAAAAATGGTTGCCAACGAAGAATCTTATATCCAGCAAAATTAATCTTAAGATTTGATGATGAAATAAAAACTTTCCATGATAAAAAAAAAAGTTAAAAGAATTTACAATGAGAAAGCCTGCACTAGAGAACATTCTCAGCAAAATATTCCATGAAGAGAAAATGAAAAACAACAATGAAAATCAGCAAAGGGAGGAACTACACTAAAGGAAAAGCCAATCAAAGGAGAAATCAAGTCAAGGTAAAAACCAAAAATAAACCAAAATATGAATGGGAATATAAACCATATTTCAATAATACCCTGAATGTTAATGGCCTAAACTCATCAATTAAAAGACATAGACTGGCAGATTGGATTTTGAAAAGACCCAACAATATGCTGCCTTCAAGAGACTCATCTCATAGAAAAAGACATCCATAGACTGAAGGTGAAAGGATAGGAAAAAACATACCACTCAAATGGATCATGTAAACAAGCAGGGGTTTCCATCCTCATATCAGATAAAGTGGACTTCAAACCAAAGAGTCAGAAGGGATAAAGTCATTTCATACTGCTTAAGGGAACCATACGTTAATAAGACACACTCATAAATATCTGTGCTTCAAACAATGGAGCATCCACATATATCAAATAAATCCTTCCCAAGTTAAAGAATCAAATAGACCATAACACAATAATACTGGGTGACTTTAACACACCTCTCTCACCACTGGACAGATCTCCCAAACCAAAACTAAAGAAAGAAACCATAGAACTCAACAATAAAATCAATAATTTAGAATTAACATACATATACAGAATATTTCATCCATCAACAAGTGAATACACTTTTTTCTCAGCAGCACATGGATCCTTCTCTAAAATAGACCATATGTTATTCCTGAACCTAACTGAGGAAAAAATAGGCACAAATCTTCATCATATTGGATTAGGCCTCTACTTTCTTAACAAGACTCCTAAAGCACAAGAAATAAAAGCAAGAATCAATAATGGGATGGATTCAAACTAAAAAGCTTCTTCTCAGCAAAAGAAATAATGAGGTGAACACAGAACCTACATTCTGGGAGCAAATTTTTGCCACACACACATAAGATAGAGCACTGATCTCCAGGATATATGAAGAACTCAAAAAACTTAACACCAAAAAAACAAACAACCTAATCAATAAATGGGCTAAGGAGCTAAATAGACACTTCTCAAAAGAAGATATACAATTCATCAACAAATATATGAAAAAACGTTTAACATCTCTAGCCATTTAGAGAAACATAAATCAAAACTACTCTAAAATTTCATCTCACTCCAGTCAGAATAGCAGTCATCAAGAATACAAACAACAAATGTAGGCAAGGATATGGAGGAAAAGGCACACTCATACATTGCTGGTGGGACTGCAAATTGGTGCAACTATTTGACCCAGCCATCCCACTCCTCAGTCTATACCCAAAAGACTTAAAAATGGCATACTACAGTAATGCAGCCACTTCAATGTTTATAGTAGCACAATACACAATAGCTACACTGTGCAACCAACCTAGGTGCCTTTCAATAGATGAATGGATAAAGAAACTGTGGTATATATACACAATGGAATATTACTCAGCATTAAAAGAGAATAAAATTATGGCATTTGCAGGTAAATGGATGAAGTTGGAGAATATCATGCTAAGTGAAGTAAGCCAATTCCAAAAAACCAAAGGCCGAATGTTCTCTCTGATAAGTGGATGCTGATCCATAATGGGGAATGGGGAGAATAGAGGAACTTTGGTCAAAGGGGAGGAAGTGGAGGAGAGGGGACATGGGCGCAGGAAAAATGGTGGAATGCAAGGGACAACAATGTCCTAGGTAAATGTATGACTGCACATACGGTATAACTCTATATTGTGTACAACCAGAGAAATGAAAAGTTGTGCTCCATTTGTATATAATAACTCAAAATGCATTCTGCTGTCATGTATACCCAATTAGAATAAATACATTTTTTAAAAAAGAAAATTCTGGTCTTGGGATCACATTTTGAAAACCATTGGTTCAGGAACTATGTTGCATTCTATGTGATAGGATCCCAATTTTACAATTTGTCTCACAGCTAACTATTTCTGCTTAATAGATATATGGTAAGTCATCAGCATAAGCTTTACTGCTTATTCCACTATAAAATGAGTTTTCAGATCAGAGGCAATGTTTGCAAGATATCATGTTGGTGTGTGAATAGGGGAAATTTGTAACTTGTCATTCAAACTGGAACACTTTTGAGAGTAATTGGGCTATTAATTATACCAGAACAATGGCAATAAACTGTGACTGTCTTGGGCAAAATTGGAATGATCACCCATGGCATAAGATATTTAATATGTCCAGGATGGTTGTACTAGCAAGTGTCAGGTAGGAATGTTAGTCAGAAAAAGAAAATTCAAACCCCTCAAAAATGTCTGGTACAGTGAGGACAAATTTCTGTCTTTTCTATGATTATAGGTAGCCAATAAATTAACTTGCCACCCTACGGCTGTCTGGCTGGTCCCGTGGGCTATAATACCATATCAAAAGTTCAGGATTCACTGTTGCTTATAGTAAGTTGGGCATTCAGCAATGATAGCACTGGTGATGGAAGGTCCATATCACTGAGTCTATGCATAATCTGCACCTATGTTGCTATGGAAATGTTTTTCATAAGCCCACAGAGTGAACACTGGGATAGATGGAGAAGGACACTGACTAACATGTGCAAGGTGAATCATCTTCTCTACCTACTTATTGAATCTCTTCCATCAGAGGGTTTTTTAATTGAGTGTTGTTGATTTTTGGCCACAAAGAAATTAAAGCCTGGGATGGCTGGTATAAACAATAAAGAATTTACAATTTCATATGTATTAAAAAGTCCTAAAATATGGTAGCTCGAGAGTTGGTTCATTAGATGGTTCACCAACATCATTAAGGATCCAAGTTCTTTCCATCTTTTTGATTTGCCTTCCCAAACATATTACCTTGATTTCTTTCATGGTTGTAAAAATACTACAGGTATTCTAAGCAACACATCTACCCGTACTGCTTCTAGAGGCTATAGAAGGAATGATTCCTATTTTTATCTTGATAAAGTAACTCACAGAGCTAATCTCATGGTAGACTTCCTTCAATATTTCATCAGCCAAAATTGGGTCTCATGGCCCTTTCTAAGCCAACTATGCATAAGAAGAATAGAACTACTGTGATTACCTAGATTCATTGCTAGGGTAGATATGTAGTCATCCCTCCCTAGAGCATGAAATCACATGGAAGATCTTGGCTACCTATATAAAACTAAAGTTCTGTTCACAAGAAAGAGTAATGGCTATTAGATTTAAAATGTAGTGAAAATATCATAGGCCCATTTTTTTGATGTATGCAAATACTTCTCAAACCCATTTGTTACCAGTCCTATCTGGTCTTGTTCTTTCTACTTTCATCACAACCTAATTAAACCATTTGTTACTGTCTATTAGGCTGTATCTTTCCAGGAAAAGGCAAAGATAATATGTCACTCAAAGTTCTAACCCACTGGGAGAATTTTACTTCTCCGCTTTCACTTTGGTGAGATTGAATGGAACTGAATAGAATGCTGCAATCTATTTTGTAAGCTTATTTTTTATGGTGCCCACTCACTATTCAAAGCTAAAACTATGCTAAAATTTTGTTTTTCTCCCATTAACCAAAGTAGATAATAGGGAACCATTTACAAAAGTATGCTTGTTGGTATTAGAGAGGTGGTAGTGTGGCATGACCAGGAATACTAGGAAGATGAGCCATCAGCACACGAAACTTGAGCTCTTAGGACCTGCTCAGTTGCACTCACTTATATACTATTTCCACTTGGATGCCTCTGACTTTGTAACTGGGTAGATCAGGTAACTTTCAGTTCATGATAAACAGCTTGCATTTCATAGTCACCTGGGTCCCAACAGGTCCTAATAGCAAATTAAGTGCTATTGCTCCAAAGAAGAATGACTGCTCACTAAAGAAGGTATAGCTTGGCTCTAAAATCCTGATGTTTTTGCTCTGAGCCTCATATTTAGTCTTTCCACAGACTTATTTAAATTTGAGAACCACTGGTCCCACTAGGTCCTAAGGGCCATTTTGGACATTTACAACCTGGACCAGCTGCACAACCTTTCTCTGAGCCCTAAAGTTGTCAGCTTTTCAAGTCACTCAGGAGAAGGAGCTGAAGATTCTACAAAATGTGGTGTATGTTGCTTCTAAAATACAAAGAGCAATGTCAATCAATCATAGCAAGCAATCATTTTTCTAGAGATAGGAAACTAATAATAATAATAATACAATTTAAGCTATAATATAGCTTAAATGGCAAAAGTGGGTAAAAAATAGTAATATATGCACTTCTTTAAGTATACCTTTTGATTCACCTATGCTTTCTAAAGCAGTTGACCACTTTCCAAATCTGGTAGATTAAAAAATGGTCACAGAATTGCTCACAATCCCTTCCATCAAGAGGTGAAGCCTATTTTTTCATGCTTTAAAATTGCACTGGCCTTGTTACTTGCTTTGACCAACAGAATGCTGCAGAAGTGACATTTTATGGCTTATAAACAGGCCTCAAGAGGCCTGAACAGCTTCTGCTCTGCTCTTTCAGGGGTCTCTACAATGAAAAAGCCTGAGCCCATCTGCTGGAGAGACCAAGTAGAGGAGAACTGAGGCACCCTGGTCTTTAACCCCAGTTAAGTGCCACCTGCCTGCAACGGCACGTAAACCCAGTCAACTCCATCTGAAGCAGGGACAAGTCATCTCATCTGAGTCCTATGTGAATTGCTGCCCCAAGAACTATGAGCAAATAAATGGCTGTTATTTCAGACCTCTAAAATTTGAGGCAGGTTTCGTGCTGTGATAGGTAATGGATACACCAAGCCTTTCACAACTATCATTGTTTCCTCATGTTCTGTTTTATGTGCAGAAAAACAAAACTAAATTTTAGAACTGTATGGGAGGTGATAACATAAATAACTCCACACACCCCTATGAAATGTGATGTGATAGCCCAGATCAGACTGGGAAAATGCCATTCCAGTCCTGATTACTATAATACCTAATGAACCCCTACTCCATGCTCTTCTAGGATGCCTTATGTAGGCACTTTAGGCTGAGGGTTGTTTGGGGAAGGGATAGTGAAAATGGAGAGGTGAAGTTTCCATTAATAAACAAAGTCCTGAAACAGTGACATAATATTTTAAATATATATTTAGTTTTATCTTTATCTCATCAGTCCTAATATGCCTATCATATTCTATTGATATGTTTCATTAGATACTTACTTCATGTATATAAATTATGAATAAAAATGTGCATATGTTCAGTGATACATTTTAAAAATTTACACATGTGAATGATCAAAACATGGGGAGATGGGCCAGGAAGCGTAGTTGCCCTTTTAAGAGACAAATATAGAAGAGAACTGTACCTGCCATGCAATATAAATAAACTCATGCATGCCTACAAGATATCATGTAACCACCATACAAAGGCACTGGGAAGATCTCAAGGCACATCTATCCATGTAAATATTTATTGACCTGCTCTATGCTACGACACTGCAACAATGTGTTCGGAAATACCAAAGATGGAATTAGCAATTTTCTTGCCTAAAGTATATCCAATTCTCTTGGGGTTTCCCTTTTGGGTCAGACCTGACATAGTGGTCTAAAAATCTTGAAGTTATTTGAGGGTCACTCAAAGGGTTCATACCTATTATAAAATGTTATAAAAATATCCCTGGAGCTACTCTGCCTCCTGAGTCATTCTCTAAGTGGCCTAATGAGACTTAAGTGGCGTGGAGTTTGTTCTGGCCACTTTGGTTCAGGTCCACCCTGGTGTGACCTCAAGTACCAGGAAAGAGCCCAGTTTCAAGTGGAGTGTTCACTGTACTAGGGCACTTTATCCCACCATCTGCCTGGCAGCTTCCACTGCAGATGTTCTTACCATGCTGGCTATTTTCACCTTTCTTTTAGCTACTTTTTTTCCCCAACTATTTTTAATTCACAGTCTTTTGGTTTTTAAATACCTACCTCATCCATTTTCATGCTTTTCCCCTCTAAGCTCTGCCTTGCATTCTCCTCCTGACCTCTCTCACCACCACATCTGCTTTCCTCTCTTTCATATTTTCCCCGTTCATGTATTCCCTGCTGTCCTATTTTCCTTTGTGCAATTCAGAATATCAGCCGGAAGCTTCCCTGTTGCTAAGAAACCACATCACCCACACACACCCTTTTCCACTCTCATTTCTTCTTCTGATATTTAAAAAAAAAGGAGAGGAAAGGAAAGGAAAAAACCTCATGGGTCCAAACAGTTTCTAAATGAAGGGGGCTGCTCTTCTGTCTCAGACCTCAGGGATGTGCACCCTATCACACCCTGTCTCCTCTTATTAGATTTTGGCTTCTTGATTTATTGATAACTTGCCCCAGGCTTTGACATACAGCACAAAATGCCCTTTGAGTTTACACAAATTATGGAAGGAAGGAAGAAATATAATTCCTATCAAAGAAACAATGAAAGAGAAAATATTTAAAAATTTAGCTTCAAGGCCTGGCACGGGCTCTTTCAGGGCTCTTGTGTAGATCTCTGAATCAAATCCAGCCCTCCCCAGTAAGAGGCTTCCATTAAGAATCAAGTTAGCAGGCAAGTCCTTCTTACAGACTTTCATCTTGTCAAGTTGTGAGGAAGCTGCTAACGGCATGTTGAGTGTGGTCTACACAAAATAAAGGACAAAAACAATACAAGAATTCATTGTTCAGTTTTTCAAATCTAAGTCCTTTCCCAGACATCAATCTGACATGGCGCTTGTGTTGGAGGCATAATTGGAGGTGTGGCAGCCCGTCTCACAACATGTTCTTAATGGGTTCCAAGTCTGCTGGCACACTTTAATACTTTAATGGGAATGGTAGCTCCATATGTCCAAACACTAGGGCAGAGTAACAGATACCACAAGAGTTGAAGAAATCTCCTTTCACTCTTGCAATACCATAAATAATTTCCCTCCCTGGTGTGAATTCTTTCTCTGTCTTTGTGCATGGATGCCATGCCTGAGAGACCTTCCCTGCTAAGCCTGCCCCCACACAGTTGCTCTCAGCTTTTTGCCCACTGTTAGCACTGCACTAATTGGGTGGCGTTAGGAGTCCCTTGGCTGGATAGTATCACAGCCTTTCATTTACATATGCTTGCTGGCTTCTGAGTACTGCTCTCCATGAAAGAAGGACTCAGATGCTGCATGTAACAAATAATCAATAAACTGCCTTAAATATAATCACTGAACACAGATACTCAGACAGGGAGGATATTTTAGTTTCATTTTCTAGAGAGGAGAAGGAACAGTAGTTTTCTTCATGTTGAGGACCAAGTTCATCAGCAAAGTAGCAGAAATGAAACATATATTTTCAGATAGAGCATTTCAGTAGAGAAAAAATTCCAGAACTTCATTTGTCAGAATCCACTTTTATTCTGAAAGTGGAATCCCTGTGAGACTAAAACCCACCCCAAAGTATTCTAAGAATGCCTAACCAGAACTGGAACTGGCAAGTTACCACTATTTTCCTTGTAGAATCCAGGTCTAGAATGTTAGGTCTTCCGAGAGGTTCAGAAAGTTCTAATATGATTTTACAGTTTTTATCTCAACTATTGAAACATGTATATGATATTCCTGGAATTGATATTTGATGTACTGCTTACTCTAAACAACAGAGGAAGATACAGGACATTTACTTTCATGTTCACTTCACAACTCTCCTATTTCCAACCTGAGGTCAGTCAACACCACCAAGTTATGCTAATTTCTTTCTTTTTTCACATTCCTTTATACTTAATTCCTCTTTCATCTTCCATTCCATGGTATCAATATGGTCTATAGTCTCATAGTGCCTCCTGTCATTGCAAACTGTGGCATCTGTCCCAGAAAACAGACTAATCTTCCACCTGAAACCTCTACTGGTAATATAACCAGTGCCCTAGAGGCTTCTCATTTTTCTTGGCCTCTCAGCGCAAATAGCCCCTCCATCCTCCCTACAACCCCAGTCAGCCCATCTTCCCCGGGTCTGCTTCACTCTGAATCCTATAGGTCAATGTTTTTCTCTCCATCATGATCCCCTGCTCTCCCAGCTCTCAGTTAGCTACTCTGCACAGCCCCCTGCAGACTTCTGCTTGATGAGTCCAGTCTATGTGTTTTTTTCCCTATTAGTCTCCCCTCTCTTTGCTCCTTTCCCTCCCATTTGAGCACCCATGACCCATCATCACCTCTCTCTTAGTATCTCAATCCCCTTGTCCCTCATCGGCCTGGCGAATCCCCATCCTTGAATGAAATCATCTTTATGGGATCTTGTCTATGCCCAGGCTATTGAGGTCTCCTGGAGAGAGAGTGAAACTCTGCCACGGATGATCTTCCAACTCCATGTCACCAAGCACTGGTTCCTCCAGGCCACCCAGCAACCCTCCTATATTTTGCTGTCATATTCCTCCTCATCTACTTTTTATAAAGCATCATTCATTCACTCACTCACTCACTCACTCCCCAAGCATTTAGGACCCACTCTAGCAGCATGTGGGTCCTGGGTGATCACTGCTGCAAGGCAGGCAAGTCCAAGTCCTCAGAATCCAGCCTCAAGACTGAAACTGAAGCTTAAATTCCAGCAGTTAAAGGGAAATCTCACACTCCAAAAAGCTGTAACCTTGTATATTGTTCTAGGAGATATATAAAATATCAATTTTTGCTAAAATCTAGTTATTTTCTTTTTTACTATTACATAAGTAATGAAGACATTCTCTTTTTTAAAAATTCAAACATTATAGAAGTACTAGGAATAGAAGTGGACTGTTCGGACTTCCCCTTTGCCAGACCCTCTCCCGGCTTATAAGCCCTGTTAGGAGCTTGACATGCATTCACACAAACCTTATTTCTGTGGGTGTACATTCATAAAAATGTTTGCAGACATGTGCATACACACAGTGGAAACTGCATAATAAATCATCTATTTGAGAGGGAAATATAAATATTAGAAGGTATTTCATCCTTTAAATTGAAATAAACTTAGTTCCCTAGGAAACAAATCACCTGGACCTAAACTTAAGTTTTTGTTTTTGTTTTTGTTTTTTTTTAAATTTTAATTTTTATTTATTTTTCTCAAAAGTTGCATTTAAATACATGTTATCAAACATAACAGAAAAAAAACAAATTTTCAGAAGCTGTACACACTATTCACTGAAAATATTTGTTGAGGCAAATAGAAAAAAAAATTATTACAATCATAATTTTTCTAACTTTGCACAAAATTATAAGCAGATTAC